>WEIT01028310.1:9155-14509 GCA_013389985.1 Dryoscopus gambensis | reverse complement strand
AGCTTTTTTAAAATATATATATATGTGTGTATATATATATATATATATATATATATATGTGTGTGTGTGTGTATATATATATATATATATATACACACACATACATGTGCCCCATGTGAATTACTTGCTTCTTTCTTAGTATCTTCTGTGTTTTTCAGCATAGAAGTTTTCTGTAGGGAAAAAAAATCACATAGCCATTTTTGCTCTTAATAGAATCATACACAATATGTTTTTTCCTTCATCAACTGCAGCTTCAGCAGACAACTAGATCTTATGATTCATTTGTCCAGCCTTGCAAGATATTCTTCCAAAAGTGAACCATGGTATGCCAGAAGACATGGAAAATGGAGTGATCTATGTTGTTCTCTTATTGTCTACTAGAAAGTCTGTCCATCCCTGATTTTAAACACACCCACTTAGTGGTCAAGCTAATTTACCCTTCCAGCCAGATGATCTAGTTTGGTGTCCACTGCTGTAATTACAGACTGGAGGTCAAACCTTTTATCTATTTTCACCAAACTCAGTGAGACAGAGTTTCTTGCTGGGAGTCTTTGGAATGAGGTGATAAGTCTTATTGCTAATATCCCAATAAGTAGTAACATGTCTTCCTACAGGCATACCTTCAGAATTTTTCCAGGCTCTGTGAACATAAATAAAAAATTTTAATAATCCCGTGGGGATTTTGTTTTATTTTTATATTTGTCTTAAAAGTATCTCCACTTACCCAAAGCCTAATTGTGAATTGTCAGCACAGTCTTCCAAGATTTTTTCTTCATTTTCATGTCCATAAAGAAAGAATGTAATTAAATCATGCTAACAATTTTATGCTTGCCTGTGTGTACGGGTAGTTTTTTGTGGCATAACCAGTTTAAATTGCTTGTAATAGTTTGGTAATATGCCAGAACCCACTAAAATACAATGCACCTGGATTTGGGGAATGCTGCACTACAGAGAACTTGCTTTGCCTAACTAATTCTTGGATGATGAAGAGCAGTGATTTTCTACCTAGGATCTGAATTGAAGGGCACAGACAGAGAGTTGTGGTCAATGACTCTATGTCCAGATATAGCCCGGTGATAAGTGGTGCCCCTCAGGGCTCTGTCTTGGGACTGGTGCTCTTCAATGCTTTCATCAGTGACAGATCAGCAAATTTTCAGATGACACAAATCTGAGTGGTGCAGCTGACACACGTAAAGGATGGGATGCCATCCAGAGGGACCTGGACAAACTTGAGAGGTGCACCCATGAACCTTGGAAGGTTCAACAAGTCCATAAGTGCAAGGTGCTGCACCTGGGTCGAGGCAATCCCAGATATGAGTACAGACTGGGAGAAGAACTTATGGAGAACAGCCCTGCAGAGAAGGCCTTGGGGGTTCTGGTGGATGAAAAACTGGACATGAGCTGGCAATGTGCACTCATGGGCAGAGAGCCAACTGTATCCTGTGCTATATCAAAATAGGGGTGGCCAGCAGGGCAAAGGAGTTCATTCTCTCCCTCTTCTTTGCCCTCATGAGACCCCACCTGGAGTGCTGCATCCAGCTCTGGTGTCCCCACATAAGAAACACGTGGAGCTGTTACAGCAGGTCCAGAGGAGGCCACAAAGATGGCTGGAGGTCAGGAGCACCTCTCCTGTGAGGACAGGTTGAGAGAGCTGGGGTTGTTCAGCATCGAGAAGAGAATCTTCTCTCTCTTCTGGGGAGACCTCATTGCAGCCTTTTAGTACTTAAAGGGGGCTTACAAAAAAAGAGAGAGGGACTTTTTACATGGGTGGATAGTGATAGGACAAGGGGGAACAGTTTTAAATGTAAAGAGAGATTTAGGTTAGATGTTAGGAAGAAGTTCTTTACTCTGAGGGTTGTGAGGCAGTGAAAGAGATTACACAGAGAAGTCGTGGATGCTCTATCCCTCGAAGTGTTCAAGGCCATGCTAGATACGGCTTCATGCAACCTGATATAGTGGGTGGCATCCCTGTCCATGCAGGGAGTTTTGAAGTAGATGATCTTTAAGATCCTATCTAATCCAAACCACTCTATGATTCCGGGATTTGAAATCCTATGGAGAACAGTACATGACTTCTGAGCTGGCTGCAAAAGGTGACTTGAAAGAAGTTTTTATGTTACACCACAGTTTATGTGAAATTTTGTGTTTATGGGTCAAAACCAACAAAGCCACTTGTGTACAACTGTAAAATGGCTTATGCTTTGCTTTGTCTCTAAGCATTAATTTAAGACCCAAGGTTCGCATTGCCTAGAGCCTTTGTGGATACCGTGAAAACCTGTTTCATTTTTTTTCTGTTATTGAGCTGACAGCCAGATTAAATGTTGATTGTAAAGTTCTTTCCCTCTCCCTACTACTGCACTTAATGCATCCTGGCCAAATGAAATTATATGGTTGTATAATAGAGGTACCTTTATAACATAACTTATTATAATATATTCATATTATATAAGAATTCCAAAGTTATAATGTAAATTTATTATAATAAAAAGGCATTGCAAGAGTAAAGATGTTTTAAAAGAATGGATTAATTGTGAAATTGTCATAGCATTAGAAACCTTGTAATCCCCATGCAGGGCCCAGCTGGGCTAGTCTGCCCACATAATGCTTATTGTACCCTGCAGACTAACTAGCTCTGAGTCACACTATCTAATTAATTGCATTTAATTGTAGTTGTTTTAGCAATCCTCAGCTTTGGTTTTCCTGACACTGGTTACTGTGCAGTTAGTACTAAGGATGATCCCTCAGGTTGTTGTTTTGTTGTTGTTGTTGTTGTTGTTTTCCCCAAAAGTGGCACATCTCCCATAAGTCTCTATAATGGTCTGGAAGCATCACCTTCCCATTCTCCACACAGATGCATCTCTTGCACTAGTTCATTTTCCCTTTCCAGGGTCTCCTCCACCAACACTATGCTTCCATCAAATCTACAAGATGAGAACCAGTTCAGGAATTACATTTCACCACCCTGTCCACATTTTATAATCAACGATGAGTATTTCACATTCACAGCAAGATCCTTGGAATATCTTTTGAAGAAGAAAGAAGCAACTAACTAGGGTGGCTATCACAATTCTTTTAGCTCAAACTGGGAGACAGGCATTGAGTTTGGCTGTAATCCCTGAAAAGGAAGAACTTTTTAATGCTTTCTCTTTCAGTAAAGGATTAGTTGGTCAAGTATTCTTTCTAAATATAAGAAGGAAGCTCAGATTCCATTTCTCCTCTGATAGCGAACCAGCCTGCCTGGTGGACATCAAGCAACACAGTTTGCAGCTGTCACTGCTCTAGGTGCCACATTTTTTTGAACTGAGTCCAGAAAGATTTTTTTTTGTCTCGACTCTGTTTCATAATTGAAAACTGAAAAAATACGTTGTCTATCTCTCCTTCTTTTCTATAACTCCTCAAAGGATTCTGCAGTGCAGAGTGTAGAACAGCCACTACACTGTATCCTAAACAGCAATTAACTCTGAGAAATAACTGTAACTATGAAGTACACATTTTAGAGCATCAAGGATTACAATTTTTTTTCTACATTTTTCTTTATTATGATGTAATTGCTTAATTTTGAATTTGCCTTAGCATGAGCTGAGAAACTCCAAGTAGACTGCTGTACTGTGCACTGATTTTCTTCTATGAATTCCTGCTGAGACAAATATTAGAACATAGTTAATACAAATACACATTTATTCAATGCATATGTTCATATAAATACTGAAAAGCAAGTGTTCTCAAACTTCTATATTGTAGACTGAAAAGGCCTTGAAAGAATGCTTTGTGGAATATATACTCTCTTTTTCTCCACCAAATAAACAAATTTATTTTAATTATTTTTTAATTAAGTTTATAGAGGTATGCTATGACTTTTAAAGGTGACTTTTAGACAGTGGAAGTGCAGAATAGAGTGTTATTCCTTGAGTACATTTTACCTGAGTTAGTTTATAGTGAGAAAGGAGAAATGTCCCAGCTCTGTTGCACAACATATTTTCTGACTTTGGTCAAACTGCTTGAATTGTCTGACTGAAATCCTACCCCTAATAAAGTCAAGAGGATTTTTGCCATTTATTTGAATGGGGCAAAGATATCACATTTGAATTCTGAAATGTTAATAAGAATGGGATAACATGTATCTAACTCTCACAGCTCTTGTGCAGCTAATTAATCAGCAGAGTACTTTGGGTTCCTCAGAAGTATAATAGAAGCTGCGAGTACTATTATTTATTTGTCATGTAATTGGAAACCAGCAAGGTAAAAAGTCATTGATAAAAAATCCACATCACAAGGTCATTTCTTTCAATGTTGCAAATCTCTTCTTCAATCAAGAGCTTTGTAACTGATGAAAAGTACTGCCTAATCATAACATTATCAAGTCAATTTAATTGGTGCTCTGGCAGCACACGAGATCATAATGAAGTCATTTGTGCTAGTTACGGGCTTAAAAATATTTTTATAGCACCCTTCATCCTAGTGGAAACTTTAAAGGCCTTGCAGACAGGATTAAGGTTTTCTGCCTCTGTTATACAACTGCCTTTGTGTGGTAGATACCAGCTGTTTTAATCACGTCTAAAAAAACTACTGGTAAGCATGATATTACTGTGTTTATACTTATCCTTTATACCTATTACATACTTTGTACCTTTAAATTTAATGTTCAGATACATCAAGGTAAAGAGGTAGAACTTTTGGATTAAAAGGGTTCTGATTTATTCAAGTTTGAACACTGATAGTTGTCACCATTGCTAAACCACTGTTTTTAAATATATCCTATCTGTGAAAATCCCATTTTTGACAACAGAGAGGTCCACCTGTTTTTGCACAATACTCTGTTTCACTTTTTCAGAAACGTAAAGCCCCAAAACTGATATTGGCTTCACCAGGTGAAGGTTTGGAGTAAGAATGGTTGGTTAGGTTTCTATCAGCATGCCCTGTTACATCGAGTGGATTGCTTAATTTACCGTGCTGTAAGCTTCTGTATTGCAACAGATGGAAATAATGTCATTTATCTTTTCTTTGCCCCATCTCTTTCATAGCTGGACTGACTGAGAGCTGGTGTGCCAGTACCAGGGTCCTCCTGCCTGCCATCGCTCCCCTCCCTGAGGAGCTGGGTGCCATGGCCACAAGTCCCCGCAGTGAGCTCCCGCCACTGACCACATGCCACCTACCACAGCTTGTGGCCAGTGAAGAGCAGGCTGTGACTTTCAGCTCTCTCTTGCCACTTGCTGCTTTAGCAAGCATTTGACTATAAAGCTCAATTTAAAATGCAGCCTTCAGAGAAAGTAGCAAATGCAAAGTGCCCAAAAGGCTAAATGTTGTGGCTCAAGGCTTCCTCATGAAGAAGAGAATTAAAAATCAGCACCTTTCCT
>WEIT01028310.1:1655-4155 GCA_013389985.1 Dryoscopus gambensis | reverse complement strand
CCATTTAGTATCCAGTTTATCATCCAATTTAGTAACTTCTTTGAGTGAGTCATCTACTAGCAAGGAGAAATATACACTTTTTTTCTAGTTTAAGATCCTTCAGCTTGGACTAAGTTATGCAAACATATAGCAATACCAGATTCAACAAAATTTGATTCTTTTAAATCTAAAGTAATTTCCCTTAGTCTGTCATGAATGGAGAATTATTCTAATTATTCTACACTCAAGAGGAATTTAGTCCTTAAAAAAGCACAAAGACTCAGCACACTAAGCCTTGGTTAATGCTGATGCCTTTATACAGTGGGGGATACTCCCACTGGCAGCAGTTTTCTGGTGTAGCTCAGGTAGATGAGAGCGGAGGAAGCATTCAAAAGCCTCTGCACCGAGGGGATATGTCGAAAGCCCTTTTCAGTTCATCTCCCGTTCTGAAATGTTCTTTCCAGGTGGTCCCACCAAACCATAATCCCTTTATTTTTTCAAAATTCTGTGGTTATCTGATGGGTGGATGTGATAAAGAGGGGAATACTTTCTCCACTTACAATAGAAAACAATTTTCATTGCTCATGTCTTAAGCGCTATTTATTTATGTGGGGAACAACTCATGTAATTAATTCGTTGTGAAAATCTGCAGCCTTATCTTTTCAATCTTTTAAGACATTCTTCATTTTTTTCTCTGTCTCAAGCATGGACACAACAAAAAATGAGTACTTTTATTTTGAAAAAACTACAGCAAAACCAAATGAGAGCTTCTGGTTTTGACTTGGAAAACCATTATTCCTAGTTCAAAATCTTCTCAAATTAGTATTGAAAAATGGTATTTTAAAAAATATGTTACCATGCTTTTAAACTTTAGGACACTAGGCAGGTTGGTTTTTGAAACATATTAAGAGGTTGAGGTGAATCCTAAAGGGAAATCGATGAAGTTATTAGTAGAGTTTATTGAGCTTAGACACTTTTTCTGACATTATTTACCTTTTTCTCCTCCTGGCCCAAGGCTTCTGAAAGGCTGAAGGCTGCTGATTTCACATAGTTTCTGTGTGCATAAAGGGAATTCTTAATTGCTGGATTAAACTGCTCAAAGCACAACAATACTGAGAGAAGCTGAAATATTATCTACAGATTAAGAGTTCTAGATTTTTGTTATGTCATGAATATTTTGAGATTTTGGCTCAAAAATTCTAGGAGTCATTTCACTAATACACGAAATAGTTGTAGTAACATTAACTACTTTTCTTTTTTCTTTGAATAACCTTGTCTTACAGAACAGTGCCAAACAACTGCTTCATGCAAGGTAGGGCCATATTTCTCTCCCATATAGTTTATTTCAATAGGTGAGCATCAAAGTTAAGTGCTAGTGTAAGCTAAAAAAGTTTTTTCGTGAATAAACTATACACATTAAATATGTTTAAATGTAGTTTAAGACTGCAGTTAAAATTATGAAAAATTTAGGCATTGGAAAATATTTGCTTATTGGTAACGTCTCATCTTTTTCTGACTGCAGCTACATTTAATAGGGAACATGTAGATAGTTTCCGATTTGAAGCCATGACTACAGTTCCTCTCCTACCATTTCTAAAACAAGTTTGCTTTAAAACTTCATGCATAGCAAATGTAGAAAAGGATAGTCAAATCTGGTAGAAAATAATTAAGATGCATATGAAGCATACAATTTTGTGTGCCACAGTTGTGGTTCAGTCCTCAATCTTTGTCACACATTTGTCCAGTTACAGATACTTCAGGTTTCATTGTTTAAAAGATTCTGGAGAGGTTTAGTGTTCTTTTCTGTTTTTGAGAAAAGAGGATGCATTCTTTAGAATGCATTCACTATGAGCTCCTGTCAGTCTGCACCACAAGGGGCTAAATTAATTTTATAAGCCTGAGAACATTATGATGGATATTTGTAAGCACTTCTGCTGTCTGACAGTGAGCCTGGCATAGTTTGAGGTAGGAACCTACTAATACCGTTTTTTGTGTGTGAGATTTTTTAAGGGTTTATAGACATCATAGTCTCCACTAAATTCACACTAAGTCACACATTCACTAAGTCTTGAGGCTTAGCATAACCCATGGGGAACAGAACAGAATTCTTATCGAGGATCACCTGACCTCCAGTAGAACTGAAAACATTCAAGGGCATCTGCATTGGTTTATACCACATTAATATTTCATAGATATGTTCTGTCCTTAGAAACAGGCCCGACTATCAATGTCTCAGGTAGAAAATTTAAAATTTCCTAATTTTAGGATACTGTAGTGTAAAAGATGAAGAACATGAAGAAGTATTAGTGATTTATAAAACTACATCCTTGGAGATATTCAAATCTTGACTGTACAAAATCCTGAGCAACCTGATCTGTGCTGGTTCTGTGTTGAATTAGGGGATGAACCAGATGGCTTCCAGAAGTTCCTTCCCAAATAATCGTACTTTAGTATGTTGTACATTGGAGAAGCTACTTACAGGTGGTAAAAGCTAAAATAATGGCAGAAACTCTTATCCGTT
>WEIT01028309.1:521-104968 GCA_013389985.1 Dryoscopus gambensis | reverse complement strand
TAAATTTGTTTAGTCACGTCTATTCCTTCATTTCATTCAGTCTACCAGCACAAAGCTTTTAATTGGGCTGTGATGACACTGGGTTTTATGGAATTGGGAAAGACTTGAGTTTCATGTGGAAGAACACTGGGAGTTTGAACAGAAGTCTGCTAGTGAGGTGGCTTTGCTGTTTAGAAAGCCATGCCTGGATGACTGTCCTCAAAAGTTCTTTTTTGCATGCTCGTTGTTTCAGTAGTCTTTATCTGTGAACATATTTGTGGCTGGTCTTGGATAGGTATTTCTTCCATTCATTGGGTGTTGAGATACCTCCCTCAGCCCTAGGTCAGTTCCCATATCCATCCTTTTTCTTGGTCTTTCATTATCAGCCATTTTCTCATTGCTGCACAAAACAAATCCCCAGACATTTCAGGTGCACTGCAAACTGATTCACTTAATAGATGATACTGTTTTAAAATACAGTGTATATGGTCTAGCTGTGAAATGGAAAGTGTTTTGCAAAATCAGTGAGCAATTAAATTTCAGTTCTTCCCTGGTGGGAACTCTGTAGAAGTCCTTTGAATGTCAGAACACATTAGAAAAAATCAGCAGCCTCTAGAAGGATCCAGTCCACTTCATCAAGATGTAACGAATTAACCCATTAGTCCCAGTTTCATTTCCTGATGTTGTAACTGCCATTGTGTCATCTCCTGTTGATTGGTCTGATGAACTCCTTATGTGAGAAGGCTGAGACCACAGTAGGTATCAAAGTGTTCACTGTCAGAGCTGGTTCTGCAATCATTTGTGTTTTTACTACCATTTTCATGATGTTAGAGCAGTGAGGGATCCTGGCTGTTGCATACTTGAAATATGGGGGACTCAGAGCATTCCTCTTCAGGATTTCTCATCTTTATGTAAAATAAGTATAAGCTCTTCTCTGTGTCCTCCTTCAGTGACAGTGGGTGAGGCTGGGCCAAAAATGAAAAGTTCTGGCTGAATATTGAGTTGTGCTTAACACGCCACAGAAAGCACTTGTAGCTGCAGTAATAGTGCACCCGGTGTATTCTCTCACCACTTCATGGCTTTGCTGTTTGCTGCTACTGTAGAATCTGAGTGTGAAGTGTGTATTTAAACAGTGTTTCTTTATTTTCCCCAACTAATTTTAGTCTTTGACTTTGAATGACAGTTTATTTGTAAATTAGGAATAAGTGTGAGTAGGAAGGAATGGATAGCCCAGGTGATAGGTAACAGATACAGAGCCTTTCATTTGTAGCTTGCCAGTTCAAATTTGGCTCGGGTCTGTATTGACAGAAATTCATTATCATCTGATGGTTGTTTGGGAGTCTGTGTGAAAGGAACTGATGGTATTCACATTCAAAAAAACAACAACAAAAAACAAAACCTGTCACAATTACATTCTTTTTGGCAGCTTCTGTGAGCATGAGGATGAACTTCCCTCTGACATCTTAAAGCAGCCTTTCCAGATAAGGCTTCAGGCGAATTGGCAGGATGATGTGGAAATTTGCAGACACTGTCCAAGTTTTATCTATCCTTTGTCTAATCAAGGGATCCTAAGCCTGGAAATGATGAGAAACAGAAGTGGCTTCTGTGTGGCCTCTATCTTTTGCTCTTTCAGGTTCCCAATATGCAATTGCTGCCCTCTGATTACCAGAGAATACCAAGCATTCCCAGCAGCTGAAAAGAGATAATTTGGATGAGCCACTCTAGCTTTAAAAATATTCATCTGAGAGATTTGCCCTTGGGCAAATGTAAGTCTGCCAGACAGTCAGAGATATAATGGAGTCATTTTTGTCCCTTAGCCTTGTCGGCAGTTTGGCAAAATTAACTGCTAAATGCCAACAAACTGCCAAAATCTCGTAGCAAAGGTAGAGACCAAATCTCTCACAGAGCATTTTCTGAGTGTGGTGATATTTAACTTAATTGGGAAAGTGCAGTATGTCAATATGAACTTTTCCCACCCCCCTATCTGTCTCTTTCTGAGGCAGTCATATACCATTTCATTTTAGCAATACAGAAACCTTCAACCACCAAAAGATGTGCCAGCCAAAAACCATCACTGCCAACAATTACATGCTAGATGTGTGTGGGCAATAACATATGCACTTAAAAGGACTGAAAAAGAAGGTATGCGTGGTTCTTAGCATTTTATCTTGTCTTGAGTTTCAGTGTCTCCCTAAAATTAGAATTAATTCCAAACAGCAAAAAGTCTCTGGAAACAGAACATGTAGGAGCCCTGTGATGAGACAGGAGATTTTCAGACCGGAGTTTTCGTACTTTTACGAGGGAAAGAATAAGCAGAACTGTCTTCATTACTCTTTTAAATAATTAATGCTTTCAGTGTATTTCAGGCATTGATTATCTGACCAGTTGTTAATGGACAAAGCTAGGGTACCTTATGGTATTTTTTTAATTTCTACTTGAAATCTCTAATAACCTGAGCATATGTTGATGCACAAGTAGGTACAAGAAGTAGGATTTTAGTGGTGACTGGAGTGTGACATGACTCATCTCCAACATTTAAAAAAATAGGAAAGATGTATTATAAAGGCAGACTTAATGCAAAAAAAAAAAAAAAAAAAAGCAACTGTGCAGGGTACTTTTATGCATGTATAGGAATGAAAGTGAGGAGATTCAAAAGGTCCTTAAACTACTGGGGCATTTTCTATTGTATTTCTAAATATATTTCACTGTTGATCCAGCATTAACTGGATTCCCTTCTGTCTGTTGAAAGTCAAATTCGGGCCAACTTATATTTTTGGTCATTCAAGATCTAGTCAAAATATATTTTCAATACCTCTCACTTCAGCCTTCTTAGATGATTAGATAGCCACCCTTTAAATTAGTACTGGGGCCGGGATAGGAGGAATGAAATAACATAGGCCCAGTTTGTACTTTATGCAAACAAAAAAACTTATTCTTATCTACACTTGTACACTTAGTGTGGCTTTTGCAGGCCAGATGACTGTCTCATTTTATGGAACTATTATATATTATACCAGATGAAGGAAGTGGACTGTTGGCTTGGAATTACTCATAGAAAGAATTTAAATTTGTCCATGTGTGCCTTGTCTTTCTCTTCTGAGTACTCAAAGAGTCATTCTCTGGGCTGAGCTGGGGTATGATATATATTTATTAAAGTCAAAGGATACTCCATGGAGTACTGTCTATGTTTTTTACCATCTATTTTCATAAAAGGTGACTACCCTTGGCACAGGTACAGAGAAGGTCAGGGAAGGAAAGAGCAATGATACAGAAGAGCTTTTTTGTTTATTCCAGTAAAGTGAAGTCAGAGAAATGGTAAAATTTACCCTAGTAATATATTTTAGAATTGATATCCAAGAAGAAAAGTTGGCATTAAACTAAAACCGCATGGGTTGACACTGTCAGTGAATAAAAAAGACTGGAAATTAGAAGATTTCTGAATACTGGAGGAAAGAGGTTTTGAAACAGCTTTCCAATAACAGAAAAAATAATTCTTCCTCATATTTTGAGACAGTTATGAAATGACATAACTAATGCATCACCTTTAGTCATTAGAAATTTAATGAGTCAAAAGCTATTTCTAGTCTAGGCCCAAGACAGGAGAAGCAGAAATTCTTACTCCTGAATTCTTACTCCTATCTTCTGGATGAACAGCTCAATCAACAGGTGGATTTTTCTTGTATGGGTCTTTCACAGTAGAATAAGAATTATCCTAGGAAAAGTATTTCAGATCTTGTTACAAGAAAGGTTCCTGACAGCCTCAGTTGTTCTGTGGGCAGAGACAGCATTTGCTATCTTGTTCCGGCTGTGCCTGTGCTCGAGTTCCCCAACTGCAGAGCTTGGGAGCAGGTTTCCTTCAGGAGCAGCACGGGTTCTGGCCCCTGAACATCCAGAGTGCTGGAGGAGCTATTGGCCTCTTGTTTGTTGCTGTGTGAGAGGTGTAGGCATGGCCATTCTGTCTGTATTTCCTTCTCCCTCTGGCATTGTAATCAAACATAGATATTCTGTAAAAATAACACACTATTTGCCTGCGTTTAGCTCTGGTTTTAATGCCAGAGTAATTTTTAGCTACAAGCATAGTACAGAATCCAAATTAATAATCAGCATTCAAATGCTATGTAATTATCTATCATGTTTAAAGGTTTAGCTTGTGCTGTCTATGGTTTTACATTTTTAAATGTGATGTTTTTTGTGCTTGGTTATTTCTGCTTCCCCAATTTTTTTTTGGATACTGCTAGTATATACAAAATGGAGATTTTACATTTTACATTTGCTTTTCTTCTAGTTGATTCATCTTTTCAAAAGTAAAGTCTACCATTGTAACTTATAGAACTATGGTAGAGATTAATAAACTTCATATAGTGCTTACTATTGCAGCTATAATTAAAGCCAAATTATATTCAGGTTGTGTCTATGTATTGTGGTTTGAGAGAATCACTATGCCAAAGACTTTACAAATTATGCAATTTGTACTAATACTGTTACTAGTAAACCTGCAGCTACAAATATATTCCTTGAGCATTTGACTTTTAATCCTAGTCTATTAAGAGGTTTGTTAGCATCATGCCTGAGTAACACTGAGCACCAGTCACATAACAGAGTTATTGATAAACGTCTAAACCTGTAAATAAAATGCGCCTGCTGTTCTACTCTGCTGCCTTTGATTGGAGATGCAACATTTCCCCAGATGTTTCACTCACTCACAACAAGCTCACCAGTATTCCTTTGTGGTGAGCAAACAATAAATGTTTGAAAATAGCTCTAGCAAAATGTCAGTGCTATCACAGTGATGGTATTCATCAGAAAACTAATGTTTACATGTGTGCCACTTTATGCAAAACTCATTTTAAAAGATGGATCTGATCAGTGATCCTTTTATTACCTAGATCTTTATCATCAGGGTTCCACATGATGCTTAACTGGAAAACAGTAAGTTCTGGTTTGCTCCTGACTTCACCTGGTTCCTGATCAACACAAGCCCTGCTGCAAGTGCTGATGGTATGGACATCTCTCAGCCTTCTTGTCCCTCACACACAGAGCTCTGCCAGCTGAGTAGGGCAGGCTTTGCCCAGTGCCCAGCCCTGTGAGAGGAGAGGGGCAACGATGTCAGTCGGCAGTGCAGGTCTCCTTCCCTCCTGGGACCTTGCCCAGCTGACACATCCCCAGCTGCCAGTGGAGAGCCCTGGGCCTCCCTCTGGCTCTGTGGCTTTCTTTGCTGCCAAAGGTGAGCACTTGTCTCAGCACCACTGCAGATGGCCGAAGAATTAGCTTAGTTGTCCATGGTTTGTGCATTTGATTATATATTCTAGCTTGATGAAATTCTGTAATTCTTGTATTGGAATGTAGTTAGCCAAAAGTATTGAATTAATTTTGTTTAGGTTTATACTGACCACAAGGTCATGGACAGCAAGATGTTAGCTAATTGGATCTTCCCAGTCATGGCCAAATGTGTTACAATTTTGTAGTTAAACAAATGTGAGTAGAGTGAAAGGGAAGATCGTTCCTACACTTCCATTCCATGGGGACCCTTTAGTCCTTTGTCCTGCTGGTTTCTATTTTGAAAATAAATTGGAAAAATCTTTTAGAGGAAAGACTTTAGAATATAAAGCCTTTGGGACTTTCTAGTTTGAGAGAGAAGCGTAGCTTTATTTGCCTTTAAATAATAAAGTTTATTTTTTTCTTTTTAAGTATTTATAACAAGTGAGACTGGGGTTTACAGTATGCAGTGAAGAATTCCATTTTCCAGAATATCCCATTACTTTTTAATTGCTTTATGCTTTTAAAAAGTGATAATATAAAATGCTTAATCATTCAGATTAATGAAACAATCTATTTAGCGACTACTGTCTATGAAGTTTGGTTTATATTTTATGTATTTGAGTAGAAGCTGTGCATCCCATGGCCAACCTTTTACTCTGAAAATTGAAGAGGAAAATAAAATCTGTTTTATCTAAAGAAATGCCCTATACTTGCCCCGAATTTTTTTACAGTGGGGCTTTCCTCCTTGTCTGTTAATGTTTCTGAATTCTTCAGTATTGAAAACACTTTTTCATTGACTGTATTTTTGTGTTAATCTGGCAGTCTCAAAGCAATTCATTAACTTTAATTAAATTTTTATATTACCTTAAAAAGTGACTTTTGAAAAATGGTATTGGGGGAATACAGGAACCAAGAGGTCATTTCACAGGATTATTACTACCCTGAAGTGATGCTGAGATTTAGCTTTTGGTTCCTCTACCTTTGGTTTAAATTTAACAGATGAAAAGAGCCAATTTGAAATGTCAGAAGTCAAAATATGTCACTAGAACTAGCAGAGTTCAGAAAGACAATAATATATTTGCAATCTCAAAGAGCATTGCAGTAATTTGATTTTTAAAGAAGCATCACACTGAAATGCTCAAAACA
This sequence comes from Dryoscopus gambensis, assembly GCA_013389985.1. Classification (NCBI taxonomy): domain Eukaryota; kingdom Metazoa; phylum Chordata; class Aves; order Passeriformes; family Malaconotidae; genus Dryoscopus; species Dryoscopus gambensis. The sequence continues at coordinate 98,584 of WEIT01028309.1, read as the reverse complement.
ATTAAATTTTTCCAGGATCAGTACCTGAAGTGTCTTTGCTTATAAACAGATGTGTAAATCTGTTTGGCCAGTGGGCAATTGTTGATAAAAATAAGCCCCAAAATACTGGAAAAAAAATAGGGGAGTCCTGGGTCCAAGTGATTTCCTCACATAATAGTGGTGTATAAACACTGTAAAGAAAAAAAATTGGAGAGAGGTTGCATAGAATGAACTGCATTCTTGATACAGAGAACTTTGGCTTTTTTTGTTAGTCTCTGTCTCGGACTCCTTTCCCGATTTGTGTGTTGTTTCTCTAGTAGTGAAGTTGGATTCACTGCTCCAGTTTCTCTCTAAAGCCAGTGTCTGTGCAGCAAGCACGAAGTCTGGATAATCACAGAGTATTGCTCATGACTCATCAGTGTTTTAAAGCAAAGGTGATTATTGATGAGATCTTAGTGTTCTTGGCTAGTAATTTCCTTAAAGCTTACGTGTTGTACACATTCCCGTCTTCATGACTAGACCCCAAAAATATTTTTGTTGACAGCTTAAGCCAGGCTCTGATTTACTATTGCATGGGTGCTATGTGTGTGGGGTTCAGTTTTAAAACCGTATCTCTTATGGATGATACACAGGAAATCAAACCAATGTCAGTAAGAATGTTGATTTAACCTGCTGAGTCACTTGATCCCCACTCTGTACTCCAGAGCAAATTCATAGGCGTTGACTTTCTGAGCTAAGAAATAAATAATTTTGTGACCATTTTAATGCCGATTTTCCATTTTGTAAAGGTGGGATGCCCACCTGTATTGCTTCTCTTTTTTCTGTCATGAGAAAATGACGTGTGCCAGGAGGCACTTGACGTGGGGTCGCCCCTCAGTCCGATGACTGGCATCTGTTTAGCTCCTTGCTCTTGCGGAACTCGGGTTTGGTGGATCTTATAAGGTGGGCACTGCTAACTCCCAGATATGCTACATCTCCCTGCTGCTGTTCAGGGTCTGACACGACTGGGTGGGCCACGGGCTGCTCAGCCCCGATCTAAAACCTGCTGCAGTTTTCATCAGTGCTTTTCACACAGAGCGTCTTGAACCTTTCTAAACCTGAAACCCGAGGTCGCGGATGAAAAGGCTCTCTGAAAGTCCTCATTTTGTTAATGTTTATCCTTTATGAAAAAAAAAAAATACTGCCTTGATTAGCATTCAGTTCCAAAGGGACCCGGGCCCTGAACGGAACGGGAACAGAGTGATTCAGCCGGCACAGAGCGAGCGCGGCGTGGGGAGGCTTTCGCAGCGCCTGCCTGCAGTAGCGAGAGGAGCCTCGCTGCAGAGAGAACAGATGCATTTCAGAGTCGCCCGCCAAAGGGAGTATATTATGCTCCCTTTTTAAACTTTCCCAAACACACACCATCTGTTTCACACTAGATACTTACAGGGTTTGATCAAATTAGAAGTCATGCTGAAAGGAAAAACTAAGGTTAGCATGGACAGCTTTCTTAAAGCTACAGAAGTCGCGGTTCTGTTGCATTAAAGCATGAGTATTAACCTCTGTAAGCTGGATGAAACGCTGGTTCTTAGTGACATTGCCAATTGTATGTGTTCTCTTATCTAGTCTCAATCAGAGTAATATTTGCAAAAGCAAAATTGAGAAAATAGCCTATAAAATGGCAGCAGGAGAAAACAAGAGTGGTGGACATGAAGTGGCTGATAAAATTGAGTTAAAAGCACTGAAACAGATGTTGGCTGTTTCAGAATAGCTACCATTAGCTATGCCTGACTGCAGAAACAACCTCTGCAAACACTGGAGTTCAAAAATCTTCTGGCACAGGATGGAAGGACCTAGTCCCTAAATCTGTGCTAGGGAAGTCACCTAGTAATTGTATGACAGTGATACAAATGAAACTGAGACAAGTGGAGGAACCGGTAACTTGTGATAGGATAAGAATAGTTATAGTGGTCGGAAAGGAAGGTTAAAAAAAAAAAAAAAAGGAGGGATGGAGGCTTATAGATCTCACCAGTTTTGTGCCCGTTTCAGTTCTGAGGCTATGATTTGCAAAGGTATTTAATTCTTGGTTCAGCATTGCAAAACATGGCTTGCATAGCTAAGGCACTGAGACTCCAGGAAAATTCATCACTTGTGAACACAAAACTCAGGCTATTTGGGGTGTGTCTCTTTTTAATAGCTGTGCTTGAGGTTTGGTTTAAGATCTTGGAGCTAAGTGGCTTGAGCCAAATCCAAAGGAATTTCCCTGCCTGTCCTTAACCCCTGCTCTTTGCTCCCTGGCAAGGCTGGGTTTCGGTTTTACTTCTATTGCAATTTTTACACTCAAACTGCTGTGATGCCATAGACAGTGGATAAACCAGGTGGGCACTGCAAAGCTGGGGGAGCCCTGCCCAGCAGTCCTAAATCCTGGGCCTCAGCTGTTGGTAGTGAAATGATGTTCTACAGGTCATCTTCTTGTCCTGAGCCCAAACAGTGGGAAACCTGAGATATGAATGCAGAGAAATCATTATCAAAAACCTTTGTTTTAGCTGTGTCAAAATTGTTGTAGTTAAATCTGAGACATAGTCACAAAGAACATATGTCACAAATTATCTTGTTTTGTTAAATGTTGTTTGGCTTAATTGAGACAATTCTAAAATAGAACTATAGACATATAAAACACTTCTAAAATAATGCCAGAATGCCATGGAAAAGGCTGTGTAGAAGACATTTCTAAGACATCTTGCAGCATGAAGTAGAGGAGTCTTTTTTTTTTAACATCCAAGATCCAGCTATTTCAAAAATGTTCATCTTGCTTCAAAGTAAAATCTCTTCTTGTATGATGGTGCTATAGTTAACTGCCAGATGTGGATAATTATTTGAACAAAACATCCAAACTCTGTAAAGTTCATTCATAACTTCTCATTGCAATCATTCATTTAATGTCTATTTTAGTCAAAGGATCCCCAGTGTGAGGTGTGCTTTTAAGTCGTAAATGTTTGTACTGGACCTTTCAGCACGAGCAGGACACAACTGGGAAAATTTGGAAAAATATTTTGATTTGTTATTCTGTTAGAGCATTACCTGCTTCTTTCTCTTTCCCCCCCAAATAGACAGGCACAAGACACCTTACTAGTTTGGAGTTTTCTTCTAATTATATATGTAGAACTTGACATAAAACCGACAGATGCAAGGAGATTGTTCTTCTGTTCACTACCCTTCTGAAACCAGGAGGCATTGCAATTTCCCATGTGACATCTTGATTACATTCCTTTGGAAGATAGCATTTTTCTAAAAATTAATTTGCTTTTTAAAGATTATTTCACAAGCCTACACTGACATTCCACATAAGCGGAATGTGATACTGCCAAACCAGATAATCTATACCACAAAGTCTTGACAATATCTGCTCGGAGGACTTTGAAAGCAGAGCTGCGGGGGTTACTCGTGGCCTGTGGGCTAAGGGAATTTAGAGTAGCAATGTTGCCAGGATATTCTTTGCTGATTAGGAATTAATTTCAGATCCTCGCTCCCATGATAAATTTTGTACATTTTCACATAGGTATGATCCAGAATATATAAATGCTGCAGTGACACGATGGAAAAAGGGATTGGCGAAAGAACTGCGCACATCTGTCAAATTTTTATCTTTACCTTGAATTATTTTTGAATTAACCTTTCTTTTAATCTACAAGCTTCTTGCTTGAGGCAAAACAGTCTTTACTTCACGAAACCATCTGCCTGGTTTCAAGACTTTCATGTCAATGGACAGACCTAGAATAAGGCACCATGTAGCGATAGGCAATTTGACAGGAGCTTTGACAAATTGGAGATAAATTACATGAACATAAAGAACATACCACTGAGAGCTGAGTGATATACTAATTATATTTTTGTGCTTTATGAGTGAGAGACAGCTAAAACTGAAGGCAAAGTCACCAGTCCCACTAGATGGGAGGTGCATTGAAAGCATTGCATACTTCATCAGACAATCTGGAAGTTTGACTTTAAGGCTTTCAGAAAAAGAAACAGGCACCTATCAAGGTAAAATTTGTGCTCAATTTTTGCATATCTCAAAAAAGGAAAAGAATTGAAAGCAAAGTAGGTTCTCTATCAGGCCGTGATATCTGCATAACAAATGAAGTCTACTCCCATTGTTGATAGTGTTATCACTTTTTTAACAGCATTAAAACTAAAATCAGCCAGCTTGTACAGCAGTGAAACACAAACTTAAATTTAGTGCAAAATATGTCAATTATTCTTACGTTTTTCATGGAATCATGAAATATCCTGAGTTGGAAAGGTCCTGTACAGGTGACTGGAGTCCATCTCCTGGCCCTGCACAAGTCAGCCCCAAGAACCCCACCATGTGTCTGAGAGCGTTGTCCAAACACTGAATGTTTCAGGAGTGTGTGCTCTAGAATTTCTGGAGGTCAGGGAAGAAAACACAATGTTTGCAATGTTTATGGATTGTTATCAGAGCTAAATAGCAGACAACCCCTCCTACTCTTTCTCCAGAACCAGTGTGGCATTAGTGAGATCAAACCCAGTGTGAGATGTCATGGTAGCACTTGGGAATTCACTAGGACATCAGAAGCAATTGGTAATGGACAGGAAGTGTCTGAACTGAAAAATAAAGGTTGCAGTACAACTGTAAACAGAGCATATTCATAATATTCACATCATGCATCCTTTCCAGCTGGGCAAGTTTTTTGTTATATTTGTACTGCACCTTGCACAGTGAGGCCTCAGTCTGTAATAGGAGCTTCTAAGCACACATAAATAACAGTGTTTCTGTTGCTCGCTGAGCAAATTTAACTAAGAATGCTTTCTTCAGAAATGCAATATGGGGTGAACAGACCATGAAAACTGTCACTGGGCTTTTTTCTATAATCTATCAGGTTTTATGTGCTGTTCCTGTAGTACTGGGTTTAGCTGTAACGTCTCACAGGGGCACTTTTCAAAGATACACCCTGTTTTTATTTGCAATTAGAGCTGTTATCACTCTCCTTAAATAATGCATTTCATAATTTAAAGCAGACAGGGAAAGCTACACAAACATGAACTTAAGTGTATCTCTACAACACTCCTGCAAGGAAGTTTAAAATTATGATATTGTTGTTACTTTCATTGCTAAATCAATGTACCAAATACAGTAATCAAATTTTAGACAGGGGTTACTAAAGGAGTTTTCACTGAAAATTGCTTGCAGTGTTTGGCATTATGAGTTTGTTTATAATCTACTAAGCAGTTGGCAAACATTAAAGATACACCTATTTTGACGATGTCTTTCAAGTAGAATATTTCTACCAGGTCTTTAAATTTCACAAGCCACTGCTATTAACTTAGGAGAAAAGATAACGATGGAGTAAAATGAAAAGAAAATAATGACTCAGTCCTAAGTATACCTGCAGTCAACATGGTATACATGTCCTTTTCCAAAGTTTACTATGGACAAGGAGTGTTCTTTCATTGTTTTCACAGACATCTGGATTTTATCCACTGAGAAAAGTTAGAAACTCTTTGTTTAGAAACGTTGCAAAGTCCTGCAAAGGATCAAAGGAGAAAAGAATTAGTCGGAAACTCATCTGTCTCCTGGACACAATGAGGACCTTTAAAAAATCATTACATTCAAATGCCAAAAACTTCTGAGAAAGTGCAGCTGTGGATGTAAATAGTTTGAAGTGCTTCTTACCCATCTTGATGACAATTCCAGGTATAACCTTCACTTAGAGAGGAGAGAATGCAAACAGCAGAATTATTAAAATATGAATAAAATATCAGAGGCTAGACTCTTCATCTGTTCACGAGTGTCTCATCTTTGTTTTAAAGAATTTACATTTATTTAAATATATATTTTATAGTACATTGATTCAGGGTCAATTTTTGTAATGCTTACCTGAACCTCATTTCCACGCTCAGTATTTAGCAATGTTAGGCAGGGGTTTTTTATTTATTTAATTTTTTACTTCCAAAAATATTTGGTGTTTGGCTTGGAACTCTCTTCCTAGGGTTGTATGAAATAAATATATTGAATTGATCAATGTTCCCTTAAGGCAATATTTCAAATACTATTTTAGAAAGCATCCATAACAGCAGACAGACCACACACATTTCAGTTCACCTAATTTATTGGTTTCCTTCCTTAGTAATTGCCCTTTGGATCTTACAGCATCAGTGTAAAATCCTAAGGCACTCTAATAGAGGTCACTCAGTGACTTCCATAGACTTCAGCTGAGATACCTTAAGCTATGTTTACCTATTTTGCAAATAAATAATATACTGCTCAGTGCATATTTATCTGCACTTACATAAATGGATCAGTTAATAGAATAAGACCTCCCCAAATTCCTGTTTCTCAGGAAAATGTATCTTGACTTGCTGAAACATTCCTGCATTCTCAGCAACTAAAGCAGTTTAATCAGGCAAATGAGCAAAACTCCCTTCAAGACTAGGACAAAAGGAATTGAAACAGAATTTGGGCAAAATCCATACTGAAGTCAGTGGGCTTTATTTAGCTGCTAAGTAACAAGAGTGTGGGAAAAGCAGTCTAGGAGTCAATTCCATATGTGACAGAAAAATTTGTGTTTAATTATCATATTCAAATACTGCATTGCTATCAAGTCTAGATTGCAGTGTATGGGAGTGGCAAACACCTGTCTGGTATTTAAGCTTTTTAAAATTACTTCCCTTTCACTCTTTTAAAGTTAATGTGATCATAGTGTTCTTATTTGCTGTGGCAGCAGCGTTCCCTTGTAGATCTGCCTTTTGCTGCTGTGGGTTGTACTTGGGAATGAGTCTCTTTCCATTGCCCTTCCACCTGTCACAGAGCTGGGAGCTGCTGTGGCCCCTCATTAGGCAAACCTGGCATCTGCTGGCCCCAGATGCCGATCACTGGGAGGATTTTTTTCTTAAGGTGACATATGGACTTTAGCATCCCTGTGTGCTTTACTTGTTCCTTTCTGTCTCTTTACTTCTCCACAAGAAGCTGAGACTGTGTTAATGTTATTTTCCCGCTGACTTCTTGTCCTGTTTGTCTCGTTTTATATGTAACAGTCCACACTTTGTTTACATTGCTTTTTATGAATATGGAGAGTTCTTTAGTACTTGGAAATGTTCTAGCAAAACGTACAGGATCTTCATAGTAAACCACACCTGGTAAAGCATGTTACTCCTGTCTTACAGCATGCTGGGATATTGAATAGGGCAAAATAGAGCATGCTCTTTGTCACAGCACTGCATCAGCTTATGCTGGACATGAATGTGCCCTAGAGAAAGCAGACACCAGCAGCAGCTGAGAATACCCAGGTGGGCATAAAGACAAAGCAAATCACAAGGAACTGATGTAAAGGCTGCCTTACTGATCTAACAATAGTCCACCTGAGATGCTGCTACATTTGTGGAGTTATAGTAGAAGACTGTGGGACATATGTGAAAAGGTATTGAGTTATACTGAAATGGTTTAGAGGAAAAATTTTCTAGAATAATTTGTTTGTTGGAAAGTTTTGCTGCATTCAGACTAATTCCTTTGGAACTGCCATCCCTGCCATTACAATGCTGTATTTTAACAACTCTCCCTTTTGTTACAGCTGTGAACCTTTCATAGTTTCTTTGTCCTTAGGATGTCAGACATGAAAGGGAGGCAGTGTCATGCTGTTCATGAATTCTAGGTGCCTTGATCCTTCATCACTTTGTTAAATCATTAGAGGGAGGTCCCTCTGGGAATTATCAAAAGTCTCTGAAGAGTCACTTATGAAAACGAATGTACCTCTCACATAACATATATCACTTCCAATCCTGTCTCGAGTCTGGCTTCTCTCTGAAATGTTTCTGAATGTTAATCAGTAATCAGGGCACAGATTGGCACATGCTGCTGGGCTTTGAAGCTATTCCTATCACATGATTTGTCACATCCTTAGTAATACTTTGCATGATTTCTATACATATCCTATTGGACTTTCTTGCTTAAGGACTTTAGATTTCAACAAAATACTTGACAGCACCCAACTGTTGGACATTCTTGAGAGTTTCACATTAGCCAAGTACAAGGTGCCACCTGACAGCTCCAATTGACTAGAGGATTGAGAAGCGGGTTATATTGCTCGTCTCTGTTGTAACATCACTGCTGGATAGCTTTCCCAAATGTCAGGGCATATCTGTGCTTCCCAGGCTGGGTGCTGTGCGATCGTACCCCAGCTACTCTTCCCATTTGCTTGACAGGAGGCATCCCAATCTTATTTGCTGTGGAGAGTTCAGCACAGCTGCTCCCCCAGGGTGGGCAACTAGTTCATTATGATGTAAATTTTCTTCTCTCAAAGAAAGGGTGTAAATCACAGGAATGGTTTATTGTGAGTTGATGTTTCTGTGTAAGCACTGCTTGGCAATAACTAAAACATACCTGTGCTATCAAAACTGTTTTCAGCAAAATCCAAAACATAGCTCCATACTGGCTGCTATGAGAAAAACCTGCTTTGTCACAGTCAAAACCAGCATAGTATATTTAAAACTCCTGAAGGAAATGTTTAAATACCTTTAAAAATAGAAAATTTCCTTTCTCTGGTCTAGTTATAGTCATTCATCCTGAGCAGAATCTCTGCAGGTGGTTTTCCTTTTTTTGGTTTGGTTTGGGTTTANTCCATGCTGAGATGCATGAAGACTATCAGAAGTGGGCAGCCACTAAAGCATCTACAAATCAGTGGAGTATACTGACTTCAAGGCACACTGAAAAACTAAGTTCTGCTAAAAGCTAGTAATTTTTTTTGTTGGTTTTGGTTTGGTTTTTTGGGGTTTTGTTGTTGTTGTTGCTTTTTTGTTTTTTCTTTTTTTTTTTTAATAGCTTTAAACTGGCAGAAGGTAGGTTTAGACTGGATATTAGGAAGAAATTCTTCAGAGGACAGGCTCTGAGCAACCTGTTTTAGTGCAAGGTGTCACTGCCCATGGCAGAGGGTTTGGAGCTATATGATCTTTAAGGTCCATTCTGACATAAACCATTCTGTGATGTAAGAAATAAGCTGCAATTCAAATATAATTAAGGAAAGAAAAAAAATCTTGTCCTATTTTCAGCAGTGTATTTTTTAAATTTCAATTTTAATTTTCACATTTGTTTTTTTTTACCCATCTTTTATCACATACAAGTGAAGGAACAGTTGAGACTACCAGCTGTAGATTAGTGTTTGTGATGATTCTAACATAACTGAGAAATCAAATTAGTTTTTAGCAAAGTCTAAATTTTAGCAGTTTTTCATTATGTTTACAGCAACTATTTACTCTCACTTCCTGTGTGTATGTATGCATGGGATTTCAAAATATTTCTAGAACAGAAACTGAACTTTTTGTTATTAATATGACTGCCTGAAGAGAATTAAAAATATCTTTACAAAGCAGTGGGGAAAACATTAAATAGATAGTGTTTGGTTCTTTATAAGATTGGGATGGTGAGGGGGAAGAGTCAAAATATGAAAATTATTTTGATTTAATTGCTGTATCTGTTCTTACATCTATCATGTGTAACTTGTTTATGCCTACTGTCAAAGCACCTGGAGAATTTCTTAATATTTTAAATCAATTTTTATTCTGGTCTGCATTTACTGACCACTAAACTGATCTGACCTAGCATATCCTACATTATTCTGCTCCTTTTGCTAGGAAAACCCTCTGATAGGTTCCTCTCTAGTCATCCCCTGCAGGAATGTGAACAAATATTATAGAAAGAGAAAATATAGAAACACTTGCAGTGGGGTTAGCTGAGCTCTTTCTGAGGAGCACAGTGGCTTTATTTTTGTGCAGGGCTAGCCAGAAGCTGAAAAGGGAACGTGTGGTACCATTTCCTATCACAGTTGGATGAGGAGATTGCCTTCCACAGTTGGATAAGAGGCATTTACCGAAGAAGTTATTCTGTAAGGAAATAACTAATGGGAAACAGACCTGCAGTGGACATAAGAAGTGGACATAAGAAATATCTAAAGATGCTCTTGGGAGGAACTTTCAGCTATGCAATGTTAGCAGATACAATTATAGAGGATTGTGAAACCACATCTGCCAACTGAAATAACTGGCAGTGAACAAAAGATGATGAGTGAAAGAAAATAACCATTGCCATGGTTGTGAAATGCATTATCTAGTCATTTCTAGCATCTATAACAGAAGGCACATTCCTGCTTTATTTGTGGAAGCACAAGCAAGGTTCAAATCTGATGGTACAGCAGTGAATGAATTTGTAAAATTCAATATTATAACTTTACAATATTGTAAGACATCTGAAAATCAGGTGTGTTTGTGTAGTGTCCAGAGTTGCAAAGAGAGAAGATTTGTATACTCTGGAACAGGTTTTCATTTCTCTTTCATTCCCTGGAGTATATATTGAAGAACGATGACTGGTGCATAATTTTATGTCACTGGCTAAGTCTGACCTGACCCTGTCAAGCTGTCAGGGTCACTTTCTCTACTTGAAGAACCAGTTTCCTCACAAATAAATAAAACAACACACAAGCCTTCCAATAAGACCTTACCTATGAGCACAGTAGTCTTCTTTCTGTCATAAATGACATACGGTAGTCTGAGATGAACGAGAGCCCTATTAATATGGGTCTTCCAGAAATATTTATGGAGAGAGAGACTATCCAGAGGTGTGAATGGTAGGGAAGCCAACTTAACTTGTTCACAAATGCACTGACCTCCACGGGCAGTTGTACTGGAGCAGCACATGTAAAACAAAAAGAACTGAGGAAGGTCAAATTAGTTTATCTACCAGGCAGTATCTCCAAGAATGGGACCACTTCCCGGAGTGTTCTACCTGCAAATGAGCCTGTCTTCTGGGAACTACTTGCCACCAACAGGCTGGCTAAGTCAGGATTTAAACATAATTTATGACATCAGAAGCAAATATGTGCTAGGAAAAACAGGTTCTCTGCCAGGCTAGAGCTTGATCTCATGAGCGTGTCTGTCTTTCATAGAGAAGTGAAACACATGAGCAAGCTTTCCTAAATTACACACTAATCTACTTTTCAGTGACTTTAAAATTTATTACTGAAAGCACAAATAGCTGTCAGCTTGGAACTAATTAAAATGTTAGGATTAACCTAAGGGGTACTGTTGCCCAAGCTTTCACCAAATGAGAAAGCCATAGAAAAAATAAATGGACGTTTAACTGGTACTGTCATAGAATAGAGTTCTCAGTGCAAGTGAAATATCTGATGACTTTAGTGAAGGAATGGATTTCTTAGTAACAATTAGAAGTTTGCAGAAGTTGTGTGTCATGTAATGTACCACATTACCTGAAGTAATGATGTTCCTAAGAGTTGGACCGGGAATCTGACTCTTCTGATTTATAAAAGCAAATGTATTTTATAACGTGCCATTTCTTACCAGCTGCAGTTGCTGGGGATCCCTTCACCCCTACCCAATAGATATGGAATAGTTATTTCGTCTAATGGGCTATATATAAAAATAAAACTACACATCAGTCTATAAAACCAGAGGAATTATTAGGCCAGCCCAGTCACCTCCATGTACACGGTCAGGGGTGCGGATCTCATACAACCTTGATTTTCACACCCTGTTGCACACAGGTGAAACACCAGAGCTTGTATTTGTACATGGCTCGTGGGCAGATCAGAGGCACTTTCCCCTGGCTGGCAGCATGGTTCCTCTGGGGCAGGGACTGTGGGGTGTGGGAGTAACCTCCTCCGAGAAAAGGGTGTGCAGGGGCTGAAATTGCAAAGCCATTCTGATATCCGGCTGTAAAACCAGCTCTGATGTTTCCCAGTGGGGTGGACAGACCATTAGGAACAAATCCCATCTTTAAACAGTTTCATGGTCCATTTCACTTTTTCCTTCTTTCCTGTAGTTCCTTAGGTCTAGCTCTTCTACTTTCAAAAGGCTTCCTCCTCCACAGAACTTCATCATTGGGAAGACAGAAAGCAGGATTGGGAGGAAAACCTTCTGGCTTATTTTCCAGATCAGCAACTGAACCAAAGAGGAAAACATGATGACTGCTACAAATCAGAACACGAATCTTGGGGGAGTTTAGTTGAGATTTTACAAACTTGTACAGAGAGGAGCAAAATGTGATGATATGAGAGTTTTTAATCTGGACAGAGTTCATACAACAGTCAAAGGAACATCTGAGTCCAAACATTCAGTGTGGGAAGTTTTGGCTTACATCATGAGCTTCATCATAATTTCAACAACTGAAAACCATTCTTAGTGAGTTATGATTCAAAAAGCTTGAAAGGAAGCAGCTGTCAATCATATCTTTAATTCAGCCAGTTTTGCAGCTAGGGGAAAACTAGCACAGTACCTTTTAAATCAATTATTGCTTTCATTTGATGATTCGGCCCCACTGGCTCTTCAGTGCTTTTACCTCTGCAATATGTAGCTAGCACACTTTACTTATGTTAAACCAATATTTTTATATTTTAAGTTTGAAAAGATTAAATGTTTATTCTCTGCTTCTGCCTTGAAGTCATCATGCTTCATTGCTAACAGAATTTCTGTGGAGAAAAATGAGTAAAATATTATGGTTTCAGATGAAGACAAAAAACAGAGGAACGAATGAAATTCCTAAAATCAAGGGACTTGCAAAAAAATTATCCAAGAAAACAGAAAAATATGGGGTTTCTATAGAGAAGCATTTTTTAACTAAAATCCTTCTCAAAGTTTTCCATTAAGTGTGAGTCTTAAATTTCATGTACTAACTGCCTGGATGCATATGGCAAAAAAGTAATTGGGTAATAACTTATGAGCATCTGCAATGCATTTGAGAAAACAAGTCAGTCCTTGTTGGTCTGAGGGGCACTGTGAACAAAGTGAAAGTTGTACATTTTGTCTAGAAAGATGGGCAGTTGAACTTCACTTTCAACTATTGTATTATTACCACAATGGAACTATCATTCAGCCAGCCAGACACATTAACCAAGCAAGCCATAAATTCCACAAGATCTTGCAATTGTACTTTTCAGCTTTTTACTTCTTTTAGCATTCCTAAAAGTTATTGCTCTTTCCCTGGCATCTTCCCACATATATTAAGGTTCTATCAGCTTTGACCTTCACCATGGGCTTTTACCAGGTGCTTTCTATCACTTTCTGAAGTTGCTCTGCATATGCACTGTGGAGCCATCATCAATCAAATCATGTCACCCTGCACTGTTCCCATCTACTGCCTGGTGTCATCCTGGCACTGAAGGTTTCAAAAAATACATATTTGACTTCCACTGACCTGAGTTTTAAATCCATACTTAGGAAACGCCCCAGTATAAATTAGCCATTGTGATAGTTGGCATCTCTGTGACAGGAAGGACTTTGTCACCCCTAGCCACTCCCCCTTCTCTGCTACAAGTGATGATCCTCTTGACCAAATGGACCCTACAGCCTAGTGGGGAAATAGCCTGTGCTTAGTGCTTCATCATGTTGCCGCATCTGCTGCCTTGTGACTTCTGTGAACTCTGTCACATGGCTGTTGTGGGCCTTCAGTAAATGTGAAACAATTGATTCCCTTGACTGTGTTACATGACTATGACTTCTAAGCAGTTTCCTAAAAGGGCAGCATGAGAGATGTTAATATTAAAGCAGGCAAATGTACTCTGCCCTCATTGCCAGTCCTGGTGTGCATGGGTCAGGAGCCCGTCCATAAAAAAATCACAATATGGTCTGAACAGTCATGAGACTGAAACACTAATAAATCTATGAAGAGAAAGGCTTGCTCCCAGGGGAAAGTGGGAATATGGAGAGCCCCCAAAGGGACACACAACTTCCAGAAAGACAGGCCCATCCACACGGTGCCATCACCACTGTGCCTTCCCACCAGATCCCAAACACTCAAGTTATTCCTTGGGTCTCTTCTCAAAATCCCATTAGCTAGCCTTTTTTACTTCCTTACTCTTTGCAAAGTGAGGGTCATGGCTAATTTAAATCCAACGGAAGGACTTAGTACCTGCCTCAGTGCCCTGGGAATGTGTCCCTTTCACTGTAACCTTGCAATGAGAAGCTGTGCTGAATTTGGGTTCTGAATACCTCTGTTTCCACCCCCAAAACTACTGTTGTGCTGTTGTCCTTCCTTCTGCACAGCTGTTAGGCAGTTGTGTACTGTTAGAGCCTTTCTCGAGTGTGGAGAACCTGGCTCCAGCTCCAATTTTTATATAAAAAAATCAGGTTGTCATTCCTGAAAGAGGTCTCCAATCTAGAGGTTGTTTTGGAAGGGAAAGGAGAATAATCTTACCTATCAGAGCTTCTCACACAGTGAATGTCTGACGGTAACTTCGTTGCTCTGTGTTGAGCAACATAGAGCAGCAGAATAGCCAGGTTTCCTATGATTTTGTTCTAATTTAATGGCGTTTCAGTGTGAAAAGTAAACTGGTCTTTGGGAGCATACAGTGGGATACAGACCCCCAGTATTAGTGAGTGTTTTCTGAGGATTGGGGCTGAGAAACTTTGATTCTCTTTCCTTTCCTCCCTCTTCTCGCAGCCAAATCAACAGAGAGATTTGGTTGCAAGAAGAAGAAAGCCTCTTCTCCTAGTTCTCTTACCCTTTAGCATAAGTGTCTAAAGTGCTTTGAGGCCTTTGCAGCTGAAGTGAACCTCTTGTGCAGCTGCGTTCTGCTACTCAGACACTCATCTGAGCCCTTCTGGAGCAGAGTGTGAGTTTGGAACACATGCATAAGCAATAATGCATTAGCAGTTGCTTAATAACTTATTAGAGCCTGGCTTCTGTTGAGACACCAGGGAAAAGCTACAGCCAATTAGTTGTAAGAGGGTGGTGGAACAAAGTTAAACTTTAAATTATTGCTGGAAAGGTGAGCTGATAAACTTTAGACTAAACTGGTGTATCAGCACTACAATGGAATTATCAGCTTCGTATAAAACATCAGTGTGACAAATTAGTGCTTTGATTGTGCTAGATATAACCATATTCATTTGTTTAATTAAACAATCTAGGCTTCTCTTGGTGTGGGTCATTTTAAAAAATGTTAAAAATAAAATTAAACACATAATTAAGCTGACAAGAGATAAAGACCCTTGTGTAGCAAGTTGAAGGCAGTTAATTTATAAGGAGCCTGGTCCCTGAAGGCTGTGTAGTTTATTAAAGTTACTGAGGCAGAGATGTGATAAAATAGTTTATGTAGTGCTTTAAAGGCTAAATTGCTCTGACACTTTTAAAGTCCATGGGATATAGTCAATTAGGATGTCTTGTTATCATGTTTTTTCCTTATAAAGTAATCTAAACAAAATCCATGGTTACATTAATAATTTCCTAAAGTTCCCAGATTAAACTTTTTCAAATACTTCACTGTGGTGCATGTAATGGCCCTCACTGGTCACTCTGGTCATAATGTAACTCACCTGAAACATCGTGTCTCTCCCAACATGCCAAGGTAGAGATGACAGGGAGTTAGGTTGGAAATTTGGTCAAAATCAAAAAAAAACCACCAGTCCTGCAGGTTTCCAGGTACAAAGTCTGTACGGGTGCTGTATGAGGGGAAAATATTGGTCTTGCCTTAGATATCTGGAGCTGGAGGAGTTCTGGTTAGGTATTTTCCAATACTTTCATCTAGATTTGAAAATAAAGCACACTAAAATTCCTGTGACAAAATATGCATTAGATAATTAAATAAACACTCATATTGACTGTCTTGAAAGATTAGAAATCTGTTGGAAAAATTAGTTGCTGCACTGAAATGGTTGTTTTCCATGTTAGGGAGTATACAAATGTATCAGCTGATTACAAAATCACATTATCTCTGCTATTTCTGAGGGTTGAAGGGGTTTTTTCTCCTGTGTTTTCTAATGGGATATTTCCAATTTTTTTTGCTATTGCCTTTAGCAGTTTTAAGTCAAGTCTGTTCTTGATCTTTATCAAGGTCACGAGGGCAGCTACTAAATTTCTGTTGGACTTCAAAGTGTTTTTTATGTAACCCTCAGGCTTCTAAAACAAACAGGAAGAGGGGGAAAAACCAAAGGATAACAAGCCGTACTCAGGAGAAAGCTAAGGAAAGGCACAATAGGGTGAAGAAAAAGGGACTTAACCCAAAACTTATAAAATCTCCTTGTTTTAAATGGCCAAAGATTTCGAGAAGGATGTGTTACTTTGTAAAAGAGACTGAGTGAGGTCAGTCCCTGGCTTTCATACTCTTGGTCATCTTTCTTCCTCAAAGAATTTCTTGGTCATCTGACAAAGTTTCTCTGAGCCCAGTATTTGTCATGCAGTGTAGTGTGAGGGAGTTGGAATGGGGTCCCCACTTAAAATTTACTGCAGCATGGAACATGCTTACTTTTCACTATATTCACAAATGGCTAAAAAACCCCCTCAATAATATTTTTAATTACCTTCATAGAAAATATCTGCCCAAATAGATATTTTTTCTCTAGATTTTGTACTGTCTGTGTTTTAGAAGCACAATTTAAATTGAAGTTGTAAATTTCTGGGGGTTTAACCAGTTGTCTGTAGCACTGAGGTTTGCAGCTGTCAAAGCCATGTTGAAGAACTGCAGCCAAATGCTCCCTTACGAAATATCCTTATCCAGAGAGAGGGAGTGACAGGGGCTGGCTGCTCAGAGATTGGCGGCTGTTTGTTCTGCAAGCAATCTATAGCTTTACATCTTTTTTTTTCCAAAACTTTTCATGCTTCATATTTTAAAATTAATGCCAAGTCAACTGTGCCTAAAATTTCACTACTACGTAGAGATTCAAGATTTGCTTCTTACACATGTTTTAGGGCAGGCCTATCCAACGCTGAAAAGAGAATGGGGTACACAAATTCTGTGCTAATCTTTTAAGGGAAAGAAGATGACATGTGAATGCATTGACAATATTAATGTAGAGCTCCTGCCAGGCCTTGTAGCCTGTCTCATTCCAGATTTTGGAGATCTGCATTGCAGATCTGAGGGCCAGCCTCAGATCATAGGAAAATAGCAAGCAATAAGTGATTCCCAAATGAATTTTTGCTGTGTCTGCACGTTGTTCAGCTTTCTAAACTTCTATTACTTTTGACTGTAGGTCAGTTTTGATTTATCATTTCAACTATAGTTACTATGTGAATACGAAATGAATAAGAAATTTTCCTCTTTGTTATTTCAGTGTGATCAAGAAAAGCTCCTTTTAACTGAAGCTTTTTCACAAGTTAATTATATTCAAATATTCTGTGGAGTTGTATCTACTAACCCATAAACACAATGTTTGAGAAAAAAGATTAATATACCATGGTTTAAAATATTGTATGCAGGACAAACAAATTATTATTAGTAAATTTCCTTTTGTTTAGCACAGAGATTTTGGAAGCATTGGAAGTTCATGCTTGAATGCTTTTGTGTTTTTTTCATAAAAATTACTTTTGCAGATGAAACTAAATATTCAGTGTCTGAAAGTAAAGGGAGAAATTCGGTTCACTGTGGAATAATGAAAACTGAAAAACAATTATGTTGCTGCAATCAAGATCTCAGCAACAAATAACTAATTTCAGTTCTCTTCCACTGCTCCAAAATATACTGCTTATTGTTCTTAAAATATTTATATGTCTTTGAATTATTTACTGAGCAAAGGACGCTTGCACTCTTTTAACATAGAAGGAGATGAAAGATTATTTCGTGTCAACATAACAGAAGACAATAATAAATCCATAATGTAAATAATATGCCTGAGAAAAAGAGCTGTGTATTATTAGCATGTGTGTGACTAGACTGCAACTGGGCTTTACTTATGGAAATACTTTTTCTAGCAGTGTGGAAACACTTGGTTTGAGTGAACAAAGTAATCAGAAAAAACTCTTCTGCAGTTGGCTTCTTTTAGAAAGATACTTGAGTAGTCACCTTGTACTAGTTTTAGATTTGATTGCTCAGAAGATTTGAGGATATGGAAACCAGCAAACAATGAATTAATTTCAATTTGTTTCCCATTTCTGTAGAGATGGATTTGCAATATTAATGTGAGCAGTGTGAATTCTGACCTTTTCTGTCGTTGTGTTTAGGAATGAGATATTAGGGAGAAATTCTTTACTGTGAGAGTGGAGAGACATTGACACGGATTTCCCAGAGAAGCTGTGGCTGCCCCATCCCTGGCAGTGCTCCAGGCCAGGCTGGCTGGGGCTCTGAGAAACCTGGGGAAGTGGGCGGTGTCCCTGCCCACGGCCAGGGGCTGGGAAGAGATGGTGTTTAAGGTATCTTCCAACCCTTTCCAGGAATAGTGTCCTAGCTTTCCCATTCCTGTCTGGCCAAGGGCCCTTGTCCTTTCCTTCTTAAGTCGTTCACTAAATTACTTCATGAATTTTCACTAATAATATCTGCTTCATTTAAAGTATACTTAAAAAACCCCCAACCAACAATGAAAAGCATCCCTATCCCCATAGATAAAAAAATATTAGATGGAAGCAGGATATTTTTGTTTTTCACTTTTACTGAAAGCATTTTTGCCTTTTCCACGTTTTTCCTTCCCTTGTTTCCTTCATGAAAATCTGACCCAGTTAATCTAAGACTTTGCATCTTCAGGCTCATGTATAAAAAAATTAGCTGTATTTTTAATGCAAAGCGCAAATATAATTCTGTACATCTTTCCAAAAAATGAACAATATCCTGCATAGAATTTGACACTGTGGAACAGAGCAGGAGTCTTGCCAGTCAGCAGTCTCTGAGAGCTGACAGTTTAAAATAATTCAAAGGTGCCCAAGAAATATATTCCCCACATGGCAGTTTCTTTCTAGCCCCAGCAATTATGTCTAACTATTAAAATTCTGAAATATGGGGCAAAAAGAAAAGAAAGGATAAATGGTAAAAGAGGGAGGGGATAATGATCACAAATGTTCTCCTTGTGTTTCCTCCAGAAAGGCCCATCAATGGAGCCTCAGAAAGTTTCCGGCTGCCATTGAAACCAATTAGATTTTTTTCATTAACTTCAGTAAGAGCAAATGCAGGCCCCTGGAGATAAAGATTTTTGTCAATATAGCAAAAAACCTGTTTCATTTCAGGTCCTAATATAGACAGAGATATGATTTTGTCTTCTAATCCGGTGTAGGATTTATATAATTGAAGGAGAAAGGCACTTTAATCTATGGGTTAAAGTGATTATATTTTGTTTTCTGAAAAAAACCCCAAAAACCACACGGGAATTGTTCTGTTATAAAACTATTGAGATTCTTTCCTGTACTAAAAGAACAATCATCTGATCTTTGCAGTTACTGATTTGTGTAGTCAAAGAGTCGCTGAAGCATATTCTGTTGTTTCTATTTTAGGAAGAACAGATACTTTAATGATGCTGCCAAAAATTTTTAGCTTTTTTTGGGGATCTAAAATTTGAAATGCAATAGACCTCTACTGCAACACTTCATCATTCAAGTTGCCCTTTTAAATCAGTGAGAGTAAAGATCATCTCCAAGAATTAGAGTACAAGGCACAGATCTGTGAGAAAAGGTCTCTATAGGAATGGGGAAGTTTAGTAGTTTGGGGTTTTCTGCTTGTGGTTGTCACCCATGGAAGTAGATACTTTTGAATGTTTGTAAATACTAACAGAAAATAGGCACTGCTCTGAAAACCGATGTTTTGAATTTCCAGTACAGCTGAAACATTTTCATCAATAAATGCTACTTCATTTTAAATGAAAATATGTTCTAGAAATATTTACATTTGTTTAATTTTTTTGTTTAATTTTTCTGCCCTCCCTCCCATGGGAATCTAAACCATGTTTGAATTGTTGATTTTTTTATTTTTAATGGTAAGCCATCAAACAGCTGATTATTCAAGTGTAAAAGTTTTCTCATGGCAATGGAAGAATTCATTAGGGAATTGGAAGGTGTATATGGATATTAATTTTCTTCCTCTGAAGAAGCAGTTACCAGGATGAACATATAAATAAGTTATTTCCCTGATGAAATAAATCTGAGGTCTTAATTCTGTCAATTGACAATTTAACAGATTTGATTTTAGATATCCTTCTAACGATGGGATTTATTAAATAATGTACATCTTTAACATGTGTGAAATTGAACAAAAAAAGTCATCTGAAGATGGCAGAAATCTAAACAAACGTTCTTTTTTCACTTTCAATGAACAAACTGTGCATGGTCAAGGGTTTGCAAAAATTAGTTGTGCAAAAGTTCTTCTCAAAGTGGGTGCAAAATCAGAAAATGTAAGACTAAAACCCAACCCACAATATAATTATACAAATACTTGTTTTGTAAAAACCCTGCATCGTTTTCCTTACCAAAGGCAATCCAGATTTTTTTCTGAGGGGAAATAGATAATATGCAGCAAAGCCTTGGAAATTCCTTGTAACTGTGGGCAGAAAGTCACACAATTCCCATTGGTTGTGTTTGCCCCCTAGCAAATAACACCAGGGCAACTGATCATCCTGTTAAAACAGTTCCTTAACATATAAACAAACCTGGAAACGTTAGGCAGCTTTTTCAGAGTTTCCAAGACCCAAAGAGGCTGCCACAAGACCTTTATCTGGAAACTGGCTCCAGAGAGACTGGAAGCTGGAAAGTCTAGGGAATATCACAGTCTGGCTGATCAGGGAGCAACCAGCGCTGGGAGCAAGGAGCTTGAAACCAGACTGGTCTTTGAGCTGGGAGGCACAGGCAAGAGTCATGCCTGAGTTTTGCTGAATGTTTAGAAATGGAACTCCTTCTGCAAAGTGTCTTTATTTCAATATTCAGTTAAAAACATGTGAGATTTTCTAAGCAGCTTTGTGTAGATGTATTCAGAAGTCTAAGAAACGCGGATGTAGCACAGTGGACCCTCCATGAAGGTATTATTTTTATGAAGTAAGCTGGAATAAATCCATGCTGTGACCTCTTTGGACAGATGGGGCAAATACCTTAACAAATGCAGGTGCAATTTCTATCATTCAAAAGCAATGTCTATCATTCAAAGTTGATGGGACAAACAGCCCATTTTAAAAAAATGTCTAGAGGATGCTGATGCACACAGAGATAATCTGCCTTGTTTTGCTTGACAAATAAAAAACAGATAGTGTGAGTTTCTGCAGAATAAAATAGAGATAAATTCAATGTAGGTAAATGTCACGTGATGCCCATGAGAAAAAAAAATCCTAACTGCCTAGACCTATGATGATGTCTTGTGATCTTATCCTGTGTGTTCTGGGGTAAGGTATTCCAGTGACAGCAGTTAAGTCCCTGAGGGTGTCAGTTCAGTGCTCAGTAGTGGTCAGAAAACAAATCAAATGTTAGAAATTATTAGGGGGAAAAAAAAAATAAATGGAGAATATCATTATTATGTTGTGTGAAAATCCATGATCTGCTTCCCCGTGGACACGCAGAAGTTTTTGCTGCCCCTACAGACCTCCCTCCTCCCCAGTCTCCAGAAGGCTGCAATAGAACTGAAGAGGGCTCCATGAAAGTCTAAAAGATAAGCAAAGCATGGAACAGCTTCTGCATTAGGAATGATTAAATAAATGAGGATCTTTCAGTCTGGAAAAGAGAGGGCTGATGGAGACTGTGATAGCAGTCTATAAAATTGTAAAGTGCAGATAAGGCTCACTTGTTCACATTCTCTTCACAGTATCTTGTCCCAGAGCCAGGGGAAATCAAATGAAGGTAGCAGGAGCCAGATTTAAAAGAAATAAGAGGACGTGGATCTCATGTACTGGGGAGTTGTTCTTGCCAAAAGATTGATGGGTGCTAAAATTCTCTGTTGGTCTAAGGGGAGAATGGTCAAGTTCATGGAGGAGAAATTCACTGAGGTTTAGCTGAACACGTGGATATAATGTCTGCTTCAGGAAGTCCCTAAGTTGAGAATAAGTGGAGTCTGGGTGAATATTAGGGGAAATATGATTTATACGTGTCCTGTTTTTTATACTTTTCCCTACTTATCCACTTATGGCCATTGCTGGAGACAGAATACTGTGCTAGAGGGGTTTCTGGTCTCAGTATGGCTGTTTTTATGTTCTTAACTGCTTTTCAAATTTACCTGAATTTGAGGAATTGTGTACCCTGTGTGCTAAAAAACCCCAACAGTCAGACTTGAAATCTGAAGTTTGAGTCTAAAATGCAATTTCTGACCTTGATGTGAACTTTTAAAATCTGGATGGGAACAGAAATTCCCCAGTGGTAAATATATCATTATAATTAAATAAACACTGTGCCTGAAGGTGCAAAATACAGGAATACAACCCCAAACAATTCAATACTGATTTCCCTTTGCCAGGTCCTGCTTGTTTGCAGTGCTTTTTAAAGAACTCTGTACAGAATGAAGTAAAGGGACAAGCATTTAGTTCAAAATTATCCGGCAAAGAAGTAATAAAAATGCACCATAGATTAATGAGCATAAATTCAACCATTTATGCCAATAATCTGTCAAGTCTCCATCAATAGGTACATGTAAGCAAATAAATCTCACTATATCTGATGGGCCAGGTGCCTATAGAAGAACTTGATTGAAACTTTTGAATGGAGCACTGCTCCCTCTAACTTTACTGCTTCCTGCTCTGGCATGTTTATTTTCATTTTTCTATTAAAAAGCTTTAGGAAAAATGCATTCAGAAATGCTTACAAAAGTAAATCCAGAATTTGATGTTATTCTTATGATTTGACACAGGCAAAAAGTGGAGTCTGGGGGAGAGGAAATGTTGATAATAATCTTTGTGGCATATTTTATGAACTGGTTATGCTTCTTTTGTAATTGCATTATATGAAGTTCAGAAATGATTCTTATAACTATCTGAGAACTTGAAAATAACTCACAGTGAGGACTGTGTGAATGTTAAACAATACATGTAACTGTGAACAGGAAAGTGAAAATTCCAAATAAATGTGAGGGGCAAAATGTTTTCCCAAAGCTTCTTTATTGCTGAAACAAAGGATGTGGAAGGCACAGAATTTATCTTGCACTGTCATCGTGTGCAGTGCATTAGTGGTACAGTGGGTGTACCCAGTGTGTGAGAGGAGAGCGGGTCATGCAGCCGTGGAACTCCTGCTGAGCTCTTCCAGGAGTTTGCCCATCTGGAGATTCCTGGTGTGATTCTCAGCAGTAGTTGAAAGTGATGTGTAAGGAGCTGGTCATGGCCCTTCTCCACCTGCCCGTCTCTTCTGGCCACTAAATGCTCTTAAGAAATGTTTTAAAAACAAGTGCAGGGAGAGAGTTGTTTTTCTCTGCGAGTGAGTGTAACATATTCTGCAAGAACGATATGGGCTAAAAAGAGGAGAAAGGGAAAATATGTGTGATCGTGAACAGAACTGGCTGTGAAACAACCTCTCTTAACAACATAACTTCCCTTTCTTAAGGCACCAGGCTCCAGTTCACGGAACAACCACTGGCACTTAGCAGAACATCAGGGGCAGATACCACACAAGCTGTCTACTCCTGCCTGGCTGCTCGGGTGAGACCAGGCTCTCTGATAAGACAGACCCATGTGGGAGCCATCATACTAAATCTGGGAGTGTTTTGTGGAGGAAAAGGTGGCACAGTCTACGGTTCATATTGCAGGTTTTTGTAGAAACTGCTATGCCAAGAAATAAAACTATAAATATTTTCAGCACCTTTAATCCATAGCCTGCTATTTATTTCTCTATTATCCTATGATGCTGGATGATCATAAGGTAAAGAATCACTATATAATCCTATTATATCCACACTCTCTTTCAACATTCACCGCTTTAGACAATTGTGTAATTACTTTTCATTCATTTCCACCACTTATTATGGAAACCTTTTCTTTCTACATCCTTGAAGTGCATCCCATAGGTATGATGGGATATCTTGTGCTAAGAATAATTTTCCCCTGTAAAGCTTTTGAAGCACTATAGAATCTCATTTTTTCTAATCAGCACTCTAGTTTCTTGTGGGCTAAAATTAGGCTTCCTGTCTCTGGCATGCGAGGCGTCAGCGTGTGTGACCTTCAAGCTGCCATCCGGCCTTGAAGTGCAATTTTTGCATCGGGAAATCTAGAGGCAGCAGCTTTACCCTTTTTTGCAGCAGCAGCAAGATCATCAGAAACAGTCAACTGAGCAGCAAGTGCAGGGATATCACTCCCGGGAAGCCATGTTACGGTGATGCACAGAGAGCTCTCTCCAGAGCTGAGGCGCCGACAGAAAACAGGGCTGATCCTCCACTGCTCTGTGCCTTCCTGCAAGGTGACCAGCCCAGAGGCTTTGCATGAATATTAATGGCTAAACTATAGAATGATGAAGAATCAATACTTTAATCTGCATAAGGATAATGTGCATTCCTTATGCATTGTAAAGCTGCTGCATTACAGCGTCTGAATTTCACTCGTACGCTGAACTCATCTGCAAGCTCTCTCTCCTTCTGAATTATGCATACATTCCATAGCCTGTTGCCTACAACGGATTTATGACAATCTCATTGCACCTATGCAAATCTTTTTTGGTTTTAAGCATCAAGCACTTAATGTCTTTACTGAGGGAGAAAAAATCATTGCGCAGGATTGGATGCAAAAAGGTTTTATTGCTCACACTGTGTGCTGCTCTCCCAACTTTCGTATTAGTTCCACATTGTACCTGGTCAGTTAAATGACCGTTTTTGCCATGCTCTCAGCACTTTGGTCACTGTAGCTACAGCACAATATTCTTTGTCCTTTTTTTGTCTCATGTACCCAGCACAGCAGCTGATAGTAACAGAACTGAAGTTACAGCTTGGAAATCAGCGTTTTAGGTGATTTTAATTATGATGGATGAAGAAAAAAAATGGCAAAAACATGCTTTCAGTAGTACTGAGCAAATATGACATGGAACTGATACACAGAGCTTATATTACAGGTCTGTCAAATTACCCAAGGATAATTTGGGTAGCTGGCGGATTCCCAGCTCATCAGTTCAGTAGTGCAGGCAACACATGCTGGTTGGTTTTGCTTGGGCTTGACATATAAATTTCTGACCATCACCAGAGCAGCTTTAATTGATAATGGACATCTGATTTGAAAATAGGTGTGTTCCCCTTTAAATGGTAGCTGTCACATCACATCACGTCACATCACATATGTCACGTCACATCCCATTAAATCACATTATATGCTGGCATGATGCAAGATAGCATGATGAGGGGATAATGTAATGTGACAGCTAATACCTGCTAACAATTTGAGTGGTGGGTATCAGATCTGAATGGGTGCCAGACTTCGGCTGGGTGTTTGTGAGAGAGAGAACAGTCTTTGCCCAAACATCGAGCTTTTTCTCAAAGGGCAACTTTAGCAGCTGCCCGGCTCCATATTTATAACCAGTAGTAGTATGTTTTATTTTTTTATAAAGTGACTTATGATACCTTAAGGGACATGCTAAGGGAGAGATTAAGGTCTGTCAGAAAACATGCAGAAATTTGACGTACATGGCTTTCATTTTTCAGCTCCTCGCTGATTTTAGGTGCCAAAGTACTGTAGGGATTTGCCTAATATGAAAAATTAATTTATGAATTGGATGAAGCCCTGCTTAACGTGAGAAAGTTCAGCTGAGCGATCTAGTAGAAAATGCTCAATAATCTGCAAAATCTGTGATAGTGTTTTAATGATCGGGTTAAGTTTCCACACGGTGTTTATACAGCCCCCTCTGGGATCTCCACAGGTTAAATTACAGTATATGCAAGAGTGAGTTATGACTTGAGTAAAGGCAACAGGGAGAGCACAGTATGTGCAGCTTCCATTTTTCATTGCTTGCTCTACATTTGCAGCAATGTCAGTAACATAGACCTTGGGGAATCGGAGTCATTGCTAAATCACAGGGGAAATTTCTCATGTAGCTCTTCCCAAATATTGATTGTTAGGCAATCTTTGAAACCTGCTATATAAAGAATTTTTTTGCTTGTAGACTGCAGGGATGCAAAGGTTTCTAAGCTAAACATAAAGCAAGATAAAAAGTCTCCTAATTGGTGAGGTTTTGCCTCAGGATTGTTGTTGTTGGTTTCTGCACTAAGTCTCATTAAAACCCTGAATAATTCCTGTGTCCTGTGTTATTTATTTAAAGAACTGATTGAATTGTGGGGTGGCTTTCTCCCCAGTACATTCTCTTTGAATCTTGATTTAATGGGAAAAAAAGACCATTCCTTTTCTGGAATTGCTCTGGTGGAATCCTTTACGCTATAATTTAAAAATCTGGAAAAGTCTGCATCAACCATGTATAGTAATGGCTGTGATAACTATTTCAGGATGCTTAATTATTATGAAACATCAGGATTGTGTGTCCCTTTGTAATTCTTCTGGTTGCCTTTTATTCTCTGCACCATATCTGTCATATCCTCCACTTCATGGAGTGCATCAGTCTCTCAACAGGTAAGTCCTTCTGAATGCTCTTAAATCCTGGTTTTCTTGGGTACTTTAGGAACAGTTAGAGGGGTCATTATACTGAGAATAACCATTTTTCAACTAATTAAATTGATTCTGATAACTCTCAGTATGTCAAGACTTCAGCTTTCTGGAATTGCTCATGGGAGGTGCTAAATTGACAGTGATCATTAATTATAGATTTTCACCTCTTGCTGGCGTTTATTGTAATGGGGTCTGTTTAAGATTACCTTTGGAGAGTTACTTGGGTCTGCAGCACGGGCAGGGAACAGCAGGACCAGCTTCCTGCTGTAGGGTAGGTGTGTTTCAGTCTTGAGTAACGTCTATGTGAAATTTCAGAGACACTATTTCAGTGTTCTTTTCCTTGTAGACTGTGTAGGATTAGGCTCACAAATTGCTGATTTTAGAGTTACTGAACTCTAGTCTTTCTTAAAATCAATGTAACTTGAAAGGAGAGTGGGAGAAGGAGTAATTCAGGTGCTGCCTGGGCACACGATGAGAATGGCAACAATGTTTTAGGATACTGGTGTGCCAGAGGCCAAGGCTTTCTTCCTGTGTCGTTGAAAAGATGGGCATCAGTGCAGGGGCTGCCTTGCTGCTCTATTCGGATGGGGTAAATTCCACTTCATCCTCTGGATCTTGTGTTTCCATTTGACTTCGACTCCTTGGCAGCTGGAACCAGTGGAGATAAAATTCGAGGTGCAGTGACTGGGATGGAGTTTGGGCTACCTGCAGAGAGCACCAGCCTGAGAAGGCTGAGTATTTTTGGTAAAACCTGTACATCTCTCACCTTTTGGTGACCTGCCAAAGTCTGGGAACTGTACAAAGTACCTGGTTTGGATTGGACACTTTAGCAGTGGTTCATTACTTCAAAGGTTTTTCTTCTATTGAGCATGGCTTCTATAATTTGTTAATTTAATCCAGTTATTTTTTTTTTTCACTTTTAATTTGTTGTGTTCCTAGAGACTGTGGTTTGTGGATGTATCAGATAACTGCAAATATGTTATCACAGCTGTTGTGTTACGGCATAAACAAAGAATGAGAGAACAGTGACTTGTTATTTTAAATATATAATAATTTAAAATATATTGGATTTTAAATATTTGATTAACATAAATACCAATTAATTCTTTCCAGACTGTAATGCAGATGTGCAGACTGTATAATATTTGAGCTTACCAATAGAAATACTGGCATACTGTTCTGGTTTATATCACCAGGTGTATATTATCTGTCCAGTCACTGGTACATATTTTTTCTTAGTCACCACAACTCTACAAAAGCTTGCCATCCCTCATCTCCACTCTTATCTGCTACTGTACAACTAAATCCTGCTCCTTGCTGTGAATCAGATTTGTCTGTCCCATCACCCTTCGCTGCAGACACTGAAACAACTGGTTTAGGATTGTCCCTTCAGTTCTGGCTTTTAAGTGTTTCCTATTTGAATGGACTTCTTGTCCCTGATCTGTACATTCTAATTCTGCTATTAAAATAGGGGGAGTCATCTGAATTTGTTATTTTCTTTCAATCCTTACCAGGCGCTGCACTATTCATTCCTAGTTTTTCTTATTCTACAAATGAGTACACATTGCATATAGATAAAGGCACAAATTATACATTAATATATGGAATTTAACCACTGAATGAATAATTTGTAGGGAGCTATTTCTATTGTATGGTGATTTAAAGACATTGTAAGTGTTTTACCAGGCAAATCCTCCTGCACTTGGCACTCATGCAAAATTATAATGCAAAATAATTCTCTTAATTTCAGTGGCATTACAGTACTCTGAAGATGACGTTGGCCTGATGAATTATTTTAATAGAATTGTTTTAAAGATGGTTTTGTCTACTTCAAAGTCAGCAGTCTGTGAGAGGTCCCATCTACCCTCTTACCTGGCTTCCCTGTGGCATCTGGTTTGTTATTTTGTCATGTTTTGTGTCCCCACAGCAGCTTGAGATCCAGTTCAAAAAGTAGGGTTGTTTTTTTGTCAGTCTCTGCGTCGAAATACATACTTGGAAAGTGAGGATTTGGGGCCAAATGGCCTTTTTCTGTTCTGATGCAAATTCACGTTCTTCATCTAAATTACCGTGGGTCCTGTGGAGATAACAGTGTGCAAAGGATCGCAGTAGCAGTGGGATGGTGATGAATGCGAATGGCTGCCAGTAGTAAAAGCCCCAGGTGATGGGGATTTGTGCAGTGTGCAAGGGTTTTGTTTCTACATTCACTCCAGTGATCACCAGGAACTCAGGTGCTTTTGCTATGACTGGCTACAGCCCCAAAATTATTAGCAAAAGAGTGTGATATGTCAGCTGTGTTATCATTTTAACTACTTTTGTACCTTCAGTTTTAAACCAAAAAATATTGGGGTTTTTAAATAGTTTACTACACTGTAGTTAGCAATGGGTTTTTTCCTATTTCAGATATATAAGGCCATAAATGAGTTACAAAACTGTTGTTCCAAAATTGAAGGGATTGATGTGTCAGTTCAGCAACTTACGGAGTTCTGTTCCAGCAGCATCAGTGTGATATCAGGTTTTATCATAGGTGTATCATTTCATCATAAAGGACTTAATTCCTAAGTGTGAAACAGCTTCCAATATTGGTTTCAATTTACTCTACAACAGCATTTTTCAGTGTTGGCTGAAGGCTCAGCAAGAAGGGGGGAAATAACCCCAGAATGCGAATGGCGAACCCCAGAATGATGCATCAAATTACAGTATAATTAACTGAAAGGGGAGTTATGCAATGGGCTTTATATCTATATCTTCCAGCAGTGCCACTGGTTTTAACTATGGAAAACTTCAACATAAGTGCTATTACTTTTCTCTTAAAACAAGGCTTTTTATTTGGACAGCAATAGCAAATGTAAGCAATCTATGACTGTCCTGTTACTTCAGGTTTTTTGGGGTAAATTCCCCACAGAATGCATACAGACTTGTGTTTTACCATCTTGACAGAAAGAAGCTTAGGATCAATTTGCTTATTTATTTTACTTTGAAAAACTGGTGGGTTTGCATTTTCTACATGTCCAGACAGTGCCACTCTCTTCTTTGTCTCCTACCCCTGGAGGAATGTTTGCCACCACCGCGTTGAGATCGAGGAGTGTCCTCTGCCACTCTTGATGGGTGTGACAAAGGACTAACTGGGAATAGTGCTTCTATCAAAGGACTAACTGGGAACTGTGGTTCCACCTCCTCTGGAGCTGCGGATTCAGGGAACAGCCAGCTTTGCCCATGTAGCCCAAGGTGGGACAGTTGCACTTCTCCGGGCAGGAAGAGGAGCAGCTCTGTTTTGCCTCTGCTTCTCCTCACAGAATGCAGTGAAGCTGCTCTGAATGTAACGCTGGAAAAGTATGGGAACATGGGAATGCAGCCCAAATGACTGCTTGTGATGAACCCATGCACTCATTTGCTGATTGCCCCTTCTGCAGAGTGTGCAGTAAGTCAGGAGGCCACGTATTGAGTGCTAAGGAGAAAGCAAAGTCTAGAACAGCTGCACATCAATAGCTGTGTCCTGCCTTTTGTTTCCTCAATGTTGCTTGAACTCCATGGAAAAAAACGAGCAATGAAGATTCTGCTATGCAATGAAAAATTCATTATTTTGCATATGCAGAAAGGGGATAGGTTAAGATTTAAAAATTCATCTATTTAATTTTGCAAACTTGCTGCTATTTTGACATGTTCTTTATTTTTCTATCCATTGTGCTTGTCCATGCTTTCTCATGTGCTATGCATGGTACAAGTGCTGACCAGAATATTACTGGGCATCTGTGCAAAACTGCAGACACTTAAACACAGCTGCTGGAGCTTTTCCAACTTCTGTTATTGGTCACATGCAGAGGATGACAGGAGCAGGCAAAGCACCTCATGCAAACTTGCGTTGATTCATACATTTGTGTGTTCAAAACTTCTCTTTAAATGCTAAGGTTTTGTTGACTGGAACAGAATCGTACTCCTAGTATTATGTATCTGTAGTCACAAACAAGAACATCCTGAAAATTAGTGATTTATTCCTGTGCTCCTTTTTATGTTTCAGCTGTAACACTCTGGCTAAGATGCTAATGCTTGTACATGTGTCATGGTGCAACATGAAATTGCTGTAAGATGTTCTGTCAGTTTAAGTTGTTTAAATTAGCTGGTAGTAGTGACTGCATAGTCAGCTGATCCCAGAAAAACTGAAAGTATAAATACAGTCAAGTTTAAGAACATTTCTTATGTTGCCTACTTGGCAATACAGTGCAGTATATATATGAACATGTGTTCTTGCATGCACGGAACTTGTAAGAAGAAGTGATTAAAAATCCAAGTTTGTAATGAGAGTTGAGAACTGTTCCTCTGTGGGGGATGTCAAGGAAATGGTTTGCTTCTAGAATGAAGCACATAAAAATATGTCTAGAGAGGAATACTTGGCAATTCTGCTGCCACCTCTTGGTCGTATCCTGTAGTTACAAGTAGTGGTTGAAAATTTCATCCAAAATATCAAAGCTGGAAGTATATATATATATACGTGCATATGCAGCTATAGAGGAATAATTATTTAATGTACTGATGCTATAATTTTAGCTGAGCAGGTGGCCATTTTAGGCTCTGCAGTTGATGTATGGTTTTATTAAGCAGTTTTGTTCAAACTGTATCATAACTTATACATTTAAAATGAGAGAACTGATAAAAATCATAAATAACTAATGAATTGCAGCTATTTTCTAGTCATTTTCTCAGCTTATCAGGTCTTTGCTGCAATGCATTTTTATTAAATGTAGCTTAAATCAGGGCTGCTCACCTTCTCTGTCATTAAACTGACCTGGCTCCCTTGCTCTCTGCTGCTGCTTTCCAAGGGGCTGCTTGGAGATTCCTCAAGTGTGTGCAAGTCATCTCTTGGGGCTGAAATGTCAGCATCTCCTCTCATGTGAATGTCTTATGAATGTCTCATACACCAAGGTTGCATATGTGTGTCAGAATGTGTGATGGGGCTCCTTTTTGGACAAACACACCTCCTGGTAGGGGAGTAATGTCTCATTTTTAAGCAGATGTCGTGCACTTCCAAGCATATGATAGTGTGTGGTACTCATGTGCTGTGCTAAAGCTTTAGATAGCTCACCCACACCAGAAATTTGAGCAGTGGCCTGCTCGGTTTGTAAGAGCATCCTGTGAGGGTGGACAGAGTGCCCACTGGAGTGTGGGTTGGTTTCTTGGGTTTTTTAGGCATCTAAATAACAGATTCTGGACTTGAACTGGGATGGAAAGTATGATTGCCAGGTCCTGTGCTCATTCCTTGGTTAATCTTCAGTGTTTTCCTAAATTTGCAATCCTTAAAGCATAGGCTGCTGTGCCAGAAACATGTTTTAGAATGAGTTCTTCAGGGACCAAATAGTCTAATGCTGTGCTGTGGTGGCCACATAAATAGATAGAATGAAAAAAAAATTACTTAAAAAATGTTGGTTCTAAGAATAACCTGAATATTTGGATCTGTTGCCAGTAGGGAGATATTAAATTATTATACCATAAAGATAATTTTGTAACAAATGAACAGTCTTCTTCACAGTGAAATTCCTTATTATGAGATTATGGATCTGTGCTTCACTGAATCACAGGCCAAACTTACTGCTACCGTGGGAGAGTGTTATCCTGGCAATGCAGATGTTTAAACTTGCTAGAAACCTACTATATATTTTTCAAGTTTACAGTTATGTAGGATCGAATCAGTGAAGGGGTTAACTTTGAGATTGATCATTTCTTCGGGCTTAGATTAGTGTTTAGAGGGGAGGGTGGCTGGGAGGCGCAGCTGGTTCAGAGCAGTGTGGTTACTCAAAATGTCTGAGGGGCCTGCCAGCAAGGGAGGCAATGTTTGAGTCAATGACCCACACTTGAGATATTTGTCGGCATGTCAACAGGCAGAAATGTATATTTTCCAGTTTGTGCTAAGAATGGGAAATAAGAATCTTGGAATGCTGGAAGTTATTGGTCAGGAGCAGTTAGCAAGAGCCACGACTTTATGGGAAAATCATTTGAGAGGGAGGCCATGGTCCCTCCTGGAGGCAGGCCAGTTCTGGAACACTGCAGCAGCAGGGATACTGGAGTGGTTGTGCAGGGCCCACAACTCCTCACTGTGGTCAGCATTATGGATAAGGACTATTACTAGGACTATTAAACTCTTGTCAAAGCCAAGGGCTGCCAATAGGGGTGAAAGGCAGGGAGGGAGTTCTAGAACAAGCTGAAGCAATCTGAGAACGAAAGCTGGAATCTGGTTTAGTGGCCTTTTGTTTTCAGGGCACACTTTCACCATAGTTCACGAAAAATCAGGTTTGTAATTCATGATAACGGCTGATGCACCTGACTGGTAATAGTCCAAGCAAAAACATAATGCACAGAAGTGCTCAATTATTTCATAAGACTGCCTTGTGAACAGATTTTGCTCATTTGCAGCTGAGTTGTTTGTGCTTCTGTTTATCTCAGATACCCATTACACTTCCATTTATAGTGTGACAGTGTTTGGCTATATCTGATTCTCACCAACTCAAGGCAATTAAAACTGCTGGCCCAGTGTCACTTTTCTCAAAACATGCTCAAGCATCATATGACTACTACAGCTTTCCTCTAAGACTGAAATGTGTGTGTTTAATAGCTTCAGCAACAGTGTGGAATAGGCTGATTATATAAGCGTCAGGTAAGTGGGATTGTCGGAAAGAAGATGAAAAATTAACTGTGGTGTTATCACCTTCATGTAATGATACCTGCATGGAAGTGAAACTATATAGAGCTCATTATGGCAGAGTGTTTTAAGCGATGTACGTGCACCCAATTTCACCATAACATATTCACCCCCTGGTAATTATCCCCTGTAACAGACCAAACACCTTAAAAGATAGCAAGGTAAACTACTAACATTCATAACTACCAGTTACTAGTCTGTAAATGCACAAAGATTTGTTTGTTTATCACAGAGGGAAGGTGAGTTGGAATGTGAGTGATGAAGCTCAGACACGAATGTATAGAGCTTGGATTTTTTTTTATTTTTATTGAAGAATAGTGTGTCTCTCTGTGAGAAATGAATGACACAGGCCAGAAATGTTGGCTGCTTCAAGGTGAAGTAGGTCAGCTGGGAGAATCCCTGGTCAGAAGCAAATCTGTCAGCACTGGGGAGGCACCTATTACCACATCCTTCTGTACTTTCTTTTTATGTCTTATGTCCTTCTGTCCATTTCCTGTTATTGACCCTTTTCTCACACAATAATTTAGTTGTGGCAGGTCTGAAGGGCTCAAACCAGTTGTGAGGGGGAGATGGAACAGGCTCCCCAAGGTCGTAGTGGAGTCACCATTGCCTGAAGCGTACAAAAATGAGCAGATGTGGCACTTTGCAAGGTGGTTTAGTGGGCACAATGATATTTGCTTGAAGGCGGGACTTTGTGATCTTGGAGGTCTTTTGCATCCGTAATGGCTCCATGATCCTATCACAGTGTGTCTGGGCCCTATGATGGAGCATAACTCTGAGACCTACCAGCAGGATAATGGTATCCCCAGAAGTTTGCCTGAAGCAATTGAATCGCGTAGTGATCTGTAATCTCCAGAAGAACACGCAAAGGAAGGTTTCTTTGTCTCATATGCTTTGAAATGACAGCTGACTGCACACAAGAAATGAATAGTGTTATTCATTGAGTGTGGTAGTGGTGAGCCTTGTTGGTAACTGGTGCCAAATATATATTGCTTTTTAACTGATTGTCATTGGTGCTGGCCCAACTTGGCACCTACTCCAAATGTGTTGCTATTGCTAGGAAAGGTAAAAGTCAATAACTTAATATAGCAAGAGTTGGGAGGGTGACATAAGTGTTGACATCTCCTAATTTTACAGCCACAACTGTGAATAACTTGGACTTTTCAGAATCTTTCTTTGAAGCACCTGTTCAGCAAAACCCGTAGGAATATGGTTAACTTTATAAATTTCAATGTGATTTAAGTGTTTGTGTGTTCTGTTGTGCAGAGTTGGATTGAAAAGCGATTGTGTCTTTTGTTATGGAGGCTCAGTGTGGCAAAGCACCCACATGTGGTGAAGAACAAGTGCCTGGCCTGTGCTTGCTCTTCATTAACAGCTGCCTCAAATTAATGGTTTGGGACATTCCAACAGCTAGCATTTGATACAAACTTCAGATGCCAGTGAGACCAGACTGGACTGATGACAAAACAGCCTGGCCCAAAATTGTCTAGCTTTAATGGAACAATCAGAACTCTTACTTGTGGCAGAGAGATTCTGTTTTTGTCTAATGGGTAAACATGTGTCCAGTAAAAAAATCTCATTATGGTAGTTGTCACTTGCAACCTTTCATTCTTTCAATATATAAAGATTAACTAGACAGGAGGGTAAATTCACTTCCTGAACAAACTTTTTACTCTCTTTGGAACTTTTTTTCCCTCCAGATCTGTATTTAATACCAAAATCTTACTTCTTGTTATTTAGTGTTATTACATATAATTTTTTTTTGTACTGCCAATTTTTTGCGCTGCCTGTCTTTATGGACTAACATTAGGCATGTTTCTCCCACATGTTCATTAATGAAAGGTCTCAGAGACTTCACATTCAAATAATTTAGTTCAGTAGATGATGACTCAGATGTATAAACAACTTGTTTCTTTTCTTGCAGTTACCCAGCTGCCAGGCCATAATAGGATTATTCTCTTGGATGTTTCATCTGAGCTCACACCCCATTCTGGCAAAATAGTCATATCATTTACACTATGCTTAATTTCTGAGAATGCAGTTGCTACATGAGTCATTATAAACTGAAACTCTTGCTTTAGGACATCTATTACTCTTGCCATATCTTTTTTGGGGATTATGAGTGTGTGTGTGTAATCCAGCGAGGCAATATGTCAGCTGCCTCAGATGATGAAACCACCTCAAGGTTAAGACTGAGCTTTTGATTCCTTTTTTCAGCATGGAATTTCTTTTTATTATGAACTATTAGCAAAGGCTCACGGTAAAAGTCTCTTCTGGCTGCATTGTTGTTGAGAGGAGGGCAGCACAGCCTGGGTCACACCCGATGTTCCCAATCACATATGTCACACTCGACATTAGTCACCTCCACCAGCTCTTTCTTAGAAGCAATAACGAAGTCACTGCAATCTTGGTAACAGAGACACCTTACTCAACTCAGAAAAGAGTGGGAAGGTGCATCTCCCTCTCCACTTTGTCACCCTCTCGAAGAAACTTCTCCCAAATTCATCCCCGCTCTGTCTGTCTGCTCCATTACCAAGCAAGCAGGAGGTCTCAGCTGAATTCTGGAAATTGCATGCTTATTCCTAAAGGCCCAGTCTTCTCTTACAAAGCTGCGTTTCAAAGAGCCAAAGACAAAAGTGGGTATTCTGAGGCAACTGTGCTCCAAAGCCCACTGACTAATTAGGCAGTGGCAGACACTTGTAAT
The DNA here is from genome assembly GCA_013389985.1 of Dryoscopus gambensis. NCBI lineage: Eukaryota > Metazoa > Chordata > Aves > Passeriformes > Malaconotidae > Dryoscopus > Dryoscopus gambensis. The sequence goes on along the minus strand of WEIT01028309.1, from coordinate 62,984 downwards.
GGAAGCTGCCTCTCCAATATCCCTGAGCAGGGTAATATGATTCTGCTGAAGCTTTGACTTGTCGCTTTTTCAGGAGGAGATTAGATATTCTTGCTGGATGAGATGTGATCAAAATATTTTGTTTCTCTTACTCTGGTAATCTAATTCTTGAAATGTAACATGACCCCTTTTTCTGGAGCATCACATCCAAATTGGCATCATCTGTCTGAATAGAAACTACCAGTTATTTCACAAAAAGCACAAAGAACTTATGACTCCAATTTTATTGATTAGGGAGATAAATATCTACTTTAACATGTTGGAAGTTTCGTTTAAATGATATGCTTGGCAAGCCAGCATTGTATTTTTACCATGTTAAACTGCTCATTAACCCATAGAGAAATGCAGAGATATTTGGAAATTATTCTCAAATGTCTCTGTGAATTTTCACACGTAATAAAGGCCAGAGATCTGTGACTTGCAAGTCTATATGGTTTATCTGGTGCTTGTATATGAAAAAATTAAGATAAATGGCAAACTTCTGGATTCCTAATTTTCTGTTTTAAGTTGAATAACATATTTAAATAAAGAACTATAAGGAGGAAGGATGAACAATTTTAATACCCTGTTATCCACCTCCCAGACTCAGTGAGCAGCAGTGAAGCGTCCCCTGATTTAGGCAGAGCAGAATGCCAGTGCAGGGAAAAAAACCCCAGGAGGCTGGGCCTTACAAAGCCTGAGTCAAAACAGTAAGACTGGTTTTCCTGGGAATGACTTGAGGTTATCTGTCATGGTTCCAGAGTGCTAAACTGGAAAAGAAGGGTATCTTCTCCTTAACACAAAGAATTAGCACTGGCTGTAGGTGATGGAGAACATATCAATCACTGGAAAGAGGTAGCTGGAACCTGATGTATCCCAGATTTATTACACATGATTTTGGTATTATTGTATTAAGAAGTGAATTATCATTGCGGTGTTGATACAAGTCTGTGAGCATTCAACATCACTGATGAGCTGCATTTTCAGGACACAAATACATGCCTGAAATAAAAATTGGCACCCGTAGAGTTGGATACTGAAATTATATTGGGCTCCAGCATCATCCTTGTATTTATAGATTGTTCACAGCAAGCAGTGGAGAAAACCAGGACTACCTATATCTTGGCAAAAGATGAAATACTGACCAGCTGTATCTCCATTTGCAGGGGTGGCTTCTGAATAAGGAATGATTGGGAAAATTAGCAACTATTAGGGCCAGACACATGGCTCAAGTGACTGTGGGAGTGCATTGGAGGAGTCTGTGTGGATGGGTCGTACAGGTGTGAGAACACATTCTCGAGTTGTTACCATACACTCAAGGTGCTCCATATGCTTTCTGCAGGTGCTTAGCCAAGAGCGCTGGCACAGCTCTGAAAAGAACATGGCTACATGGGGAGGGGTTCACGTGTAGGCTGTAGAGGGAACCACAGCCACCAGCTCCTGTGGCATCCTGCTTCTTGTGCGCATGTCAGACGTGTGAAGAGACACTGAAGTGGAGATGTACCCCAGTAAGAAGATTTGGATGCCTCTGTGTAACAGATTAGTTTGACCTCAGCCTTGCTGTTTGCTGACCAGCTCCAACTGTGGGGATTTGAGCACTGATCAGACATCCTGGGTGGACTTCCTTTCCTATTTTCTGGTCATTTTATGTTTTCTTAAAATAAAACCTTAAAGCAACAGCTCCCACCCCTTCTGACGCAGTAAAAGTATGCTATGCAAAGAAGTGTGTTGTGAAAGAAACTCAGTATTTCTTCCTCATAAGAGTCAGGGTTTAGCCCAAACAATGAAGAACCATCCAGCTGCTCACTCATATTCCCCCAGCGGGATGGGGAAGAGAATTGGAAGGATAAGGTTAGAAAACTTGTGGGTTGAGGTAAGAACAGTTTAATAATTTAAATAATAATAATATCATTAATATACAAAAAATAAAACAACAAAAAGCAGAGAAGCTGAAAAGTCCTTGACAAATGTAAATACTGCTCAGCAACAACTGAAGCATCAGTGTTAGCAGTATTGTTCTCATCCTAAATCCGAACCACAGCACTACAGAGGCTACTAGGAATAAAATTAACTCTATCCCAGCCAAACCCAGCACAAACACTAATGACTGTTGCTGTAATTAAGAAAATGGTATAGACTGTTGTTGTACAATAGTAATCTCCTGCTGCTGCATAAGTGTTGAAGAATTTATTTTCCAAGCAGGAGACATTGATCCTGTGGCAGTGTTCTGTTGCCTTACCTTTGTTTACATCAGAAAGGAAAAATGATTGATGCAATCATTTAATTTATGGTGCTAAGAAGTGTCAGTTGCTCACTCCACCAGTATTGATCTAAGGTGTTCTGACTGGCTTATACATCAGGCCTTTCAAAGTTTCGGATAATTGGAGACCAAAGTAAAAGTGCAGTTTGATAAGCATGATGTTTCCCAGTTACTGTTGTGCCATTGATTGCACTTTCCCATAAAATGGCATGGCCAGTGAGTGACTACTCGTTATGAAATTACAGTTTTTAAGAGGCATCACAAGGTGTAAGAAAGCAGCTTAAAAAAAACCCCAAAACATAATAAAATAGTGGGGTGTTTGAGCAAAATTCTTTCCAACAATTCTTTTAAATTGGTTGCTTTCACTTTAGTTGCAAATATCCACCTGGGAAGATTAATTTTCACAAATGGGCTCATAGGGCAACCAAGCTGGTGAAGGGCCAGGAGCACAAGTCCTGTGAGGAGTGGCTGAGGGAGCTGGCGATGTTTATCCTGGAGGAAAGGAGGCTCAGGAGGGACCTTTTCACTCTCCACAACTCCCCCAAAGGAGGTTGTAGTGAGGGGGGGGTTGGTCTCTCCTCCCAGGTAACAGGTGACAGGACAAGAGGAAATGGCTTCAAATTGCACCAGGGGAAGTGTCGATTAGACATTAGGGAAAAAAAATTCCCAGAAAGGGGAATGCCAAGCATTAGAACAGGTTACCTGGGGAAGTGGTGGAGTTGCAGTCCCTGGAAGTGTTCAAAAAATGTGTGGATATGGAACTTGAGGACATGGTTTAATGGTGAACATGGTGACTGTTGGACTTGGTGATCTTAAAGGTCTTTTCCAACCTTAACAATTCTATTATTCTATGAGTGTGTTAATTTCCTTTTTTTTTTTTTTTTCATTTCAGTTCATATATATATGTTTTTATAAATATACTCAGGGTCTTTTCTTGAGGCTGTATGGATATCCATAATCTATCAAGAAGGAAAAATAGTTAACATTAAAAGAATATGCAATATTACAATAAGCAAGAGTTTTAAAACATGAAAAAGCAACATGTACGCCTTTTGAAGGATTTCAAAGGAGTAGCCTTTAGTATTTGCAAATTTAAATTAGCAGGATCTAAAATTAGTGAAAACACCATTCAGATAAAGTTTGTGCTTGAATGCAGCTGTGTGGGAGCATTAACCTTCACAAAGTTTTAAATATATTTGAAAAGAAAACCCACCAAAACTAATTATACACCATTTTACTTCCCACCAGTTTCCCTGAAGAATGAAGAAATTGCCCTCTTTAGGTCCTTTTCTACAGTTTATACCATTAAAAATAGATCTTTCTTCTGCACAACAGGAAACACTGAAAGCCTGGTTTAAATTTTCAGGAAACTCCTTTTATTTTTTGATCCTTTGAAATTGTAATGTTAATACATTTTCAATTAGATAGAAACAACTCTCCGTTCATCTCAGCATGAAACACAAAGGGATTTTGGGACCCTTCCAATTACTAGGGCTTGAAGATTTTTCTTAATTATTTAACTTTTACAGTATTTCTTTTTTATTTAAAATAAAAGTTGTGCTGTGGGGCTCCTTCTAACATGGAAAGAAATATGACAGCATTCTGTTTGCCCTTTCAAGTAATTTGTTATATAAAGTCTGAATTCTAAGACAGATCTTTTTCTGTAATGTTCTTTTGCTTTTACCATCTGCATTGCTGTCCAAGATGAAAGCTTTTGTTTGTTCCTGCAGGAAAGACGAGGACTGAATCAAAACTATGATAAATCTATGTTCAGTTATTTCATCTGTGAATAAATATGTTCATTTGATTGCAACAAAATGGCTTTGACATGTCACCAACCAATTTGGGTAGTCAGGGTCCTTTGTGCAATATCCTCTCTCTGACACTGTAATACGAAGTGTTGATGAGTGAGAAAAAGGTGTTTTGCGTGTTACGATGTCTAAATATGCCTTCAGGTGCCAAAAGTTCAGAGATAACCTCGGGCTGACAGACATGGGCTGAGTGTTCCCTGGCTGTGAATAGCAGAGCGCGGGGGGAGCAGCTAACGCTTAAATGCAGGTGACAGCATCAGTAACAAATCGTTATATTTGACTGATGCCATTTAACAGCTACTGCTTTCCACCACTCTCATGGAGGACACAATGCACTAATAACACCCAGTATGGACTTTCCACTTGGTGCTCTTAAAATGCTGTTTCATTAAATAGCTGTCACCTACTCAGCTGAGTAAAGTTGGAGGCCCGGGGTGCTGAACCCACCTGACTCCTCAGGCTCTGGCAGGAGTTGCAAAGTGGTGGATTGTGCGTATTCCTGCCTCCCATTTTTTTGAATTCTTTTCCTACAAATGGGAAAACAAAATGTTTTTTCTTTCCTTGTTTTGTTCCCTCATCTTAAACATATTCTGTTGTGTTACAGAGATAACCAGAATTCAGTTCTAGTCATCATGGTGACAAGTGTGTCCCTGTCTCTGAAAATGGTATCTGTTGCTGCAACCTCAAAGCAAGACAGCATGCAAATTAGTTTTATGTCTCATAAAAAAATGTCTGAGAGGTTTTATTTATCATCTCCTCATATGTTAATTTTTAAAAATCCCCAGAAAGAAAACCTGAGGCATAAAGCAGTGATTTCTACTATTGCTCACAATAGCATTCATCCTCACTTTGTTTTACATAGCAACGTGTCCAAGGGGCTCCTGGGACTGTGTCATCTTCTTAACCACTGCTTAATTAAGAATATAGGTAAATTGTTTCCAAACCTGGATTTCTAAACCATTACTTTAAATCTACATGTACAGCCAGTAGCAAGGAGTTTGATTTTCAATCACAAAGCTGCACTAACCTGTAGCAAAATCAGTATTCAAAAATCTGTAGGTGCTCTATAATGGATTTATCCTTCTGGCCTTAGACAACTCAGAGTGAAAACCACGATAGTGGAGCTTTGACGTTTTTCAGGCTGTGTAATGGATATCGGTGGTTTTAGGGATTCTCAGTATGGAAGTTAATGTTTATCACATTTAGTAGTAAACTTTATCATGGTGTATGTCCCATTCTCCACTCAGAGCAAGGAAAATACCGTAGATACAGTTCCCAAAGACCAGTGTTCCTGATATTTTAAAACAGCCCTACTTTTTTCATTGAATGGAAAATGCACAAAGCTGGCTAAATTTGGCATTCAGAGCTTTTTACCCCTGTGTTTAGCAGCATGTTTCACATATTCTTTTACCTAAATGGAAGTGGCAGTATCTGAATTATGGGGTGGCAGATTATAGGGTGTGTGAATTTTGTAGTCAGATATTCTGTCTTGACCAGATCTGTGTCCTGCTCCCACCACTGAGCATTTGAGGTTCCAGCCAAGTATAAAACTTCGTAAAGTGTGATGGGCTGTTCAAGTAAAATTTGTTTCATACCTGTTTTCTTCCTCTGTTTAAATTTGTGGGAACAAAAATCAGTTTCCTCCCTTCTTTCACAAAGGTGGTATTGTGTTTAGCAGGATTGGATGACTTCATTACTTACTCTGATGTGGCATTCATGAAGCATTTTTATAACATATTTTTCTTGCCCTCATAGAAATACCTGAAAAGATAGAAGTGTCTGGGCATTACGCTACTTATATGGAAATACAATTTGTGGTATTTTCTAGTTATTTTTATGTTCAACTCATCAACAACAATTTGTTTTTCTAAAAGTTTGTATTCTTTTGTGGTTTGGTTGTTGTTTTTTTCTGGCCAGTGAAGAAGTACTTTGTAAAGCTAAACTTCAAATAACAACTTTTGAAGACATTTGGAAGATGAGAACAGACAAAAATAATTATTAAATACAAATGTCCTGTGGAGACTGTTGTGGTGAGATTTCTGCACCCTTCCTGGAGACAGCTTAGTCCGCGGAAAGAATCAGGAAAGACTCAGCTTGTGGATGTTTCAGCTGGTCTTTAATGGCGTCCGCATGGTGGGGAATCAGCACACACACTGACTAAGTCACGAGACAATTCCCAAGTTCCCCGCGCAGGGGGACACAAAGCCACCAACCAAATGCAGCCCTGGGCTCCATGTGACCAGGGCAGATGCAGGGGCAGGGAGACCCCGTCCCAGATCCCAAATCCACCCGAGCATCCCCCCCTCCCCCCAGGGGAACGGGGGGAGGGTCCCACGACAGAGACTTTGGTCTTTAATGAAACATTCTCTCCTAAACAGTGTTTTTCAAAGATTGGTTACTGTACTTTTATGGATCATGTGTACTGAATATCCTTGAGTTACTCTTGAGAGCTTTCATTGATGACAGTTTGGTTTAATTTAGCTACTACTACAAAGAGATTAGGTTGTCAAGAAGATACTGTTGGAGGTTTAGGGATTGCTGAAATCCTTCTGAAATGAAAAGTAATATACACTGTAACTTTCTTTGATAGTTTTTTCATGAAGAAACTGGATGAAAATCAACCACAAGGGAACTTTTTTATTTTCTGGACAAAAGAAAGAAAAAAACCTTCTCATGTTTAAAAGCTAATCCCCCCAGGGGAACAAAAAAAGGAAGAAAAGAAAAAAGAAAAAAAAAAAAGACTCTCAAAACTCCCAACCTAAAAGAAAAAAGAGATTTTCTTTATTTTTTCCACTATAATAGGCCATCTAAACTTCTGTCACTGTATGTAGACTGATAGTTGAAGATATCCTCCTATCTAAATATCATTTTGCTTTTTGTTCTGTCTACACATATGGGACCCCTCAGGTCTTTGCTCCATTAATTTCAATGTAGTCATTGATAGAAAGTCAAGCCTGAACCACAGAAGCACATTTTTTAAGGAAAAGATGTTTGTCCAGTTTAATGGATCCCACGTTAATGGAAATATACCAGAAAAAACTGTTAGATTTAAAACCTTCTATAATTTTAGATTATCAGTGCTATATAGTTCTGTTTAATGCTTTCATTACTATAAAATCTTTTTTAAAACATTAATGTCATATTTCTGAGGAAAAATGGGGGTTTTTTGCTAGTTCTAGGCACAATAATAGTAAATAATGAGTATGGCTGAATTTTACCTTTTAGTTTTATTTTTGCTGCTTAAATTTGTGTGAAGAAATCTGAGTCATTGTCCCAGTGCTAAAATAAGCATAATCCTTGATCTCCCATAAGGAGACTTTGATTCAGAGTCATCTATTATGCTTTGTTTGCAATTAGCTAATCCTCCACGAAATAGTTTATTCTGTTCTTCTACTTCAAATGACATTTTATTGTGCTGGATATGAATTCAGATTAGCTGCAATTTTCCAAAATACAAACCTTTACAAGAGACAGTTGTAATTAATTTGACCTCCCAGGTTGGCCTTGCACTTCGACTGTCTTTGGAAGTTGCAAATATGGAAACTGAGCTCATTGCCCATGTAAATAGAATTTATTTTCTTTTTATGCAATTGTAGAAAGACACTGCCAAGTTGGGGGGGTTACTGAAAGCATGAACTTGCAATTTCTGACAATTTTTTTATAGCCTCTAGTGTTTTATCTGCTTTGGGCAGTGTTTTGAAAGCTATTTGATAGAAAATTGTTTACAGCACTTTGTCTCTTTTCCCCTGAATAGCTGTGAATCTTTAGCTGTATGTGCTGTTAGCCATCTTGTGCAGCGAGTTGCATTACCTTGTAAACATTTTGCTCTATCCTGTGAATTTTGGCAGATTGGTCTCAAACAGCTATAATTCAGTTGGCATAGCTTCAAGCAAACTGAATCATAAATGGCTACGGAGAGTTTTCATTTTATGTAAGAATGTGTGGAATTTGTCCACATAATCCCCAATAACCTAATCTCTTCATGCCATGGTTCTCCAGCTCCCTTGTCTCAAATGGAGCTCGTATGCAGATAAAAGGCAACAAAAAAGGACGGTATTCCTAGGCATTCATGGTAGAGGGGAAGTTCACTGTGTCTTTGAGTTTGACAGTTCTTTTCCTGTGATTAATGCTGAGATGATTTTGTTTTGGTCATTTTCAGAAGCTAGTTTAGTTTGGGGGTTTATTTACGCTCTCCAGAGTAAGAACAGCCAAATGCTGGACTTCCAGTTTGTACCCAACAGTCCTCCAAGTGAGAAACGCACTTCATGTGAGTTTACAGATCAAAGACAAGAATTAGAAAGTTGGTTAATTTAAAAGTAGCAGCAGCAGCATCAAGCCTGAAAGAATAAACTCAACCCATCATAAAGCTACATTTCTAGTTTTCTCACTGGCTATTTACTGTAAAATGGAACAGTCTTTAAGTTTCCTAACCTGTAAATTGCCATGGGGTACTTTAAGCCTACGTTTTCCAGAACAATATTTGACCTTGATCTGTTCAGTCTGAGCAGCAGCATTTGAAATCTTTTTAGGTTGCATTTAGCATTAAAACGTTCGGGGGACTGGAGGAAGCATTGCAGAATTCAGTGGCTGATGTGAGAGCTGCCTCTGATTTAAACCCCTAAATGACACAGGAGATGCTTGGGAAATTCTTTATTGTAACTGGAACATAAAATGAGCTTTCTTCCTACATAGGGCAAATCCCAAATCTCTCTGGAACTGTAATTGACTCAGAATGTGATTAATGTAACTTAATTGTCTTGACTGTACATACATCAGGCACATCACCACCATCTGAGTCCAGGGTGCATTGAATCGCTGTCTAATTTCCAAAGGCACTTTAAAGGATGTCATCCTCTTTGTCTAGACACTGACACCTTTTAAGATGAGGAATACCATGTTCTGAAGTCCGTGTTGCACCTTGTTTATACCAAAGATCTGATCGCTGCCTACAATACATTAGGATCATCAGAATGGCATTTTCATTCATCAGCTCCTATCTGAACTGTCACTTGCAGAAAAATTGAGGAGACTGACAAAACCTTCTTCCTTTTCAACCTGAAATGAAAAAGTATATTAAAAATATTGTCCGTTAATGGGCAGCAACACATGACAATAAATTGGAAAGCTGCTCTCTGATACAATCTCAAAGAATAAGGCAGAAGTGCAGTCGATTCACTTAGTATTTCTGTGTGTAAGCTCAGCCTGAAAGTTTGAAACTGAAAAGCCATTTTTATATAACTGGTGATTTAGCTGCCTGTCCCTCCCTCTTCCAGGTCATTAAGTAGGTGGTGCTGTGTTTTTGTTTGGTTTTAATATGTCTGTGCAATAAGAATTTAATAGATTCCAATTTTTTTTATCCATTTGCTCCTGAAATGGAGTATAAATGCATCGCACCATGAGGTGCAGAATAGTACAGAGATTCAGAGAGGTGACAGTATCAGCATATGAATTCAAATGTATACACATGTATACATTTAAGAGGACATCTCAATTTTGACAGAAAGCATTAGAGATGTGAAATTCATGGCTACAACTGAAATGTACCATATGTCCTTCAGCACTTAGACACAAAGAGCACATTAGCAGAGTAATTAAAGGGCACCCTGTTGTGGCTAGGTGGTGGAAGACATATGGTGTAGCATGAGTAACCATGAATTTTTAAGTTCATATTGTTTTCATTTATAACCTTGTTCTCTGTATTTAATATACTGTAATTTCTATGCATTACTATATGTTTCATTTGTGTTGAAGGTCTCCATTTCAGCACAGAGGTGTAAAACTGCCAGCCTAACTAATGCATGGTTTTTTGTGAATTTCTTATTTTAGTATAAAATGACTTAAAATGTTAAAGTCACAGAACCCTGACTTCATGATAAAGGGGGAAGCACGTGTGTTCATAGCTTTCTTCTCTTTCACACTTGCACTTCCTTCTTACCAGTGCAAAAGACCCCATGAGACATGGAGACACTTGAAAAACAGGTTGCTGCAGCCAGATTCTGCAGATTCCACCTCCTCTTGAAAACAGAGCAATTCTTTTGTCTCTTCCTCTTTACCACTCATAGCAAATATGATGCTGCCAAAATTCAGCTGAGAGTTTTTGTTGATGATGTCACTTTGTATGGCTTCAGGTGAAAGATTTCCAGTTGGAACAGGGCAAAGCCATTGATTTATCTGTAAATGTGTTATTCAGGGACCCAGAGCTCTGTAAATCACTTTATTTACATACATCAATTTCTAAACATAGCCATCCTCTGGAAATGCGAGTATCAGATAGGGATATAAAATCAGAGTTTAAATAAGCCTTTTGTCTTTAAGCAAACAGAACATCTCTGAAAGTTTTCTTCTAAGGCAGCGAAATTAAATAGCTGCCTCAGCATGAACTGTTAGTTGAAACCAGGCTTTGGCCTTGTTTTTTCACTGGGATGTAGCTGATCAATGTGAAACCTGAGCCTGACCTTGGGGAACCAGCAACGAGGCAACGAGTACCTGTCTGGATTTGGGTGTACCAAGATGCAAATATAAGGATGCTCTTTGCAGCTGAGATCCTTGAAACTCCAAGGTATAGTGGGGGCACTAATCCAGTTCAACACTGACATTCCTTGGCAACCTAAGTTGATGTATGTGCATGAACACTGAGCCAGATCTGTGCCAACTGCACAACAAGTTTGGCAGATATCCTCAAACCACTTCTAGCACTATTTTTCTCCCTCTTATTCTCAGGAATTAAAGCTCTTGCTTGGAATGCAGAGTCCTTCATAGATCTCTGAAGTCCAAGAAAGTAACTTATTTTTGAAACAGTTCAACTTTTCTTCAAATATTTAAACATTCATAGTACCATTTACATCAGGTGACCCACAATATTTCTTTTTATCCAGTGAAGATCTCTTGTAAAATATATGTACATTGCAGAGAGTGGAGCGTGGAAACTCACTTAGAGTCATCAGGCTGGAGGCAGGGATTTAGTCATTCTCCCAGGACATGGAAAATACAAATTCAGTTCCATCAGACTGTTCAGAGATTTGAATCCACTGCCTCCTACTCCCAGTGTGAGTAATCCAACCATCACGCTGCTACAGAAAAGTGAGGCATCAGCACCAAAGAGTATAGTCCTGACCAAATTTGACTGTTCAAGTGCCTCTGGGAGGCTTCAGAGAGGTTCAGGTTGTTGTATGCTAAAATCAGATTGTGAAAAAAGAGAGCAGGAAATTAAGGCCTAACTCAAGAACTTTTGAGTTCTTAAACAGTTTTTTGTGTCTTCAAGGTTAGGTCATCCAGGGAAATCAGTGGGTTGGTGGGCTTCAGATGCATCAATGGACCAGGTTCAAGTTTCATGGCCCAATTTCTTCCTGCTCCATTTGGACAGAGCTCTTAGCACTCGTTGCAGCAGGGAATGAGAGCAGCTCACCCAAAAAAAAGATAATCTGCATCTTGAAAGGTGGATGATTTTAGCTGAGATGCACTTGGGCAAAGGAACTAATTGAAGGAACGTTTGGCACTCCACAGTTGTGCTCAGCCCTACACTCCAGTGAAAGTGGAACTTTGTTCTTAACTTTAATTTCATTTCTGTCTTGACTATTATTGTGTTAAGTGCCCAGTTCCAGGCTGTGCCTAACCAGGGCTGCATTAGTTGTTCCAAAACAAAATAAGAGAGAAAGATTTCCTTTATTTCTCAGACAATAAGCCAGTTTTGGCTATGCAATGTCCTTCTGCATGTGGTAGTGCTGTGAGCTTCACACTGTGTATTGTAATGGAAGTTGCACTAGCAAAAGTTTTCTAACTGTTATGTTGCTATTCATTCAGTTACCTTTTCTGATTTTTTTCTTTTCTTTGAGTGGGTGTTTAGCTCACTATCTCAAATAGATAAATGTTTAATTTAACTGTGAGGTATTTTTTTGTAGAAATTGAACACTCTCATGGTCCTAGAACAATTATAGTCTGTAATGTCTGGGTAATGCAATGTAGCCAACTGTAACCTTTAATTAGGTTTGCCTTCAGAACATTGCCAAGTGAGAATCTGAATTCAGACAAATGTCCAGATCTCCTTCTTGGCATCTACTTTTAATATCTGTGAGAGCTTATTTTTAGCTTGTTATGCTGTTAGCCCTACACGCTCCATTACTGTTAGAAGAAGTTGTACAGGAAGAGTTTCATTTCTGAAGGGTTGTTTTACAAACCAACCTTGCTGGAATCAGAATTTCCTCAGTTGTCAGTTTCTATTCATTTATTCTTCAATGCTAATAAAAAGAAATGTGTACATTAACAAAAAAAAGTTATAATCATTTGGCCTTCTAAATGAGGGGAGACTTTTATGGGACTGTTTGTCTCATTCTTCTTGGATTTTCATATGCAAAAATTTAAATGTACACTCTTCTGAGCTTGGAGTCTTATTTCTCTCTGTGCAGCACTTCACTGTGTTTCTCTCTGGACGGAGCATGTCTTGAAGAGAAAAGAAGTATCATGAAGTGTTTTAACCACAGGAATGTTTGGAAAATGGAAGAGAAAAGAATGGATGTTTCTTTTCCGTATTTTTTTTTTTTTCCTTTTTAGCAGGTTTCTGCGGGTTTTACTGGCCTAGAATTTCCTAGGTTCAGGGTAGAGATCTGGTGAGATTCATGAAGTTATTGAACATGTTTTAGACACCAGCTCAAGTACTTTTTTGGCTGTCTCACAGGTGCAGCCTTGAACCAGAGCCTGTTTTACCACATGCAGGAGCACCCACTGCCAGGCTCTTGGCTCCTATGGGAATGTCTTGTGCTCATTTCCTGGACTGGATGTGTTTAAATAAGTATTAATCTGGTGGAAGTGTCACTTTAGTCTCTCCGCATTTTCTAGCCATTGATCAATGATCCTTCTCTTTGTGTGTTTGTTGATTACCCCACCACACCTTTATTTTCTGTAAAAAGCAGTTTTGAAATATTTTGGCCTGTGCATAGGTGTAATGGAAAGTGCAGCATTTCAAGTCAAAGAAACAGTTTTTCATAATTCATCATAGAAACAACCTCTTAAGATGTTTGTCTTTATGTCTTTATGCCTTTTATTCCTTAGTGATTCATAGCTCTGCTCAGCAGTGAGTTTGGTTTTTTCTTACTATTTTTATATTGCATTGAGCTTGATTTGTGGACAGGAATATATTCTTGATAAATAATATTCTTCTGATTCAGGAATTGCCTGGGATGTGTCTGTGCTTTGTACCTTCCATCGGAGGCTGCTCTTGAACAGAAACACTCTGGCTTCAGGTGTTGTCCTGTTCTCTTTCTTCTGGTTTTTTGTTCCCCACCTCGTGCTTACTCAAGACTGAGTGTTTTGAAAATTTTTTTTTGCTGATTTTCTTTTTTTTTTTTTAATTAGTCACTGCAAACCAGCAGTTTGTAAATAATTTGTGTCTAAAAGCATAAAAATAGAAAAACTAAAATAGATAACTTCAGGGATAATGCTATGTAAACCCCAGGTCCCTGTTGAATGTGTAAGGCAGTGGTCAAGGTTATGTTAGTTGCATATTTTGCTGATCCTGTGGTATAGCCAGGCAGAAATAAAGCACAAGGATATCTTCAGGATGTCCCTTTGGTTTAATGAAGAAATACGCTGATGCTCTGCAATGTTTCATCTTTAATATTTAATCAAGGACATGAAATCTGAAAAACAAGAAATGTTTTGTTCAGGGAAGATTATTTTAGAAGCTACGTTTTTGCTTTAAAAAGCCCATTTCTTTTCTCTCTACTTTTTTTGTTGAAAATGGTTGTGGGAGTGAGTCAGAATCTTATGGGAAAAATAATCATACTGAAATGACAGCAAAGCCTACTTTGTCTCATAGTGGTGGCAAATTTCAGCACTGCTGAATTCCAATGCTGACTTTACCATTTTCCTGATCTCCATTTAAAGAAGTATAAAGGACTACTTTCACTTAGTAATGAGATGCAATTGAAAAACCTATCCTTGTTAGGTTACCATTACTGGGAGATAAAAAAAAAAAATTAGTGGAAGTGTTCATATCTTTCATTTCTTTCGATGCAGTTATTCAATTACAGTATTCAACCTACTTGCAAATGCGAAGAAATGTTGTCAGAAGATTCAAACCTTTCACACACAAGTTCATTCTCCTCCACTGCTGTTTGATTTAAATCAATGCCTGAAAGGTACTTTTAAGTCCTTTGTATCCTTTGGAGTAATGATGTAAGCTGTCAGGGAGCCACCAACATTAAAGAAGCAAAATAACTCCTGCTTTGAACAGGATCCTAGAAATCCAACAGGAACTTTACAATTGGTGTTAAGGATTCAAATGCAATTGTTTAATGAAGATGTTAGCAGGTGATGTTTTTTGAAGCAACGTGTCACTTTAACATTCTTCTTAGGGCAGCTGTTTTTACATAAAGGAGAAAAAAAAACATTGTAAATCAAAGCCTATTTGGTAATTTATGGGTCAGTGGGAATTGAGGACGCACAGGTCCAAAGTTTGCAGTGCAGGTGCCTGAACACTTTCTTAGGGCTGTATTTTTTAAAAAGGCTAGATCTATTCCCAAACATCCAGAAGTTGCATCAGGAGTGCTCTGGAAGGTGTCCGGTCTCATCTGCTGTCCAGTGTTCACCATATTTGTCTTTTTTTGCAGTTCATGGAGTTCCCAGTGAGGAAGAATAGCTGAACACAGCTGTAATTTTACTACAGGCTTCTGAATTTTTCCGCTTTTTTGAAAGTCTAAGGGGGAGAAGTGGGGGTGAACAAATAGTCCTAAGTATCCTGTAGAACAGAGCTGTGGTCCTGCGATGTGTATTTCATATGTTTGTATTTAATTTTTATAGACATCAAAATATGAAGCATTGTTGAGGGAATACATGTGGGAATATATTTAACACTGGAGGGAATATAGAAACCTCTGCTAGGCTTAAACTAAGGCAGGGTGGTTTACCCAAATCTGTGTTCGTGTTTGCTCTTTGAAGGTGCAAATGGTGTATCCAGCTCCTCCCCATCTCGGGGTTTTCCACTGAGACATCAAACCCCACCTTTGTGAAACTGGGGCGTACGGCCGGACCCCAGCACGCGTTGTGCAAACGCTTCATACTGCCATTGCCACGGTGGCCTGTGGGGCAACAGGAGTGACAATAATGTTCTCTCTTTTCTTTCTCTCCCATCCTGACACCCCTGGCTCATCTTAAACCTTCATTTGTGTGCCTCCATCATCTATCTCAGGTGTTTTATCTCAGCAAATGAACTCAAATTCAGGATATGCTATCGATAGGATTCTGATACTATTTGCAGATGTACAGAGAAAGGACTTGGAAATGGTTTTTATTGAGTATTGAAGACCTGGGCAGCATTTAAGAAAGCTCTGACTGAGTCCAGGCAGCATTCAACTTCAATTTCAATCTTAGATTTTAAATTTAAGATTGAAATTTTTGCCCTCCAAGTCAGCTCTAAATATTAATTTCCTTATATGTGTTTAGGAAGCAATTCAAATACTGTAAGTGAGCAGTGACGGTAAAATATTGGAACAACAGCAATATACCATGGTTTTTAAAAACATCTATTTATAGAATGCTTTCTGCTCTAAGGATTAGGGAAATAGAAGCTGGGATTTTTCTGCTCCTTGATGAGTGTTAGTGAAGCATATTTGCTAACACAGTTTGACATACAATATATTTCAGTGCTTATGGTACCTTATGGTATGGTACTCCTGGTACAGTACCTTATGGCATTTTATTTAATGTTTGTGAGGTTTTCTGATTGCTTCCCAGATAATTTATTTTTATTGGCAGCTAGCTTTGTGCCCTTGTATGGAAATGAAGCTGAAGCAGGGTGGCTTTTAATATCTACAGAATTTCTGAAGTGTTTTAAAATAATAATACCTTGTTTAGCTGTTTTGGCTAACAGATTTGCCTCTAATCAGTTGAAAAGTTGCAAAATTCTTATCTTGAACAGTTATGTGCTATGAAATTAAGATGAAGCCAATCAGACACCCATAGAAATTTTCTTAGCTTGTAATTTTAAGAATTTAATGCTCCCACAGTTATTTTCAGTCTGTCTGTATGGGTCCAAAAGAACATTTTTTTCTGTTTAAGCCATGAAGGATGGACTCAGCTCTCAGCTCAAGACATAAACGTTCTTTCTTGCTGAGCATTGATAAAATGTTTCATAGTTATCTTCCTGCCTTTTGTTTATCTGCCCTAGCATACACTTCTCCCGTACAGTTCCCATTTTTTTGCTGCCAAGTACCATTGCAAATCCCAGAGACTTCAGCAGCTCTGGCTTTATAGAACCCTATTTTAATCATGGTTAAAATCTAATATGAAAGAACCTCCAAATTGTATTTTCTTTATGTAGCATTATGTCTCATTTGATGATAAAAGAGAGATGACTTCTCACATAAAGACAATATGGAAGGTCCTTTCCCTTATCCCACATAAAAATACGCCACAGTTATCCCTATTTTAATTTAGAAAATACTTGCAGCATCACAAGTAGGACTATTAAGATTTTCATTTAACTGAAAACATACTATAAATGTGTAAAGCCAAATAAAGACCTTTTCTTCAGCAGATGTTTTGCTGTTTCATCACTGATTTTAATTAAAAAGCATGTGCCTACTATTGTGTTTTGTATGGTCCAGTCACGTATCTGGGTCACTTTTTAAACTCCTTCACGCCTGAGGAGCAGATGGTTTGAAAAGCAAGCCTTAGTGCAACAAAATCCAACATCTCCCTGCTTTCATTGTTCAGAGCCCTGCTCTTGTTTCTTGTGCTGTGCTCCCTAGTGCTCCTTCCAGCCAACTTTTAATTTACTCAAATAGGCTCATTTCTTTTGCTTGTCTTGGAGAAACTGTATTGGAAACCATATCAGAAACCACATCCAACCAGCTTAGCTCTGCACTGAACTATTGCTTAATTTTCGTTATTATTATTGTTCCTGTTTTTCTTTTGCTACACACAAAGCAAAACATTCTCTAGTAATTCTCAGTTTTACTCGCTGCAACCCAAACTATTGGCCAGATTCATAATGAGTCTGAAGAGACATGGGAGAAGGTAAATACGGTTGAACAGACAGGAAAAACAAAAAAGAGAAACTAAAATTATTAATCCTCAAAGTAACAAAATATGTATCTTGGAGACAATGGGTTAAATGTTGGAACAAAAAGAGGTATCTTATGTTTCCCTCATTCTAAATATACTTTAAATGCCAAAATAATCTTCTGTTCTTTCCTTACAAATTGATTCCAATTTGTTAGTCAAAGACTGTAATGAAATGACTCAAACCATAGTCTTGTTCCACTAAGCAGTTTGCTACAGCTTTTTTTTATTAATTATATTCAGGCTGCAAGAACTGTCAGAATGTTAAAATTCCTAAGGATAGTTTGCCAACATCTATCACTAGATTAGAAACAGCTCTGCAAAACCTTCAGCAAAGCAAATAATATTCCATCATAAAATCAATACAACTAAGCATTGTCAGCATAGTGCTGACAGTTCCAGCTAAAACAATTTATAATTTTTGAAGAAGATATGTTGTAAATAGAAGATAAGAGGTCTGTGAAAAATGTGGCCAGTAAACAGAACCCAGATGTAAACATTTTACTGCTGGTACGTGTGTGTCAGCTCTGCTTGGCCTCTCTCTTTACCCAGAGTATCCCCTACCACAAACTCTGAGTTGCATGGATCGAGTTTATCATTCATGAAAGTACAGCATCCTGTACTCATCACCTTGCTGATTCCCTTGGCTGTGCACTAGAAAGAGTCCAAGGGCCTATTTCCTCTCCTTTGCTGGAATAGCTGCTTCTAGGAACACTGAAAAAACCCAGGGGAACAAACCAGTATCTGCACTCATAAGAATGCAGAGAGCACTACTCTCCTGGCTGCTAAGAATATCGTGTACCACCATGGTCATCTGGTACTGCTTCTCACAGAGAACAGATTTTAGAGTAATACTCTCATAAATTCTGCAGTGAGCTCAAAATGTTGGTCTGAGTTACAGTGTATCTCCCAGAAAGTCTTCTAGTCTTGATTTATGGATGTCAGGTAATAGAGGGCAATTAACAGAATGTTTTAAGATTTATTTTTAATTTTTTTTTCTTTTTGCGATCAATCATCCTCATGTTTGAAAATGCATACCCTGTTATTAGTTTGAATTACTTTAGTTTGAACTTTCAGTCTGGGGCCTTCGCTAGCCCTTATTCAGCTGAGGTTACAAATGTTTCTGCCTTCTAAATGTCACCCGCAAACCTGGGCAGCTTTTTGGGCTGTTACAGCCGCCCGAGCATGACTGTGCCATCTCCCAGCTTGCACTGCCCATCTGAGTGTAACTACACTCTGCAGCATCAGCAGTGACTGTCCTGCAGACGTGCCCTTTCAGTGAGCCACAGATGAAATATGATTCTCTTCCAAACTTTTCCATTTTTCAACTTTTTTTTTCCTGAAGTGTTGCTGTCAAAACTTTCTTCTGCCTCGTGGTGAAAACCCGAACTCATTGTGTGTGTGTGATCTGTATTTGGTTTTGCTCTTTCCATGTTTGTCCAGTGAATGTCCAATTAGTTTGGTATTTCATCCTACCCAGGGTCTCCTTATTCTAAAGTAAAATCGTTGCTGAATGATTTGCTGTCTCTTAGGTTGTGTCCTGCAGAACTTATGTTTGCCAAATGCAGAGAGAGTTCTGAGTTAAATACACCACTGACGTAACCCAAAATGACGTTTCTTATATTAAAATATGAATAACCCCAGTGATTTCTCCATGCCATTATTCTCAAAGTGTATCCTGCATATGTTACCCAGCATATCACCATGTTTTCTTTCAGTCCAGTTTTCCTTTTTTATTCATAAAGCTGCCAAAGAAGGGTAAATTTACATGGGGCCCACACTAGAAATATTTCATGGAGTGATTCCTCATGTTCAGAAACCTTTCTGGCTCCATCAACGTAGTCAATTTAATTAAAGAAAATGGAGGTTCATGACATTTGGATAGTGCTGTTTTCATTCCAAATATTATGAGAGAGGAAGCCAAATACTTTGTGAAGCCTGAAGCAGGGTGTGTTGATAGAGTGCCTGTCACTGCCCTGCAAAGGAGAGATCCTCACCCCAGGGTGTACCCAGCTTGCTACAGAAGTGAGAACAGTACAGTGCTTCCATGTGATCCTCTCCCTCACCTCTAGCCTTCCTGAGAAGTGGGAAATTTTCTGTTGGAGGTGTCAGTACTGTGATAAGGCACATTTCCAGGACCCAAGTTAGGATCTCTGTAGCCTTAGTGTTTCCTCAGAAATCTCTTAGATGGTATAACTTTGTTTTGTGTAGCTGCCCTGTTATCTTTATGTAATCTTATTTCTTTGAAATTATCTATGCTCTGCAAATCCTATTGTTTGTTAGTAATTATCATCTGTTTTTCTTCCTTCCTGATTTTTGCATATCTCTACGTTTGTCCGTGGATTGTACATGAGATGAAAAGGTCATATTTTGTATCTTTTTGCACTTTAACCTTTTTCATGATACTTGTACTGATGTTGTTATACTTATCCTCAGAACCTATTTGTGTTCATTATTAGTGATTGGACATCGATTTGGATGAGTCTTTGGTCTGTCCTAAGGCAGCAGTTTTTACACAAACACACCTACTCAGTGTATTTTTTTTCCCCTGGTAATTCATGCCATTGAGCATAAATCTTCTTCTGGAAGACTAAATATTTGCAAGAGTGTTACACCTTGAAGGTTTATTCAGATTCTAGAAAGAAGCGTGATGAGTCCCTCAATGAGAAATCCATGCTCCTGTTTGGATTTTGAATGTAACTGTGTACAGTTGTAATAATTTTCTTCTGCAACTTTAAGGCTTGTTTTTCAAAGTGTCTTTGAAGAAACAGTTGGGAGCAATGATTTGCCAAACTGTAATTAAAAGGAAATAGACTAATTCTGAGAAGTGTAAACAATGTGCTGAAAATAACAAAAATAGGGTCCTTAAACTGATCAATCGTGAGCCCGGAACAGGACTTGAGTTTGCGAAGGATTTAATTGCTGGGGTGAGGCCCAGCATCTTGCAGGACTATGCATTTAGTGTCCTGCAGTAACATGTGCAGTTTCTATGGGTTTGCCAACAAATTCATGGAATTTTTTGTCCTCAGCTGCATCAGCTCCCTGTTGCTCGTTAACATACTTTGCCAGGAAATTCATGGCATTTTTAGGTCTTCAGCTGTGCATTAATCAACTCCCTGTAGCTAGTTAGCACACCTTCTTTTTCCTCTCTGTGATAACAGTTTTTTGTTTTACAAATAAAATCTGAAAGTAAAAGGTTGACCTACCTAAACTAATGTCAAAACTTCCTTTTTCTTAGAAGCAAAGCCTGTGGATTTCTTACAACACTGTTCTCAGAACAACTTTGCTTTATATAGAAGCTGCTATGTTGAATCTGAGAACTGTGGGTCCATATTTTTGTACTGAACCCTCATCTTGTGTTTTCTAGCTGTTGCCTTTGATCTTAATTTTTTTGTTAATAGCTTCCGGTAGTTTAATGTATTTTCTTTAATCTAAGACAGCCCATCCGATGCCAGAAGTGGAAGTAGGGAAGCATCACTAGAAGGGCGAGGGAGAGGAGCCTCGTTTTCCCTTCAGCACTGGCGGGACACGTCTGGAATGCTGTTCCCAGTTCTGGGCTCTGCAGTACAAGACAGACATGGAGAGCTCATTCTCACAAAGATGAGTCAAGGCCTGGAGCACCTCTCATATGGGGAGATGCTTTCACAGCTGGGACTCTTTAGCACGGAGGAGAGAAGGCTCAGAGGGAATCTTATCAGTGTCTATAAATACCTGATATTCCAGACTAGACAAGGCAGAGCCAGTTCTATTCCTGCTGGTGCCCAGTGACAGGATGAGGCAAAGGACACAAATGGAAATGCAGGAAATTCCATTTAAGTGTAGGAAAAAGCTTTTTTAATGGTGCTGGTGGTCAAACAGTGAAACAGGTTTCCCAGAGAGGTTGTAGAATGTCCACTCATGGAGTTATTTAGGCCTCACTGAGAACACTCCTGAAAAACCTGCAGTAGCTGGCCCTGCTCTGAGGCAGGGCTTGGACAATTTCCAGAGGTCCCTTCCAACCTCAACCACTCTGTGTTTCTTTAAAATCTGTGAAGAAAAATGAATGAGAAGCAGAAGATTTTCTTGGTTAAACTAACAGCTTGCTATTTAGCTTAAAATATGTACAGTCACTTTTCTCTGAATCACTTTTATAATTATTTTGATATATTTTGTCATGTATTATCATTTTGAAATATTGGCTCATTCAAAGATAATTTTTTTTTGTTTCAAAAATGTGTCTTTTTGTTATATTTCTAGGATGTGTAATGAAAACATGAAAGAGAAAATTTGCCTGTGTAGTTTCTAAATATCTTTTATATTTCTTTACACTACGAAAGAAATCTAATTATCTTATAAAGAAATACCTATCAATAAGTAATTTCTTTCTCAGTAAAACTGTCAGATACATATAAAATGTTTCTCTCATAATTTATCTCAGTGTTTAATTTTTTTTATAAATTTGTTAAACGTGAATGCTAGGCTTCATGGGATTTTTAAAAATTCAAATTCATTAATGTAGTAATATCAAAAATTGAGACATTTTTCTAGGCACATTTTCAGCATTAAGGCAATAGGGCTTTATAATAAGACAGTTTCTGCAGATTATTCCAAAAAGCTGTACACTTTTGCCTGGAAATGTAATTTCTGTGGTCAGTTGCTGGATAGGCACAGGTATAGTTTGACACTGGATTTGTCTGTAGGCTAAAGCAGTTTGTGAGAGGTTCTTTTAGCCATTTCCCACCTTCCTGCTTCCTTTCTGCTCTATTTCTGCATCTGTTTTACAGATGAAGTTATAAACTGACAAGTGAAGTAGTCTAAGGGCTATGGGGTATTTGTACGTCTTTTTTTTTTAAGCCACTAGATCACTTGACTGGTTATTTTACAGTCTAGTCCTGCAAAACCATGGAGTAAAGATGCCCTTGGAACACCTCCATTTGACCATGTAGGCTGACAACTCAGGTCACAGATTACACTTCTATATTAATTTTTTCTATTTTTCTGTAAACTGTGTGCCTCTGTGTGCATGTGAGCTTGTATAGATCTCAGTAATCTGATCTGAAGAAGAAAAAAATGTATTCCAATTATTCATTTTTTTATTAATGTGCAGAAATCCATCATTCATGTTCAGGACTGCAATTTGTTAGCTATGTTGAGTCAAAGTGACCATGGAAAAGGCTAGGACATGGTCAAGCCTCATTAAATGGAGAAAGTTTAGCACCCTGTGTAATGTCACCCTTTATTCAGTGAATGGGTTTCCCCATTTATTTCTATATTCTTGTTTCTGTCTGTCAGTGGTAGTAAAACTACTTGAAATTCCTTCTGTAGCACAGGTTTTTTTTGCTTCAGTAAAAATTGGATATTTTTTTCCTCAGTCAAAATGAGAAATTTGCACATTTGCTGACTGGGAAAAATGTTAGGCAAGGTATGCTCACACTTTGGTATCCACTCAAGATAAAATTTTCTTTTTCTACATCATCGTATTTTGAGAGAAGATACCACTTCTTTTACTTTTGAAATTTCTGATTTAGAGTTTGTGTGGGCTTTTTTTTTCATCTTAATCTGAAATTTTGTTTCAAGTTCTTTCTAAAAACAAAGAGAAATCCAAGTCAAGATATTACCCTTTTTAGTTAATAATGATGTTCTCACAGAGTTATTACTGACTGTATAATTGAAACAGTGTCAAAACCTGACAAGAAAAATGATCTGACCAACAAAGAGTTCCCCTTGTGCTCCCCTTGTAAAGCCTTTTGTCTCGTGAAGAAGAAAGGCCATTCAGGGCATTTTTTCTCTTTTTGTATTCATCCACTTATAAATTCTGAATGTCACTGCTTGCAGGCCAGCTTTAGGATTTGTTGGATTTGGTTTATAAACCTCAGTGTATCAAGGTTTGCAGTTCTTTGGTGGGGGGAAAAATGCATGTTTGGCAAGACCGATGATAACAATTTACCAATCGTAGTGTTATAAAAATCACAGGTTTTCAATTTCTTTTCCTTATAATGCAGTAATTGCTTATCTTGCTCTGAAGCACTGTGTGCCATATGCGTCTGCAGTACAAAAAACTGTACCAGGGAAGAAATCCTCGGAAAGGGAGAAATCCAGCTAGAGGGAGGACTTGCTTTCTGCCTTAGACTGTGTAGTATTTTGTTCTGTAACAGGAATAGTACTGGTGTGAAGATGATATTTCTGAAAGTATTGGCTAGACTAAGTTTTATCATCTCATTTCAGGCCTTTGGCAATGCATAAAGTAACAAATATTATGTTTTTGATACAAGTGTGTCCTAACCCCGTAGAACTACATTCTCCTCCAGGCTGCACGCAACCATGAGGTTCACAATCTCCATTTCCAGGAAAACACTGACAAAAGAGGAG
The DNA here is from genome assembly GCA_013389985.1 of Dryoscopus gambensis. NCBI lineage: Eukaryota > Metazoa > Chordata > Aves > Passeriformes > Malaconotidae > Dryoscopus > Dryoscopus gambensis. The sequence continues at coordinate 39,491 of WEIT01028309.1, read as the reverse complement.
TGACAACATCTACCATTATTTCTGATTATTGTTATTCACACTGCAAGTCTTCTGGGGTTGTGAAGGTGACCTAAGGGGGACCATAGTAATTTTTGGAGCATAATAATGGGGGGTATTGCTATCTCCGTTCTTTTTCCAGGTCACTGTCTAAGCCATTCCAAATACCTTCAGAATGTCTAGATTTGCGTACTAATTAGTCTGAATCAAATATTCATCACATCCGTGTTGATGGGATTGGTTGGAGATCTGATTAACCTTCAAGTGGCTCAGTGACTAAACACAGGTTCTTGTCTAGCTGATGGGATAATTTCCCTGCTACATATATTTCTTGCTCCTCTAACATGAAATTATTGCAAAGAGATGCCCAGCCTGAGCCTTCTTTGACCTTAGTTAGGCACAATATAAAAACCTAAAAGAGAGCAAAGCTATCATTTTATTAATAGAAGAAAGAATGAGCCCTATTATTAAATGAAAGGAAGACTTCTTTTGAGGGAAAAGATGAGGCTATGAAAATGCTGGAGGTGTTTTCATGTCTTATTCTTATAAACCCATTACTATGGTTCACCAAGATTCATCTTTGAAGGTTATGATCAGGTTATAATAGAAAGAAAGCCGTGTGGAAATAAAAGTGAGTTTGCATGTGGTGTGTGGGGGGAGAAGGTTGCTCCCATTAACCATCCTGAGACCATCCTGAGACAGCCACTGCGCTGCCATTGGGCCTTTCCCTAAAATCCGCTGCCAAGGTGGTTGCAAAGTTCTCTTCAAATACCCAAAATTGGAAAAACACTCAGTGTAAACATGTGCGTAAAATCTCTTGTATGTTCTTGAGCAGATATGAGTTCTGTAAAGCTTAACAAAACCCCAGCAACAATGCACAGTTTGTTCAATAAAATCATTACAAATATTGTAGTAGCGTAGCAGCAACATGCACTTATCAAGAAAATGTTCCTAAAACAATAAGTTGTTTTCAATAAACGAGTCTTTAATATCTCTAAGCATTAGAATATTTAATTTCAATTTTTGTGGTGTGATGGGGAAGGTAAATTAACTTGTGAAATTAATCATTTTATTTTTAATGAAAAAATATAAATACAGAAGCAATTTTCTATCTATAATATGACTTGAGGGGATGATGATTTATATTTAAAATACTATTCTGCTGGAATTTCTGCTACTATTCGAGATAATTTAATTTGTGTCATTTGCATATGAAAATATGCATTGAACTAGCAGCAAAATAACCTTTACACAATTCTATAATAGCATAAAATACAGTACATTACACTTTTAGTTATTAAGAATAAAAATACTACATCCAATTTTGCAAAGGGAATACTTCATATAGTTAAAAACCCCCACAGAACTTGTATCAGATCTTTGCAATTTGTCTCGCTTTGTTATCAGCCAGAGATCTGAATTAGCTAAAGGTATTTCCACGTATTTTATCCTGCTTTTTCTTTTTAATTGGCTTCCTGAGGCAGAGATGCATCCTGTATTTTGCATGCTTTCCAGTAAGGTCATCTTCACAATAGCCCACACAGTCTGCCAGGGATGGGCAGGACAGAAGGGCTTGAACCTGTGTGCAATGCTGCTATTAGCTGTTATTATTCTCCCACTGAATAGGCATTTTCTCCAACAACAGTTCTTCCCTGTCACAGGAGTATCTTGCTGATAAATCAACAGTCAGCATTCCTCATTAATACTTGGTCTATTACTATCGTTGAAGACTCTCATCAATAGCTGATTAGTGCCATTAGCTGCAGGAAGGCTGGGCTCTGCTTCTTTCCCATCTTTATTTTGTCTCTACTAGAGGTACATCCATTGTGGTAAATGGATTCAGAGTGTAAGATTTCCCCTGGAACGGGCCAAGATGAGGAAATTATCAAAAATATATTGCTGAAAATACTAAGGAATGTCCTTTCCTGCCTGACCCTTGTATGATCAGGGCATGTTGTGTAGATTTCTAAATATCATTTGGAATTGTTCTAAAACTTCTTCCAAATTCATCCCTACTTAAATATACTACATAATGTGTGAGGGTTTTTAAATGTGTTCCAGTCTGCCCTTTCATCTCTAGTGGGTTAAGCAAACAATTCCAGATCACCTGAGCTACACATTGATGTTCTGTCCAAAGTGCCATTTTATCTCTTTCATTTTGCTTTTCATTTCATTGCTTTTCATTTATTACTATTTAAAATTATTTCTGCATTCTGATATCCAACTTCTCTAATCATTTCTAATCATACTTCTTGTTTTCTCTAGTTGCTGCCCTGATAACAAAACCCAGGCCTACCCTGTTGACTCAGATCCTACCCTGACTGGATCTTCCCCTCTCACCCCCAGAAAGCAGCTGCACGTTTCTCACTCCCCTCAGCAGTCTGCCATGCAGCCCTTCTCCACCATATTTATTAAAAACACCCACTTTCCAAAGAGTTGGCACTCTCCACCTGTGTTTACAGAAATTTTCCCTGAGCATTTGGCCTACATTTTAATTGGCGTCTGGAAGGTTATTTTTTTAATATATCTTTCTGAGGTACTCTAGCAGCATCTCTTCCTTAGTGACAGCAGGGAAATTTTGGTGAAGGCCAAGAAGCAGCAGTATAAGACGAGGAATGTCTTCCTGCTCCTCTGGCTCTGAGTGGGACAGTCTCCAAGATGCTGAAGCAGCAGAGGAGAACTTCCTCCCTATTTAACCCCACTGCCTGTGAGGGCTGGCACGGGGTGAGGTTTGGCTGCTGTCACTGACTTCCTGAGAAGGCTGTGAGATCCCGTGGAAAGCCGGAGCTACCCCTCCGTCACTGCCCGTGCTCCTTGCAGCAACTTTTTTATTCTATTTAAATAAACCAAAAAAGAATGGTTATCCTTCCAAGTTTGCTTTTTCCCCTCTACACACTTTATAATCCTGAACTGGCTTCATTCCTCCTTTTGAACCTTCCTTAGAAGGTGCTAAGGGTTCACTTGCAAAATTAGTGATCTCTGATAGTGCCAAGCTGGCTCTTCTCAGAGGGACACTGGTCTCTAGTGTCTTCTAGGGCTGCCCAGTGCTATGTTTGGAGGTAGGGCTTTGTGCATGATTTCATTCATGTTGCTTACTTTTAAAACACTTATGTTTTCTTTTTAGATACCTGTATCTTTTGCAAATTAAATCATGATACATTTCGAAACAAGTTTGGTTTCTTATTAGGATATTTTAATCTGAGTAAGTCAAAGCAAAGTGTTTCTTCTGTGACAATTGGTCGTAATTCTTTTTTTCTTCCAGATGAGATGTGTTTTGAATAGTTTCAGTCATTCTGCAGTTGCACTTTTACATATGCTCTCTTGCTGTCCAACTGTAAATAAAAATGGTAAGATTCTAGTGGAGTGCCTCATAACTGTTAACAAACACACCTGTTCTCTCTATTCTGTAAATTCTTCTATACAGTAGAAAGAAGAATAGCATTCAAGAAGGAAGCAGCATAGACTCAAGAGTTTATTTAAAAGAATAATCTTGAAAGACTGAACAGACATATATGCAGATCAGTATAATTACAATAAAAAGTACTACTTTTTTTCCCCACTATCAAGATAAAATGCAAAAGGATATGCTAACTCTATTCTGATGTTGATTTTATCTTACAGAAGTGTTTAATTTTATGGCACAGGCAGTTGAGCTCTGCAAAGAGAAATGGATCAAGCAACCTTCTTTCTCAGCTTTGGATAAAACAAAAAACAAAACAAAAGATTTAATAAAAGACTAATTAGCTTGATTTTCCTCCCTTTTATGCAAATAAACATGCATACCTCAAAAAATGCATAATCTCTTTAAAAGATATTTTTCAAAGTGATGTTAGTCTTTCAAAAATAAAAATTAAAGTACCATCTTCTATACTTTATAGAAGGAGCTAGACTTTCCCTACATGAGTAATGCAGTTCTGTGTGGGATCTATGTTATCACTGTAGATAGTAAAGGAAACCTTATGTTCTAAAATAAAGGTTTTCTACAGCAAAAAAATGTCTTTAACGGATCAGCAACACCAAAGAACCTGAGATTCCCCCTCTGAGTGACTTGTATCAATTTTACAGGTTAACTGGGGGTGAGGTCAGAAAATTCCCATTGAAAGGGCCTAGCAAAGACAAAAACCTCTTTCCATCTTTATGTGATGCGCCTTTAGTAAAACCTGAACTAAATTAGCCTGAATAGTTTAGAAATCTGAAAAGCCTGCCACAAAGATTGAGCAGTTTTACAACCAGTCACAAATTTGCCACCTCTTGAGAAAACTCTCAGACCTAGCTGCCCCTTGTATCCTCATAATCTCATGGTTTTAGACAGGTTCTGGGTAAGACTTTTCTTACACCCTGGGCAGGTGGCCTTTGCAGGGCCCATGATGTCCACAAGCCTCCTCTCTAAAGAGCTTAGAAATTGAAAGGATTTGTTTTTCTCTGAGTTTGATGTTCATTCCCTTATAGGCCAGGACTGCAATTTCACAGATTTATTGGTCAGAGTGTACAAAACCGTGTGTGATTGCCAAATCCAGCACCTGAGAGTTGTCTTTTTTTTATCAAAAAAGCTTACCAGTTCTTTCTTCTTCATGCCTCAGGTATAAAATTTTCTTCTCATCTAAGTCTTATAGATTGCTGTAAGATATGTGTTTTGTTTTAATACTTATTGTGAATCTCTTTTGTGCATTGATCTTTATATCTTTATGTGTATGATTTGGAATTATTGCAACTAGCAGATTTCCTGAGGACAGAAACTGAAATCCAGGTTTATGTACCAGCATCACAGTCTTGGCCTCCAGAGTGCAAGCACACTCAAACCTTTCATCTGAACTGCATCAGGGCCCAGGGATCTCACTTTTTGAAAGACCGGCACAGTCAGATGAAGGAGAGCGGGCCCTTTTTGATAAATGTACAAGAAAGCCGCATGTATCTTCTTGGCTGAGACTGTCAGTAAACCAAGGCAATTTTTTTCACCCTTGTTTCCTTCAAGAATGGCATCAGGCCGAAGGATTCAACAAGGCTGCCAATAGCTCTGGAATAATTTCCACCTGTGGCACCTCTTTAGTAGCCAGATGTTGACGGCCAGAGCAGCGTGGTTGGGAATACGGAATGTTCTCTGTGTTTTCAGTGGCAGTGGAGCTGTTTGAGAAGAGATGACAAAACATAACTGGCGTGTACTGAAAGACTTGCATCAGACAGATACTTTCAGTGTCACATATCTGGCATTTACTGGAATACCTATTCTAATGGATGTCACTCACCAGCCAGTGCATGTGTCACTGAGCGGCTCTTTATGCCAGTTCTGTTCCAAAGCTGCTGCCTGCTGCTCTATTCTGGGTGATGGTAGGAACGAGAACATTTTAATGCTACTGAAAAGTACAATTATTTTTTCCATGGGATGGTATTTATCGCTATAGAAATTCCAGGTAGATTAAATCCTTCAAACTCCTGATGGCAGGCCAAATCTGTTGCCTGTTTACTGTTCAAGTACAGGTTATGTAGGGACTTTATGCTCCCTGAGGAACGGGGCACCAAGCTATCCTTTGTTTTCTCATGAACACTGGTGGGATGAGCAGGCCAGGTGAGGTATGCTGGTGAGTCAGTTTAACAAACAGCTGGGACTCAAAGAGCAGAAACTGAGAGTGTGAGTATCCCTCCTAGACATAGTATGATATTGCTTGAATTTTCTGCATAAGGTATGTTACACGTGCTCATCAGTGCAGGCAAGCACAGATCAGAAGATAAAAGGAGTTTTCCCATCCAGTGGAGGTTACTGCATTTATTGTTTGAGGCTTTTGAGAAGAGTCACCAAAGCAGTAGCTCCAGCCATGCCCGTGTCCCTGCTGGCAATGCCACCTTTGTGCAGTCTCAGTCCTTCCAGCCAAATAAAGGAATCTGGCCATCTGTATTTACACTCATTGTCTCACCAGCTCCCAGAAAGCTCCTTTATTGCTTGTGTATACAGTACTTTAATGATATGGAAATTCACTAGTCACAACTTTAACGAACAACTTTTCTTGTATTCAAATGAATAAGATGCTGATGGTTGTTTCTTTGTACACAGCAAATGGTACTTCTATAAAAGCCACAGTAAATCAACAGCATAAGCTGATTTAATTACTAATTTGTTGCAATGGCTATTCCCATACCTATCATAACACTGTGTATTCAATTATCTTTCACCCAAATGCAGGTACGATTTGGGTTACATCTCTAAATAGGAAAACCGGTTTTGAATTGTTCTTTTTATTTTTTTTTTTGTTGTTTCTGTTTTTTGTGGGAGGCTGTAGTTCTCTTCCCTTCCTTTTTTTCTTTGCAGCTGGTAAAACTAGCAGCAACTAGCATGTGTCTAGTGATTAAGACTTTTTCTCTTTGTAATTGTCAGATTGATTGGGACAATTGAATGATAATGAAAAACAGCTTGTTCCCTCATTTCCAGAGGTGACACTTTCTGCATAATACTGCAAAATATAACAAAAGGGTTTTCTTGGACGCTGCTTAAAGTTAATTGACAGCATCTGTTGTTTGGAACAACGGAGAGAAATAGCATTCCCTTGGCTCTTGGTCACGTTACTCAGGATTAGGCACTGTCACGCCAGCTGATATCTGAATACGCTGTATCCATCCACAGGGTCTTAGCTGGGCTTTTTGTTACATCAAGGTTCCCCTTTGTACACAGTTGAGTTCAAAAAATAGTTATAGTTCATTAAATTAATGATAAATCTCCTGAAAAAATCTGTGTTCTCTATTAAAAAAAAAAAAGAGAGACAAATTACAATAAACAGTGGGATATGAAAATAATAGGATAGTTATGAACTTTTAATGTTTTTTTAAAAGCATATTTTACTTCAAAAATCTAACAACAGCTTTCCACTGCTATTTTAAAGCTGCTAGGGGTCTATATATCTACAACAGCAGTAATCTCTGCAGACACAGGGATTGTTTATATTGGCAGATAAAATTCTAAATAGTTTTGAGAGCATGTGAAAGAAATTTTGATTCTGCAGTTCTCACAAAAAGAAAAGTTATAGCTTAATTTTGCTCTTAGTGTGGCTGGCTGTGTTCTGAGAGCCTGAGTACCATTAAATATGTACATCCTTTTATCTTTTGGCAAACTTTTGCTTTCATTGCTGCTCTTTAGTCAGATGTGCATTTTTCTTTATGAGATTTAATATTTCTCTTTTAGAACATTGATCAGTGTCCAAAGTCACTTAAGACCAGCAGAAAAATCAATAGTGAGTGTGGATTGGCTGACTTGGAGCTGCTGCTGCAGCTGATCACCAAGAAAGCAGGGATTTGATTTGATTTTGCATTTTCAAGTCATTCCCTTGCTCTGTACTGTCTGTCAGTAAACTCCAAAATTGCTGATTTGAAAATAAATGAACACATGTTACTGTTTGATTCCCTTTCTTTTACTTTTTTTTGGTCCTTAACACAAAATGGCAACACACAAATATTAGCGTTATTGTTGCTCACAAGGCTGCAGGTGTGTGGCGAACTCCAAGCTGAACTCAAGGTCAGATACTTTATGATGTAAACTCTTGAAGTTAAGATTTGTATTTACATGGAGGGTTCATCAAGCAGTATATGTTAATGAGCCAGTTTTGTCATGTTGTTCTGGCAAGTAATTTGACATTTTTGCTGTAATACTCTTATATTGAGCTCGGTATCATTGACAGTCAGATATTGAACTGATTGTAATCAGGACCAAGAAAATATTTCATATTCTGTGCTGTAATGTACAATATGTTATAATGTAAGATTTTCTCTGTAGTGTAAAATGTAACAAATTGCCTTATTTCTTATTCTGATCTCTTTAGGTATTAGTACAATTACTGAACTGGAACAGAACTAGATTTTTTGCTGGAGTTTATTCTTCTATTTAAGTTTGATAATGCACTGTATTTTATTGTTTGTGTTTATAAATAATGCTTTGGAGAGGAAAGGCTAAAAAAGCACTAAAAATGCTCCATGTTATAAAAAACCACAGAATAGTCATACTATGTTAAATTAGCTGTTTTTAAATTATGCTTATGCCTTTAAATTATTTCTGGGTTTGTATATTTATATATATACATGTGTGGCTACTGCTGCATAGTATTTGTAATGATCCTTATATTAATGCTTATTTCATATTTATTATTAAGTGTAACTATACCAAACCTGTGTTGTGTTCTTTTTCAGAGCTAAGCAAAGGAACACATGTAAAGATCATGTTCTTTTTAATATCAACTGAGTTTTAACACTTGTCTAATATAGCTGATGCCATATCCACTTTTCTGTACTCACACCTCAGCAACAGATCTAAATTATGTTTTAAAGAGAAACTGTAAAGATTTAAAATATTCACAGTATTTTGGTGATGCTACTACAATACTGCAAAACCTAGATTCAGAATTATATGATTTGAAAGTCCTTAATGTAATTGAAAAATGTCTTAATGCCATAAATACTGGTATGAAAGTTCGGGAAATGTGTTTCTCTCCTACTTTCTCTTCTCTTTTGGACTGGTTAGGGCTGATCTCAGCAGTGTCAGTAATTATTATTCTGATGACTTGCCCCTGAAAGGCACTTGCTTGTACCTGTGGGGACAGAGAATCCATTTGCCTGGCGCCGGGGAGTCGGAGGCACAGGCTGGCGCCAGCCAAGAGAAGGGAAAGATGATTAATATGTCTTATAGATTCACTGTCTCTTCACTTGTCCTAGACCTGCCAGTAATTCCACTCCCCCGTGGTTCCACCTTGATCACAGATAATGGAGGCAGATTGAAAGTTTGAAGACACAAGGCTTTCTCTCCTCCTGATCTGACATTACTCACCCAGGCTAAATGAGCTGTACAACCACCGGCACCTGCCTATGGGAAGGCATCTCAGTGCACTTAGCAGTAATGCTGCAATAAAGCAGCAACTGTACTCTAATTAACCAGGTTCCCTTTCTTCCCTTTTTTCCTTTCTTCCTTTTCTTCCCTTTTTTTTTAACTGCGCAGCAGGCTGCCATTAGCAAAAGCTATGATATTGCAATGGACACAGTAACATAAGCATTCCTTCACCTCTGGAATATATTATAACTTACCTCTCCCTTTTTATTTCTTTGCAGAAATAGTATAATACAAGGTTATTTTGTACCAGCAAGGTAGCTGTTGCATTCTAAGAAGTGGAATTATGAATGGAAAAATAACCCTGTGAAGAACATCTGTTAAGAATTTTCTTACATAGGTGTATCTTTTTAAAGTTAAAGCCCTGTTATTTACTCATTTATTTTCCAAGCTGAACTGGACTTTGTAGTAAAAATGTCAAAGTATAATCTCCCAAGACTGTCTCTGCAAAACTTCTTGGGGAGAAAATTTATTTCAGAGACAACAGAGCAAAAGAAGAAAACAGAGTAGTCACTTTCTAGGGGTGCTTTAGGTAATGCCACAGCATACAGCAAGTTACAACACGCATCTGTATATGCCCAGTTTGCATCTTCCTTTTACATAAATGCCTTATTCTGAGTTGGACTGTTAGAGACAAAATGTCCTTTTTTCTTTCCAAAATCAGACTGAGCAGAACATATAAAAAGGTTTTACAGTGAGGAAAGACAGTGTCTTATACAGTCTCCAGAGAGATAAGTCATAACAAGAACCTCTGAATGCGAGCTTTTTTTGTGTGCCCGTGAAGTATTTTGCTTTGTAGTTCTCTGTGAGTGATTGACCATTTAAAAAAAGATATCTGGTATTTTTAAGTGTCTTTGATTTCTTGGGAGAAAGCCAGACAATCTTTAGTGGACACAGTAAGTTTTGTATACCTTTGGCTTATTTTGATTTTGAAGGTGTGTAAAAGCAAGTCTATATTGTTTGGGCAGTGCATAACTCTTTAAATTAAGTTAAGCCCTGTGTTGTATGTAATTGCACTTCTAATGGAGACACTCCAAGAATCAGTACATAGTGAAATGTATTCTGGTTAAAATAACATATCTATATCTTCTGAATATTAAGGAAGACTAGGTCTAGCTAGAGAGCTAAATTCCAGAAATTGGCAGACAGCCCACTTTCATATAAGCAAAGTGATACCATTTTTAGGTATCTAGGGTATTATTATGAGTAAGGAAGAGAAGAGGAATAAATAAACAGAGTAGCCCAAAATATTTTCAAATGCAATAGAACCAGGAGTATAAATCTTAAGAGTCGTGTTCCTTTAGCAGAAGAACTCTAGTTAGTGTATAAAATAGGGAATGTTTACATGCTGCAAGGTCATAGGGAGTAATTTTGTCAGCAGCAAAGGATGCTAGATCTATTAAAAAATGAAATTCTCTATGTAATTTCTCGCCTCATGTAGCCACGGGGGAGATATCAGTTTGGGGATGACCCTTGAACTTCCAATTCCTGGTCCTGTTTGCTGGCTTCTTGAAGGGATTAGCTACTGCAGCACCAGGGGCAACCATATTAACAAGGAGAGAGAATTGGGGTTATTGTGAGGAAAAACATGACTCATTCAAATGGAAATTCTGGGCTCAGAAGTTGTAAAGGTCTCCAAGCTGGTTATGGGTAAAGGCTGATTTATCATAACAAATAATGGGGGAAAGTTTTAATGATCTTTCAAGGGAAAAATCCTAATTTTAGAGTAAAGAAAAAAAGCCATAGCACATTAGAATTTCATAATTCAATCCATGATCCATTAAAACCTTCATAGTCATGATCTGTAAGGAGTTGTCAGACAGGTGTAAGACAACTTTCACTGGTCTCCTAGGATCAAGGACTTTATGTCCTAAAGATTCACATTAGAGTTTACAATAAATTACAGAACCTGTGAAAAAGGCTGATATCTTTAAAAAAATAGAAAAAGAAAAAAAATACCTGCACCTTTAAAATTTTTTTTGCTGCTTTTCTTTTTTTGTTTGTTTTGGTTTTATTTTGGGGTTTTTTTTGTTAAATGAAGTTACTTCTAAAATGTCATAAAGCAACACATGAGTAGATCTGAAGGCTGAAAACAGGTCTTCTAAAGTCCATTCCACCACTGCAGCTGTGGAAGTGCCTTGTCTTTTCAGCAGGATCCGCTGGTGCAAGGTGTATTCACAAGGGCAGTCACTGATTTGCAAGAGTCCCCCTGCAAATACTTGCGGGCTATTAAGAAACAACTTGTACTTCGCTTGTCCTATTGGGTGTAGAGCCTTGTGTGGAGATGTTTTCTTTTTGGCAAAGGATTGTAAGCCCTAGAAAACATGTCGAAGAGTAGGCTACATGTCTGCGTGCTACTTAAAAATCACTTGCTAAGGGTCAAAAAAATCTGCAGGATGGAACAATGAACTACGCAGTGCATATAGTTTATTTCTTACGGCACTGGGGTAACAGACTTCCACTTCCTCACTGGATCTGTATGGAGCACATGTGTAAAAGAAGGAAAAGTCAAATATGTTGTCAGCATCTATGTAATTTTTCACAGTATAGTTTGGCATCTTATTACTGATACAGTTAGAAAAATCATAGTATGACACTTGTTGGGCTGGCAACTATAAACTCTTACTTGTGGGCATAATGCTTACTGCCCTGACTAATGTCTGGTTTTTATTTACCACTCTGATTTAGAGCAGTGCTGCTCATGATAGCCAGCATTACACCTGCTGGTAAATTATTTCAGATTTGGCATTTTTAATACTAGATATTGGAAGACTAGATGTTGAGTTTAGATGTATAATTTTGTACACAGTGCCACCTGGAGAATTTGGGAATAAGGTTTTGAATATTAAATTTTTTTTTTTGCTCTGGTTCTGCTTCATATTTATTTTAGCTATGTGGGACTATTAATGAGCTTTCCTGAATTCTGCTGTGTTTTGGTACCGTTACCATTTGGTATTGTAACATTCTGCCAGTTGTCTGGTCTGGAAAATGGATCTTCACAAGGACTTGGGTTAGAATCGAGCCTATTTCCAGTTATTGAAGCCCAGCTGCGGACGTGAACTTGTTAAAGTCCCCTCAGAGCTGCTTTCTAGCTTTGTAAGTTCACAGATATTTTTGGTCTCTTAGGTTCCTATATTTTGACTCCTGAATTTCTTGGATGCTTAAAGATCTGTCTCTGGAAGTATCCATACATTCATCAGTTGTAATAATGTTGGGAGCCAAGTCCTAATCTTTGGCTTCTGCCAAGGCTTGTAAATTCGGAATTCTTCAGCCTGTTGTGGTGCCTGATCTGATGAGTGTGATCAGGTCACAGAGAATTTTCTAGGTTTTGCAGAAAACAGGTACAGGTAGTTATTGCTGGGCTGTCATTGCTGGGCTGCTGAATCCTTCATAATCCAACAAATCTCCAAATTCCCCTCATGTCAAATGAACCATGTGTATAAGAACAGAGGCATTTCCTGTCCAAGCCAAGCCAGCAGCAGGGTGGTTAGTCCCTCCCCTGAGGGGACCTCTCAGGCAGAGGTGAAAGTCATGGCAGGTCTCCTTCAAGCTGAGTAGGTGTCCTGACTGCTGTTAATTGATATGGTGTGTAATAAATGACACTGCCACTGTCACCAGAGTCTGTATGACCTGACTGGATAAACCTCTTGAAAAACCTGGTCTGATCTCATAGCTGACCCTGATTTGAGAAGGAAGTTGGATTGGATGACCTCTTGAGGTCCCTTCCAACCTGAATTATCCTGTGATCACAGAGCAGATGAAATTGTCCTGGTGTTGGGCATTTCCTGCTGCCTCACATTCAGAGGGGTCTGACTCTTTGCTTGTATAGGACAGGCAGCAGATACACTTTATTTAGACTTGAGAATCTGTTGAAGATTTAGCTCTAAACCCCCAGCCACTGTTCTAAAGAAAAGTCTCCCCTACAAAGACCCTTTGGTCTTCAGCTGTACAAAGTACAGTGGGAGATGAAGCAATGGTAAATTTTCCTGACTCATTTCAGCTCTTTTGGAGACCCTCAAGTAAATCTGTCCCTGCATTGAGCAAACGCAAGCCTAGATTTTAGGGAAGACCTGTTCTGTTTATGGTTTACATCAAGGTCATAAGAAATTTTTAGGCTATGCGTATTTTCATCATGAATCATGGTGGTTGAGCAAGTGTTGTTTTAAGAGCTTGACTTTATAGTTTTACAAATGCTTTGTAGTGGTGAGAGTCTCAGGATAAAATCTCTAATTTCGGAAGAATATTATGGCAAACATAAAACCGCAATAAACAAATACAAAGCAGTATGAAAAATTAATGGGTTTAGTATTTTCTATCATTTCCCCCCCTAATTTAAAATACAATTTTCAAAGGTTCTGCAGGAGACTGACTCTCACTCTGTAAACAAGACACTCAAATAGAGAATTTTCATATTCTTAGCATGTATCATCTTGATATTCAACTTTGTCCAAAGATCTTATCATTCCTCAAGAGCACTCTACAATTGAGCAAAGTTGGTGAAGCTTTTATAATAAAGTACTATCATCAGATGATCCTATTTTTAAACACAATTGAAATGAAAGAGCTGGTAGGTGACCTGGTGTTTAAAAAACATGACTCTTAGTCAGTATAATGCATACTTTCAAAGATGATCAAATGCACCAAAAGCTATTTTCATTCATCACTGGAGCAAATTTGGGCATTTTTTGGGTCTCTAGAATCCCAGCACAATAGGATTCCATAACCATGGATCAGAGAAAGGAAGAAAATGAAAGTAGGTTTTGAAATAATCATATGGGAACTAAATTACCTCTTTGTGAATTTTCATGTCTCGCAGAAATGTTAAGCTGGTATGAGGGTTTTGAAGTTGCCTTTTTTTTTTTTTTAATGTTTTCTCTCCAAAGAAATAAAAGGTTCAATTCACCTATCGGTTTTCCAAGGTATAGTAAGAGACAGAGATTCTTGTCCAGAGTTTCTCCAGCCCTACTATCCCTTCCTGTCTGTTTCCTCACAGAGGAACTGGACTGATAAGCACTGCTCAGTAAAAGGGCTCAGCTGTTACCTCAGAAATGATCTTCCTTCGTCTTCCAGTGTTGCCAATTTCTGTTATGCCGACATAATTTCTCTTGGAAGAATATTCTGCTAATACTTGTAGGATCCTCTCACAAAGTGGCTTGTTCTTGTCATTTCTGCGATGTGTGACAAGAAGAGGAACAGAGAAGAGTGGTCAGAAATTAGCATTCCTTCTTTCTCACCCTGCAGTTGGATTATGGGGCAAGGTAGAGTTTACCTGCGTTTATAATCACTGTGAGGTTCTAGGACTCATTCATTTCTGTCCATGATTTTTTTATGCAGAAGGGGAACATATGGTCCTAACTCCCTCACTTGTTCTGAGGAGAATGGCAAAGCAGAAAATCTAAACTGCTTCAAGTCAAAGCCTTTCATAAATTAAGGCTTTTATATTCTACCTCTTCTCTGAATGGCGCAGAATTTTCTTTCCTGTGTGATGTTTTGGTGTGTTTAGTGGCTACATGTGAGCCTGGTGACATTTATGTGAAGTGCATCTATTAAATTCTTTATAATGAATAGCATGTAACTGTAAAACATATACAGTTTTCTCATTTTGCCCTCCTCTGGGAGACTACGACAACATTTTGGCAAGTAGGAGTAAACAGCTTTGTGTTGGCATGCAGTAAATTAAACTGAGTAATTAAAATCAATAGCAAAACACTAGCTAGGCAGAAAGGTCATATAACACAACAGAAAACTGTTGGGTAGCATATTGCAGGAAATCAAAATAAATTTCTGAACTTTTCATTATTCTTCACATGCCTGAAACTGGTCTTAAAAGGCTGGTGAGATACAGTGAGGTATTGACAGAGACAGGATCATTCTCTGAGGTGGAATAAAATCCTTTAATAATAATGTATGAGATTTTGCAGGGTATGAGGCTGCCAGATACAGTGGAAAATAGAAGAAAGGACTTAAATTTAACTACTGTAATATAAATTTTTTTTTGTTTAGATTGCCTTTATGTATTACATAGTAATGCCTGCAAGTGCTGAAGTCAGGTATGCCAGTCACTCATCTGCCAGTGCAGGTGTCAGTTATAAACCAAAAGTTAATGTTTCCCTGGTCAGATGGAATGTGGCCTAACAATTTAGGGGATAGTCCAGGTTTTAAGCTGCACACAAGGTCTTTACTCTGATTATCAGGTTCAACTGACAAATAGATAACAATTCTGATTTTCGGATACTGTTCTAAAACACTGCACTTCTCCTATGGCCATGGCTTCCCAAAGGAAGTCTGTGGTGGGTTTTTGCAATTTTTTGCTGATGAAATGTGTTACGGTGGTGGAAGAAGGTGGGAGGAAATCATGAGACACGATTCCGGGAAAAGTGGAGATGTAAGATGAGTCACTTAGAGTTTGCTTGGGAGAGACCGAAAAGGAATCAAAGACACAACTAACCTGTAACAAGTATGCTCAGTCATGAAGTGGATACGAGCTAAATGTAAAATATTTTATGAAATGAACTGGCTGAGTTGAGAATAGCAGGAAGATTTAAGGCCCATGAGCTCTTCTGGCTGGACTTTGTTGCTTTTCCCAGTTCAATCTGTTGTTCTAATAGACAATGTTACTGTGCCTTTCTTATCCCTCTTGAATTTGCCAGCTCCATTAGCTCTCTCTCAGGCAACTGTCTGAGAGATCTTGTGTCATCACTCAGGAGGTATGAAATGTTGCATTTACAAGCCTTTCCTTAGGTCTTCATTTTTGGATTTGCAGCATTTCTCCTACACCGTTTTGAAGAGCTTTTCCTGACTGTGCAAATCCTGGGACACTGTGTGGCTGTAACAGCTCTTGGCTGATCAGGGGGGTTTTGGGGGTAAATGATGAGTTACAGTGTGCTTATCTGGCAGATCAGAGGCTTCAGCACTGGACAGGCAGTTGTGAAACGAAAGCACTGGGTTATGGTTGGTGTGTGCTGTTCCTATTTATTCCTGAGGTCATTTGATTTCCTTTTTGATGTTCGTGATTTCAATTTAAAAGAATTTTTTTTTAATGTTTCCATTTATATTGTCTGGTTTGAATTTAATAGTAGCAATTTTAAAATAATAACAGTGATAGGCAGTTTTTGTGCTGGCTGTCTGCAATAGCTGTGTCTTGTCCCTTGAAGCCACACTGCATTCTAACAATCGAGTGCTCGAAACTGGCTGAAAGCAGCAACTGTGCAGATTGATCTCCCTGAAAGCTGGGTTCAGACTTGCTTTGCTTGAGTTACAAAAATGGCTTGGCCTCTTACCCCGGTCCCCTGAAAACATGATGTGTCCACATCCTGCAGCAGCATGGGACAAACACAAACCAGAATCTCCTGATGGGAGACTCCAGCGATCTGTGCAGCAGGAACATTGCAGGCTGGCATGAGCTGTGTTAGCATGGCTGCGTGGGGAGCACGGGTTATGTCTGGTGTAAGTGGTTTCACCAGCCACGCCCTCATGGTTAATGGACATCAGGTTTAATGATTCTGAGACAGAGATTCATAAAGGAATATGAGCATGATCACATCCAGTTGAAAATGCTATAAGTCATAACATTTTTTTTTCCTCCCAGTTCTAATCCAGGTAAATAAAGCTAAAGAACTTTTAGAGGTTTTATATTTTCATTTTTAGTGCTGCGGGACCTAAACTAATACATACCTATGTTTTTATATATACAAATAGCATATGAAACTGCACAGAATCAATTTTTGGTTCTTCTATTTTCATGTTTTAATGTAGTATGTGGGCTTCATTTTTAAAGGCAGCTGTTAACTTTTAAGACCTTTCAGCATATATTTTTCCCATGCTTGAATCTTTATAGTCATTAATGGAATAGGAAACAGCATCTACCTTCCTGCCTCTTAGTGCTGAACCCTAATTTATGAATCCTTCTTAAAACTGTGGTTCATGTTCAGCAGGACTGTGCATCTGCTTAATGCTAAGCTAATGTACAACTGTGGGAAAATGAGACTGATGCAAAGTCTTCTGCAAAGATTTCAAACCAGTGTGCTAAGTAATAGCTTGATGTATTTTTTAAAATTAATTGCATAGGTATGCGTATTGAATTTTCCCCACTATTTCACTGAAAATACCTTACATTTTATCTTCAATATTACATGGCTAAATTTCCTAAGATGCTGGCCGTAATAGTTAACACACACCCGTATTTGGATATATAACACCTCTATGCCTTCTGGTCCCATTTAAAGACCAGAGGGACAATGTTTGATACATGGTATTGCCTGGAAAAGCAACAGATAAGAAATTATCACTCCTGCTTGAAAGCCTTTAAATATTTAAAGTTATTACAACCTAAATTTTCACCATTTATGTGTTTAACTTGATAGCTGTAAATATTATTTGTCAAGTACTCTTACAAATATTTCCTACAAATATATTGACAAATGTCCTGTCATTCTCCTGGAAACACACAATACATGGAGCATTTTGAAGATGATTTGCTTATAAAAGTTTTTGCATCCCATATGTTGCTTTCCCTTATTTTCTCTTATTTAAAAATAAATATAACTGCTTCTTGACACTATTTGGAAGATTTTTAGATGCTTTGTCTCAACCCCTCAGCCTTATTGCAGTAAAGACTGCTGTTTCTAATGTAAGTGCCAGTCCTGTAAAGCCTTACTTGTCTAAAATGGAATTTAGTATTTGGACCAAATCTTTAGACGTGTGAAACAGATCAGTTCCTGGGACAAATGTAAAATAATCTCCAGGAAACCTTACATCAAATATAAATAAAATGCAGTGATAATCCTACTGGCTTTTCTGTAGGTGTTAGCATTTCGTATGCAGAGAGATCTAACATGGTAAAGGTAACAGCAGGGTAAAAGCCTGAAACAAGCTGAGGATCATTGCTACTGCTTACTAATATTTCATTTGCAAAACAGAAAGACAAAGCTGATGGAATTGATAGTATTTTGCTTTACATAAAGTTTTCATACCCTATCAGGTATGATTTGATATTTAAATTGTATTTTACACTTGTTGGTGCTGATCAGTTCAGGAAATACTGAGAAACATGGAAGATTACCCCATAATCTTGGGTTCTTTTCTGTTTCCCTTTTTTTAATCTTATCACTGGAGTCTGTGACCTAAGACTTTCTTTTAGGATTTTCTCTGCCCACTTTTTCCTCATCTGAAATCTAAGAGCACCACATATATTTCACAGTACTAGGAATATGTGATGATGGGCCTGGGCTAGCAACTAGTGCAGCGTCTGCTTAGACTGTCTCATTGATTAGGCCCTGGAAGTGCAAACATTTGAACAATGATTTTAAGAGTAACCTCTCTAGAGCCTTACTGTGTGTGCCTAGAAATCATTGGAGGCATAATTTTTACAGGTACATATCTGTCACTTGGAACTCAAACTGCCCATTATGAATCTCTGTACCTCTTTCCAGAGCTTCCTGAAGATTTAGCTCAGACAGTCTTTAAGGGGTGAAGAGCGAGGAGGGTCTCCTCTAGTTTGGTTACATTTCCTGAGAGCGCAGAAAAAATGCTTCTGTTGGCCAGATATCAAGTTCTGCATTGCGTTGGTGATCACTGGCTTGCAGACAGCCCATACCATCCTCTCACAGGGTATCAGCCTCCGTGCTGGCCTGGGAGCAGTGTGTACATTCTCTCACCCTGTTTTATAACAGTCCAAAGAGGAAGGAAAGTGTCCAGAACTTTGCCGTTACCTTCAGCAACAGGAGAACATGAAGAGTCTTTCAAGGCTAAATAAAACTTTGTGTCGTTTAACAAAATGTATCCTACATTTCCCTTCCCCTCACCATCATGTCTCGTTATATTGCAGAAGAGGGTAAAGGAGGTAATGCTCTTGTAGTCTAAACAAACTCAGCATGGTGAAATGGGACAGTACTGTTAAATATGCATAAGGATTGCAGTTGCTCCATTTTGTGACACTGACTGTTCAGGTAGAAGAAAAAAAAGCAAAACAACAAACCACACACTTTTCCTAAAATGAATATTTTTTTTTAAGGGCTATCAAGAAAAATGATGCAGTAACTATTATTGTGAAAAATTGGAGTGGCCTGGGTGATATCACACATGCAGTTTGGAAAAACAAGATTAGTGTAACACACCATTTTTCAATTTCTCCTGTCTTCAACAGCTCCAACCCTTGCAGCATCTCATTTTTTTAACTTTGTGTCTGGGATGAGAAATCCCATGTGTACACAATGGTTTCTGACTGCCTGGTCTCCCTGCTCCCAGTGTTTTCCCTCTGCTTGCATGTTTCCATGTGTACTGCAAATAAGGAGTGACCAAGAGGGCAGGATACTTAGTCTCCTCTTAGATCAATACTACTCTGGGGGTCAGCAGCTAGGAATGTTTGAAAAGAGAGAAGGAGGGAATTGTCTTTTACCTCCCCTGTAGACTGAGGCCAGCACCTTTGCATTGGGTTCATCTCTGTTACCTGGGAAGAAAGCCAGTGTAGGCTATTTCTGAACCAGCATTAGCTGGTAAAAAGACCAATGTGGATAAGATGGCAAAGAATTTAAGTAGCAAGAAAATCTTAGAATATTTTTGCCGCACTAAACTAAAGATTTTAATTCTCAGTGGCCATCTAGGTGGTGTTTTTTCTTAGAGCTGGGCTCAGTGGGGAGAGGGATCGAGGTCACCATGTGTTGGAGTTGGGCAGCCCAGGGTGTTTGCAAAGCAGTAGCTCTTGGTCTGTGAGCCAGAGTATTGAAGTCCTGTTTCATTCATTTTCATCTTTCAAGAAAAGGGCTTGCCATGTTTGTTGTTCCCTTCTGGCTGGGAAAACTGAGGATTTTCCTTCCAGGCTTCTTTTTTTACTCTCTGCTGTGTGTTTAATGCGATAGCTCTGAGTGCTGTCTCCAAAAGGGATAACTAAAGGACACAAAAGGCAGGGCTGCCCAGCACAGTGCACGTTTAGCCCTGGAAATGCAGTATTGCCATTGCTAACAGGCCACATGCTGGCACAGGGGATAAATGGGAGACCTACAGCCTCTCCATGTCGCAGAGAAATGCAAGCACCCTTGAAAATGGGTACTCTGCAACCCTCTCAAGAATAGGAGGGTGTTATAAAGTAGTTTTTCAATGGAGGGAGGTGAAAGGAGGGAATTTGAAGGAGCTCACAGAGGAGCATGGAGAATAAAATTTGTGTATGTGCAAGATGTGTAGCCTGGGGAACAAAAAAAAACTTTGCAATGCTGAATTTAAATTATTTTGCTTTCACATTGTCACATCTTTTACATGTTTTAAAATTATGTATTTTCACGCAAAGGAATCAGATGGTTCTACAGCACAAATCAGTCTTTATAGCAAACAAGGACGTACCTACCTTAGACCTGCTCTTTTCCGGGAATAAAGATGAGGGACTATCAGAGATTGAGAAGATGGAGCAAACTGATTAATTAAAAAGTAGTAAACCATCAGTCCCACGTGATTTATGTATAAAAGAATTCTGAGGAAGATTAGGAATGAATTAGCTGAACTGCTAACAAAGATATGCACTCTCATTAAAACCAAGCTCTGTTCCAGAGGGTTGGCAAGTATCTGGGGTTTATCCTATATTTAGACCAGTAAGCATTACATCTGCACATTGCAAATGGTCGAAACAGGAATTTAAAAGGGAATAATAAAGAAGATCGTGATGTGAGAGACTTTAATGAGAACAGGTTCAGCAAAGGAAAACCATGTCTCACTACATTGCTCAGAACTCTGTGAATGTGCCCATAAAAAGGAATTAGAATGATCATCCTGGATCAGACCAAAATTCCCTCTAGCTCAGCCTCCTGCCTGTCAGTGCCCAGTCACAGCCACGCAGGAAAGAGAGAGGAATAAAAAGAGTTAGATAACCCTTTTCCCCTGGACTTGATTGACAGCAACAAAGGCCGGGTCTGAATTTAAGGGGGTCACCTGCTGACATGCTGACATCCTCCCTTTCCCAGAAACCAGTCCTGAGCTCACTGGTGCTCAGAATTTCCCCCACTCAAAAAAAGGGAATTAATCGGTAAGATAAACAATGTTTTCCTAAAAAGGATCAAAGAAAACTCTGACAGGTTGGATGTTCGGAGTAGTAATAACCAGTTCCTGAGGTATAACTGTATCAATAGTGTTTTCATTTAGTAGGCCACTGAGTTGTTTTGTTAGCTGCTCTTCCCTCCCCCAGCCAAACATTTCCTTGCTGGCCACGCTCAGTGCTTCTGCTGGCCACAGCTCTGGGTGCTCTGCGGCCCATGCTGCTCTCACCCACTGTTCCCATCAGCTGCCACCCCTCTGCTGACTGGTTTTGTTGTTTCAACCCTTGGAAAAGTAAGCACAGTGCTGAGAACCAGGCACAGGCTCTCAGTTCTTAGGAGAGGCTTAAACAGCTTCTGTTACTCACTCATCTTGCAAAAGGCTTGAACTCAAGTGTCCTTTTTAAAACTTTTTTTCTTTTTTAGGGTATAACCTTTGTGTTTTGTTGCTATATACTCTTCCTGGATTGACTCACTTGGACAGTCAGTTGATGTGGACTTTCTCACATTTTCTCCCTGTGATGAAGTAGCTCCCTTTGTAACAGAAAAAATATAATTTTACTTAAATGTGTAATTGCAGTATGTGCCAAAGAAAGATGCTTCTGGCTTTCTCACCAACCTTTCCAATTTATCTCCCTTTGATTGCAATGGATGCCGAGGTGCACTTTGCCCCTGGGAACTCCCGGGAAGGTTTCCTCACCTTTGGGTTTCAGCTCCCAGGCTAATGAGACGAGCTGCCTGACATAATGTATTTTGACTTTTTAAAAGCAAGTGACAAAGTCTGTCACAAGACACTGCTGCAAAGGCTAAGTAGTCACATATGGTGACAGGGCAAGTATCCTCATAGATCAAAACCCGACAGGAAACAAAAAGGCAGAGGGCTAAGTGGTCAGTTTCCATCCCAGTAAAAGGCCAGCAGCTGTGTTTCTTAAAGTTACCTATCAGGGCACATGCTAAATATCTTTATTAATGCTCTCAGGAGGGAGAGGTGAAGGATTAGGTGGTAACATTTACAAATGATGTGTAATTACTTAGGTAATTTAAGCCTGTAGCACGCTGTTGCAAACTTCTGGGTGATCTAACAAGAAGGTTCATTCCTGATAAATGAGAATTTAGTACGTGGAGGAAACCACACAAAAATGGTATCCTCTGACTAAAGGGAAAAACCCTGAACATTGCTGTTGGCAGTTCCACAGCAGAAGTCATTTGAGATGCTGTTATGGTAGAAAAAGTGAACAAGGTGCTAGAAGGCGTAAGAAATGGGGCATTAAAAATGAATTACTGAACTTGGTCTTCATTGTGTGTAGACAGACGAGCGAATAAAGCATAATATTATGGGGAAGTTTCCCCAGCTAACAAAGTCTGATCCATGATGACAATTTCCTGTTTTCTTTTGTCTTTATCCTGCTCATACATCATCTACTATCAGAGATGCACTTATCTTTATCAGGAATAATATACTTTGGGAAGGCAAAGTCTTCCAGAGGGTTTCAGATCTTGCTAAGGGCAGTTCAGTGCCAACCAAGCTACAACTGGCAAAAGACTTCTTTCTTATCTGTTCTCCTTTCTTTGCTAGTTAGTTAAAATTCACATCTAAATGAAATAAATTAAAAATCCCAACTTTGTATTTAGACTGTGAAATCATCAACATTTTAAACATGGATTTTAGAATTCATATGTTACTGAAATGCTTCCTCAAGTTGGGGCTCTTATGAGACTTATAAATTATTCTTGCATAGAGAAGTCACCTGAGACTAACCTAAATGAAGTTAACATAGATTTTAAAAATTATTCTTGCAGAAGAACAGGGAGTGGTGGGAATAGATGAACAGATGGGAAAGGGAGAAGAGGAGACTGAAGAAAAGGCTAATTAGGTAATTGAGGCTAAGAGGCTATTAGAGCTGACCCAGTGGTCTACTGGTAGTGCAGTTCAGGGACTTGAATTTGGGATTGAGGTTGGTCCCTCATTCCCAGGCCAACACATGCTCCAAACATCATAAGGACTCAGTTTCACAGCCTGTATCTTCATCCTGTAAGTATGTGTTTTCCAGTCAACACAATCCGTAGGGATTGTATATCAGATTAGTGGAGACAGGAAAGAATTTTGGAGTAAAGTGCTGAATTTTGTCATGAAGATGTTAAATTGTTATGCTAATGGACAAATTGTTTGGTGAAATTCACTGGGATTCATTTGAATTGTCTGTTGAAAAAAAACCAAACAAAAACTGAAATAAATGTATTTTGAAGAGATTCTTAGTAAGAATTAAATATTTCTCACCAAGCAGCCTTTCCTGAAATTTGTCCAGGTCATGATTCTCTCAAGCATGATTTTTCTTTCCAGAGGTAGTAGACAAAGCAAAGGCCTAAAAAGGCATTTATTTTAAGTCATTCCATTACCTTGTTCCTGGCCAATCTGAAGCTGGTGTGCTCGTGGTGTGCCAATCTTGTCCTCTTCTCTGTGTCACCCAACCTACCTTCTTTTCCAGTGCAGTCAGAGATACACATTCTTCTGGATTTTATTTGCTTATTTTCTCCCTGATGTTAGTATATTCAAACTGTCTTCTGCAGTTGTCAGGAGAGTTGTTCTTTCATGACCAGAGAATCTGGTATAGGTCAAAGCCAGGACAGCCGTTGTGCTGAGGTGGAACATTTCTTGTCCTCACCTTTTTCTACTACAACATTATTTATGCTGACTTTATTCTTTTAAATTTTGCCACTTGTTTACAGTAATTCCGGCTACTCTTCCTCAATTTCTTCCAAATCCTTTTGTTTTTCTTTTCTGCATTGCAAACTTTGGAACTACATTGGTGTGTCACTGTTTCTTCCTTTGTTCCTTACCTTAGTGATTCTTATAACAAATTCTCATGTGCCAATTGAAGTATTTTTTAATTTTATTTTTAATTTGTATTTGTTTTTTTTCTCCCAGTAGCTGCATTTCAGGACATAAATACTGGCCCCCACATCCTTCTCTTGCATTCATGATCTCTTCAGAGGATCACAACACATGTATGACTAACTAATAATTTTATTTAATAACTAATATTTTTTGCGGAAAGACGGCTTTTCTCCTTCTCTTTCTTTTTTGTCATTTACAAACACTGCATAGAGATATTTCTCTTGAAACAATCCATGGCTGCAATACCTGTGGTCAGTAGGCAAATCATATTTTGACAGCAGAAAAAAATCAGCACCATTCATTATCCCTGCAGTTTAAAAGAGAGTTTCTGTAGAATAATTGCAGTATTGGAACTGCTGCTTCAGAGGAAAGTCACTGCAGTTTGAGATTTAGCAACTGGACAGAATAAACAAAAGATGGAGGGGGGAGTATGGCTTTGGCTCTGTGGGTAGGCAGGAGGGAGGAAAAGGGGAATTGGCGGCTTGTCTGCTGGAAATCCCACTTGTACCTGCTGCTGGCAGAAGATTTTGGATTTTGCTATCAGCTGACAGCTGCTCTCAGACATATTAAAGTGTTTTGTCAAAAGAGTGACAAATTTTGACCTTCGTGGACAAGTTTCATGTTTAAGGGAGATAGACAAGTGAGGAGTAATGGAAAACATTGAATGAAACCTCCTCTCACAAAACCAAATTGAGGTTTGGAGAATCTGAAACAACACTTTTCCCCATTTAGGGGATTGAGTGTCACCCTATCTCATATGAAGTTGCTTAAGTTAATTCAGTCACTTAAAAAATTATTTCTTGGCAGCTTATAATTTATCAGCTCTCCCTTTCATTCTCCTTATTCTGGCAAACTGAAGGGTGGTGACTTCATTTCTGCCAGCAGAGCCTGGGGACAGGTTTTGGGCATTGCTTCATATCTTGTGATCATGACCCTTCCCTGCTTCCTCCCCGTGCTTCCCACATGGTACAGCCTTTCCTCAGAATTTCTTGTCACTCATGAGAAAAATGACTTCCTCTGGTTCCCTCTGGTTTTAGGTAGAAAAGGTTTGTTTCTGTTTTTGTTACTTTGTTAGAGGACCTGCAGACCGGCCTGTTGGACCACCTTTGCGTAAGCTATTCTGCAAACAGAGCACAAGGGACATTGCCCACTGCTATGTTTTTATTTATTGTGTCTCTTCACCTCTGAGTTTTCCTTGTCAGAACACTGCACTGTCTTGAAGACATAGTTTGGATAAAAACCTTTCTTAGCGAGTTCCTCCTGAATGTAGCCAAGGTATAAAATTTTGGAAATAATGGTCATAACATTTGCTTACAAATATCTGATTTGAGGTTTTGGCTTTCAAGTAGTAAAAAAGGAGTAATTTACATTCAGGATATTTTGTTATCTCAGCATCAGCTAATGAGACTGATTCATCTGATGTGCTGGTCTCATCTCACATCTCTTAAAAAAAATATTGACTAGCACTGATACAGGTACCCAACACAATGTTTATTATAAACATTTAACATGCAAACTCTCTCTCTCTCTCTCAGAAAATTCCCATTGCTTAGTGAATTAATGGCATTTTAGAGAAAAAAATGGCTGAAAATGCAGTGTTTTCTCCTTGAAGTTGTAAAGAATGAAGAGACTTTACAAGCAATCCTTGTACAGTTCATCATTATTTGAATTCCTAACAATATTGATAGAGGTTGCTTAATTATTTCAATTAAAAAATGAAAGCTGCATGCTTAATGTGTAGAGTTTCTGATTTTTATGAAATTGAATTACATAATATTTTGGTTTTTATAGTTAAGGAGAAGAAACCAGGCACTGTGAGAGGTGGAAAACCTTGAGGTCTTAAGGTATGAAAACTAGGGAACATTGTAGTACACAGCAGGAAGAATAAAAGCAGGACTTATTTTGCAGTGTCTGAAAGTGAGTTAGCTGTGCCAAAACCCATTCTGTTGTCTGCAAAAAATATTTAACACCATCTGACATATTCACTGTCACTCCATGCTCTGTGAATCAAATATAAAATTATGTGCAAGAAAAAAACCCTACAAACTTATTTTGTCACAAGTAAGCTAAGAATTTTGAAGATGGTCAGCTCCACTTGTCAACAAGAATAAGCAAGAAGAAAAATAATGTCTTAGACTAACAGAGAAAAAAGTCAGGAAGGCCTTCATCTGGAAAGGGCTGCCTCCCAGAAGAGCAGCACATGATTTACATCTTTAGATTTTGTCCAGAGTTTGCTGGATTTCTTGCAGTTAATAAGTGGGGACATCCAGCTTTAGGTCTAAAATTTGAGTAGTCAGAAAGAGCAGCCAAATCCAGTATTTAGGGCGACGCCAGTAAATACCTGGAGGTTATTTTTCAGAGTTGAATCAGAATCAGGTTTTGGGTCATTAGGCTTAATTTTGTCTGAGGTTGTGACTCAGGCCCAGCCCTTTGAGTTCTATAGGCAAGCTTGGAAATTTGTAAATTTGTTAGGTAGTATCCCTACCTGTGCAAACTGATGGCAATTGAAAATGATCACCACAGTGTGTCACCACAGCTAACGCTGCACCACAACTTGAGCATTTCCCTACAAGTCAGATCCTGTAATTTTTCTTTTGGCCATTGACTTTTTACAGCACCTGCAGTTTTTTGTTTTTCCTCCAAAGATCATCATTTTACTTTGAAGTCTACTGACTGTGATATGTCTAACCCGATCCTGTGGAGGCAAGGAACTGAATAATTACTTTACGAGTGCCATATTAAAAGCAGTCCGAAGACTATTTATGCTGATCATTAAAGTCATTGGGAATTTGGCTGGGCCAGAGCTCCCTGCTTTGGTCATGCAATACGGAGAGGAAAGCATTCCAAAAATTGTTATTTTGTAATTATTTGTGCTGTGGTGCTACAAGAGGATTTGATTAGCGCTCTTCTATGTTTTAAACTTAGAGAGCAGATGCCACAAAGCAGTGCCACCACTACCCCCAGTGTTTGTCCTCCAAAGCCGTGATTAAGTCACAATTTTAAAATGGAAATAAGGTAACAGAGAAAAAAAAATGTGAGACAGATAACAAAGTTTGATTTTAAGGTAAAAAATATTAGAGTTGAAGTTGAAATTATGTTCTAATTAGAATTCTAGTTAGGATAAAGTTTTCAAAGCTCATTTATACCCCTTACTGCCTCTTGTAGCAGCAAGGAATAAAATCCTGGGGCCTTTGAAGTCATCAGGTTTTTGGTAGTAGATGAGGGCTACAATTTTAATTTTTATTTTTTGTACACTGACAAATTTGATCCTATTGCACTCTACCAAAACGGAGCAAATGTCCTGATTCCGGACTGCACCATAGCAAACAGACAGGAACAGGCAAGCACATGCACACTCAGAGTAACAAATCTGCTGGGTTGGGAGTGCTGCCTTGTAAGCTAAGAGAAGAAGACACTCAAATCCACTGGCTCAAGCCTTTGACTGTCACTGGACTATGAGTTTCAAAATAGAGAGGAACTTTCCATTTCTGTGCTTCCTTCTTCCTTGGACAAGAAAGAGTTTTGTGTTTATCTTTAAGATTAAGCATTCTGAATTTGTATCAAACTGATGTAAAATATCAAGCTTCATTTCTTTAAATACATCTTGAAAACAGACTGGAAGTGAGTTGTTTGCACATTATTCTCTGTGGCTGTACTTGGAACGGGGGCGGTTCTCCTTTAAATAACCATTCAGGAGCTCAGAGACCCGGGGAGTTGTGTATCAATTAGCAGGATGCATTGCTGAGGGTGAGCTGCCTGGAAATGCAAGGGGACAAATCGGAGCATTAAGGTTTCCACCATCATTTTGCTTTCCTGCCTCTAACTACAAATCGGCTTCATTGTGACTCACAGCGTAAGAAGTTGGTGCATTTCTGCAGATCCATGATAAGATATTTTTCTTTAGTAAGAAGTGCAGTTAGACTCTGCATTCTGAATCTGTTCCTGCCAGGCCCTAGATGCATTAGTATTCCACTGGCAGCTGCCTGTAGGTAGGAATATTGTTTTTGTCCATAACCAGAGGGAACAATCAGACTAAGCCGTTCCCCAGCTATAAACCAGCCAAAGTAATTGGGTTTAATTTTAATTTTTGTAATAGCTTTAAATTAATAGGAGCAGCTGCTGCCACAGTGTGTGGGTGTCCTTTTCCAGAAGGCATAGAACAAAAAAGGGAAAGAGTAAACAATAGTGTGTCTAGGACACAAAGGTTAATTCAAGAACTGAGCAATGTCTTTTTGTTATCAAAAACTCAGTTGGTGAGATCTAGCACTGTGTCTCTTTTCTTTCTTTTTCTTTCCCTATTTTCTTTTCTTCTTTAATTCCCTGATAAGATCTCAATCTGATTAGGCTCCTGTGTGTAAAGATGTGTTGTTGGTATCTAAACGCTAACTCTCTTTCTCTGTATGACTCACAAATAGATTAGCAGTGACAAAGTGCTAGGAGAGATAAAAATAGATTAGCAGTGACAGGAGTACTATTATAATTATTTTTGGAAGATATGGTTTGAATTAAGAGTTTGGGCACTTTTTGCCCTGAGAGGGTGAATTTAAACCTAGGAACTGAGGATGGTTTCTGCTGTTGTGTCAGACACCAGATAGTGAAATGTCAATACCAGATGTCCTAGACATCAAGATTAGCCATAATAGCCAAATGCAGCCATAAAGTGATGTGTCAAAGTGGATAATAAAACAGATGCTTAGCTTTTATAATGAAGGGGAAAGGGAATGAAATATCAAAAGTGCCTTTAATACATTAACAAAGTTGTCTTCAACTTGCTTGAAAGTAGAAAGTTATTGAACCAAGGAGAACTATGTGTCATTTAAACATTAACCATCAGCAGATGAATTTCAATTAGCATTAGCCTTTCTAAAATCCTGAATTTCCTCCTATTGGTCTCATTTTACATGAAATTTTTATAGCACAAACTGAGGCTTGTCCTTTATTATTTCTCCCACGCTAATTTGGAAACAAATAAAGTTCAACAACTCAGCAACATACTGTTTAAACTTGCATTAGGGTTTGAGGACTGGGAGCTGGAATACATTTACCCACTGCCATATCATCTGCTTGATTTGAGATCAAATGAGGGATGTCCTATAGCACTCCAGAGTAAGGGCGAATGATAGAAATATGTTAAGATACTGAAGAAAACCATTAGGTAAGAGTGCTGCATGCAGATGGCAGTTTTTTTCCCTACTGATACTTTTTTTTAAAAAATAAAAGGTTTGTTTTTCTGCCTTTTATGTGTGTGCCTTAAATATAATTTCCAGATCTTAGTGATAAGCAAGTATCTTATTTAACAAAAAAACCATCAAATCAAAGATTTCATTAGATTGGAAAAAATCCTTTAATATCATTGAGTCATTAATATCATTATGTTATCCTGGCACTGCCAGTGCCACTCCTAAACCATGGGCCCAAGTGCCACATCTCCACATCCTTTAAATACCTGCAGGAATAGTGACTCCACCACTTGCCTGGACAGCCTCTTCCAACATTTGACAACTCTTTCATTCAAGAAATATTTTGTAATATCAGAATTCAAGGTGTGGCCTCACCAGTGCGGAGAACAGGGGGCAGTCACTGCCCTGGTCCTGCTGGCCACATGATTTATTGCTGGTACAATTGGCCTTCTTGGCCGCCTGGGCACACCCTGGCTCGTGTTCAGTCATGACAGTGAAGTAAATTATTGAGGCCCAGAATGTTCAGGAAGCAGGGCATTAAAAGGGGCAGATAAATTCTTGTTCTGAGTGTAATTAACTGCATCACTAGTTCTTTATTTTACTTTCTCAAGAAGATCTCAATTCCTTTCTGTTTCTCTTTGTAGATCCCAAGTCTTGCTGGTCTGACTCATTAACTGCTGCTAATTGGCAAACATGTACCTGTGTATAATGAGAGGGTTTTGTCCTCTAATTCATGTTAGCAATGAGAGGCCAAAACTGATGTTCTGCAGCAGACCAGCTTCTCGGAATGATTACAAAGAGACACATTACTGGTGCTATGTCTGTAAATCTTGTTATGTTTTTCCCTCACCATGATCCCAGTTTAGCTGAGATCTGCTTCAATCATTAGATGAGACCTCTTTATAAGGTTGTGTAATTCAATCAGGTAGAGTCTGCAGGACCATAGCATTTTGTTGCCAAACATGACTGGTAAGTTACTTACATCGAATTACGAGTGCATGGCATGATTGGAGACTATTCCTGTCTAAATGAAGCTGGAAATTCCACCTAAGAAATGAATAAAGCATAAAAACAGAGATAGTGAACATTTCTAATCCATAGAACAAGTTTTTGCCTCACCTCTGGAATATTACTCATTTCTCTTGAAAAGTAACAGAATAATTGGATTTGTGTGAGAGACTGCAGGCAGATATTTGTTATTCCTCAAAGAAATACCACCTTGATAACAATGACATAAATATCTTTATTATAATTATTTACCATCATGTATATTCACTTCTGTCTTGTCAGATAAACCAGAAAGGTTGAGGAGGGCAGCAGTCCAGTTTGGACTGGGAACAAATACCCTTTTCTCCTTTGCTTTCTATTTTAAGACCTGGTTATTTTCCATACCTGAAGTTTTTTGTATGATTTTTAAATTGTTTGTTTGTTTGTTTTTTAACCTCAAGAATTTATCTTTTGTTCCATTCATTGGCTAGATGTTGATATGTACCCTGTGACTATTAAGGATAAATATATATATTTATGAATGTATATATACATATATGTATGTATGTATGTGTATATATATATAAAGATGTTCTGAATTTCAGTAATAGTCTTGTGAGCGTTGCCTTATACTGACATTCCTTCATTAATTGTGCCTTCTCTCTGTGCTGGTGCATTAAACCTGTAACAAAGGGTGTAGCCCCTCTCCAGACAGAGGTTTGGCAGGAGCCTGGGTATGAGGTGTGAGTGCTGTGAGGTTGCAGCAGCCCGATAGTGAAGTAGAGGATGTTTGGACACCCTGTACATCCTTTTCACTTTGTGGGAATGGGTTTCCCTGGTTGTATGAACCTCGCCCTGCTGTGGTGGCTCTGCCAGCTCGGGCAGCCGGGCAGAGCTGCAGTCCCTGTGGTGACAGCGGCCCCGGAGCTGACAGGGCCCTGATCTGCGCAAGTTCTCCCAAAGGCAGGGATCTCCTCACTAGCTCCTGAGCTGTTCGAGCTGGTCCACTTCATTTACTTTGGAGGAAATTTGGATCTCACATGGCCCTTTGGTTTAGATTTCTTTTGTCCACGTACATATGCGTCAAGGCATACACATCCATACATGTTTTTTTTTTTTCCAGGCAAAGAATCCCCTCCAAAAACGTGTATTACTATCGGTGCCCGGACCACAGGAAGAACTATGTCATGTCCTTTGCTTTTTGCTTTGACCGAGAGGACGACACTTACCAGTTTGCCTACTGCTACCCCTACACCTACACTCGCCTTCAGCACTACCTGGACAACCTCCAGAGGAGGAACATGGACTACTTTTGCAGGGAATTGCTGGGGCTCAGTGTGGTAAGTACCAGGTAAGTCTGCCAGCCAGCAGACTTCGTTATGGATGTCTACCCCTAAATGCTTCCAGAGTATAATTCATCATCCTTGCTGAAGTGCCCACAAACACGTGTTTGTTTTCTTGCTATCAATGACGCAGGAGGAAGTGTACCTGCATGGTGAAATAGAGACAAATGCTAATTTAATTTCACATAAAATATTTCCTTTGTGGTAGGCAAGGCAATGCTAGATTCCTATGTAAGATCAGTTCATCTCTGAAGACACTAAAAGATGAAACTGAAACAGCTTTATGGAAGAAATGTGATTTTTAGAGTACTCTGACCATTTGTCTTCTTGGAAGAGCTTTTCTGTTCAGAAAGAAATATGATATTTTTGACCCGGAAGATAACTTTTCATGATAAAATAATGCAAACCATACACAAACCACCTATTTTATTTTCTCTTAAAAATTCATGCTTTGGTGATTTGCAATTAGCCGGGATTTAGTGGTCTCTGTATAGATCCTAATGGCCACATAAAATGAAGTGTCATAGTTCTTCTGGAGCAGGAAGAAGGGTTAGTGGAAAGGCTGAACTTCTGCTCACTTTGCTATAATCTTTCTCTGAATTATTTCCTGTCCAGGGGATTTGGCAAGCATGACTCAGCCACTCCCATGTCAACTCAGAAATCATCAGATTAAAAAATAATAACTCAAATTTTTTTTTTAACTTTTGCTTCTCAGATTTTATAATGCACTTGTACCACACTCTTAATCTTTTCTCTGAGATTTTATTTGGTCTAAACTTGTAGTGTGTGTTTCAGAATCAAAAAGCTGTGAAGGCTGCTGATCCCAGCAGCAGGGGCTTTAAAAAGAAACCCAGCATATAATGTGAACATCAAAATGAAATCATAGGTATACCCTTCACTGAAACAAATAAAAGGCTTCCATCATTAAAGCAGGCTATTAATGGAGATTCCTATGGTGGCATAAAACTTGGAGGAAAAAATTAACTTACAGAGAAGAGTAACAGCAGAAGTAATGAAAGAAGTCATTTTTTAACCCTTTTTGTAGGTTAAGTACAGTTCTTGTTCTAAAGATGACTATTGCATATCCATGAACTGGCATTAATTATTAATCATTCCAATTAGAGGGACAAACAATTATGAGGGAAAGGGTTATTAAAAAATAGAAAAGTAAAATCTGCAGAGGCTGGGAGGAAAGAGCACTATCATCTTAATATGTGTAGGGTTTTAATTATTAATCTTAGAGGACAGAGCTGTCATTAATTCTATAATGAAACTGAATTTGTTTCCTTTCACTCTGAAACTAGTGTACAAACAGTCACATTTGCATATTCATCAAACCTCTGATCTGACTGATTAAAACACAGAGATAGAAGGATTTATCTTTTATCTGCATTTTGACAGACAGAGCTATACTCGTAAATCTTGTTAACATTGTGTTACCAGTAGTTGCTAAATATTATTTTTCATATTTCAGCACACTAAACAAACAGATGCCACTCAAAATGTGGCAGGAAATGTGCTGTGTATAAGTCCTGCTTTTATATCTATATGTACACACACAGTATGTTTTGCAGAAATTGAAATGGTAACATTTTGCAGCTCACCAAGCTGTATAAAAAAGCTTCTGAATCAGGCTCATGCTGTAATCTTTGTGAGCAACATTACAATCTCAGAGCATTTCTGGCTTTTCTCCACACACAACTGTCCTAGAACAGCTTGGTAATTTAATGTCTTTGCTGAGCTTGAATAGACAATTTCCATAAGTTCTCTGCAAGTTAAATATTTTAACATAGAGCTTTGTTGCTATCATACATCTTTAAATGGTGAAAAACAGGATCCTTCATTCTTCACTGCACAGTGCTTCATAAAAGCAGAAGCTGGCTGTACTTTGGAGAATTGCGTGCCATATAGGATAGATTTAGAGCTAAGAAAGCGAGCTCTGTCCCTGCCCTGGCCCCTTATGTAAGATAAGAGGAATCAGATTGGCATAAAGAGGCCCTCAGAAGCTCTATTCTGGGCGAAGGGACGATACCCCTGGTAGCACATGGTGAAAGGTAGTTTAAAGATGCCGTCTGAGGACAAACTCTCGAGTCCTCATGCTGGGCGAGGGGCTGAGGCAGGATAACATGGAAGGGGAAGGCTGCAGCACATCTGTGGAGCTGCCATGTGGCTGCTGATCCCCTCGGGTTCATTCCAGGGGAATTTTGCAGCCCCCTACTGTAGTCTGTGATTGTGAGGATGGGCAATTGTTTGAAACAATTGCACTTCTCCTGGAGTATGAAGTTTTGAACTGTGTCTCTTGGAGATGGCATCTCACCACAGATCTTTGGAGTTGTTTTGGTTTTTTTCTTCCTTGTGGAAAAGTAAAACTCGAGTCACAAGAAGCCATTCTTAGAGTATTACTCCTAAAGGCTTTCTGAGTGCACATTTTGCTGCATGTAATGTTTTCAAGGCAATCTAATTTCTAATCTAATTTCATATCTTCTCTGAAGAAAGTACTCTGCCTCTGTTAACTCCTGAAACACTATCACTAATTCTATGAAAATTGAAAGTGAAATATCGGTATGGGACATGTAATTGTCATTAGGATGCAGAATGACAAAATGGTTCAGAGCCAAATGGCAAAGTTTCCCATTCCCATTTAGATGGATAACTTAGCTGTACTATTTCTGACCTTTTAATGTTTATATTCTTTACTTCAGAGAGCTATCCCACATTCTAGATGTGCCAAATGTTCTTGAAAATAGTCTCTCCTGCAAGTGAGCTGAGATGGTCACCCAGGTACCATTTAAACTGCTATTTTCATTCTGCTGTTACTGGCCTTGGGTAACTTCAGATTTTCTTTGGTTTGCCCCAACACATCAGAAGTTCAAAATCTGTAAGCACTTTTTAAAATTGTAAAATTACTTTTTTGCATATTATTGACATGTCTCTCCTCCCAGCAAATACTATGCAATATCTCGCAGCATGACATAATTAAAAATAATTTTTACATTTCTGTGAAACTATAAACACAGGCACAATTTACATTTACAATACCTGTTTTATGATACTTACTCAGTCTCACGTGCAATAACAGCTTTGTGTGTAGCATTATAACCAATGTTTCAGAGCTGGCAAAATTTTTGAGTGTGTTTTCATTTGAAGTTGGCCATTTAAATTGCCTATGTGTGCTCAAAGTGTGTGGACAATGACGAGACCTGTACCTCCACCATTATTTCATGGGCACACATAATAAATTAATGAGTTGTGGACTGCCTGGCTCAACTCCTACAGCCCACTTTACAAATTGATGCTGGCTGGGCAATATTTGCATTACTCACTCCAAAGAGAACCAGGATTAATCAGAGCCAGATACTTCCTTTCACTCCATTAGGCAATGGTGCTTCCAAATTACTCTTGAGGAGATTTGTGACTGCACATACAAACCACGAGCCTCGAAGGGACTTGCACAGTGCACAGAGACTGGAATATGGAATTCTCTTAAATTAAATATTAAACACACATATTTTAAAACAAGAAGGCAATATGTCTAATGTAGGGCTCTGTAAATGAGCCGATCTCTTAAGTCACATATGGAACACTGAAAGACACAGATTGGCGCTTCCTCCCGACTCCACACCACTTTGGTGTATGCTTTTAATTTAAATGAGTAACTTCTGAGTCCTGCTGGTACCAGGGAGAGCAGAATGAGGCCCTAAGACTGTGAAACTGCACACCAGATGTCACAATCCTAGTTCATTGATCAAATATCCTTTATTTACTGTCTAAATGACTTCATACCCCGGTAAAAATACGTGATCGGTTGTACTGTTTTCTACTGGTCCATTTTTAACTGCTCGGCTACAAATGTTTTAAAGCATGAAGCAAAGAAAATGGGCAGTTTTTCTAAGGTTAAATTTCCCATTTCTGCATTCAACTCTAGGTTATGTAATAACAGCTCTGTAAAAGAAAAGTGTACTCTTGGTTTTTGAAAAAAAATAGAAGTTACAGGCTTCTGTGTGATGTAACGTACCTTTGAAATCCTGTTGATGTCAGATACTGTATTTTCCAATGGATTTGACTGTAACTAGGTTGAAATGTCATGTAAATGTAATTTGTGGCAATTTAGTTGGCCTGAAAAAGGCCACAGAAATAGTGCTTAGAAAAAGTAAATCCCCTTTCTCATGTCTCAGTGGTGTAAAAGTGCAGCTATGTATCTGTGCAGGACACAATCTCTTTACTCAGTGTGTATTTTTTACTCCTGTAGTACTGCTGCTCCCAAAACATTCGTAATATGGATGTCATCGCAACACTGTATGTGAGATTTTAAATGTTCCTACAGCTATTTTCTTAGCTGGATTGGATATCAGCAGAAGTAGAGTTGGACCTAAAAATAACACCACCAGCAGTTCTTTCCAAAATAAAATATGATTTATAGCATATAATAGCACAGTGTGCTACCAGGGAAATTATATAAATAACATGAAAAATTACAGGGCACTATTCTATACCATCAGTTTAAAGGAAAATTTCTTTGTTACAATTTAAAGGGCCTTTGGGAATCACAGAGTAGGAAGGATAGGTGAAACTATGTTACTGTTGAATGTTGCCATCTGTCTGTAGGATATATAGGAGCGTTCATGATAAAACCAAGAAATATTTTGGTTTAAGTTGGCAGCAATATATACTTTTTGAAAAAACCAAACTCAATAAAATCAACATTTGCAGTTATTTTCATGCAAGGTTACTAAATGTGCAAGTTGGTTATTTCTTAAATTACAGAAAGAACACTGATAAAGTAAAATAATTTCTAGAAGGATTTGCATAAATTGCTCTTTATCTAACTGTGAGTAAAAAATCTTAAATTGTGAAGAAAGATTCAAATCTTAAGTCCATTTTGCAGCTCACATTTTATAACTACCATTCTCCATTTAAAAAAAAACTCTTAGAAAAAACACTTCACCAAAAAAGAAGCTTTGAGCACAAAAAGTCCATTGAGGTAAGAAATCATCTGAAGAAAAAAAAATGTTATGATCCATTTTATTAAGAAAAAAAGTTCCTGAAAGGAACGACAGTATGTGAATTATGTGTGGCAAAGTTAGTCCATACAAATTGTTTTCATGCACAGGTCCCAAGCTGCACCCTTTCATCTTGTAGCCACACAGGGAAACCTTTGGAAAGTCAGTGACCTTTCTGAAGTTTTCACTGGACTTTTTGTAGCTGTTCAGGTTGGCCTTTTTCTTCATGGTTCTTCCCATTTCCAAGTCAGACTCTTCATCTCACCTTTACTCCACACTTGTCCTTCATCTGGCTTGCCCTTTCTTTGCCTCAAATCTAACCTTCCCTTTTCTTTCCATTTAGTTTATACTTTCCTAAGCTAGCTAGAAGAAAGAAGCTGTGGTATTTGTTTTCTGCTCTTATGTTACTTATCCCGCTTTGTTCTTTCCTATTCATTCCCCTTATCTCTTTGAGTTGTGAAGGGCAACTCCAAAATAGCTGAGAGGTCTTTTAAATACCAGCACTGCACAAGGTAGTCATGTTCTCTTCTATGCACTTGATATCCCCATCTCAGTGCCATTTCACATAACTTCATATCCTGGCCTAGGACTTCTCTCCCGTGTCCTTCTGTCTTTCGTGTTCCCTATTTGCTCCATCCCTTAATATGTACTCCTGCATTTCCAGAATGGCTGGAATAATATACAGCTTGTCCAGGCTTCAGCCTGGAAAGGGAACGCTAATGGTGTAGTCAGATGTCCTGAAATGCCTGAACTAACACCCAGAAAGGCATTTCAGGGTCTGACTGCTTTTCTCATGGCAATGGCAAATTTCAAGTAAAAGGCAGGTTTTACTCATTCCTGTCCTCAGTACTTTCTCCTACTTGGTTGAGTTCCACACAGCTCCATGTGGTAACTGTAATCCCAGCGGGAAGCCCACTGGTTTTGTCCACACAGTGAGTTCAACTTCATATCTAGGTGCTTGCCTTTAGTTACTGCACCCTAAGCTTTCGAGGACATGGAAAACCTATTTTTACTTTCCATGTTCAGTGCTGACTAGAATCCCTGTTTTTTAGTTAGTCTTGGAAAACAACATAGCACAACCAATTAATATAATCTCATCAAAAAAAGCAAGTCTGAGGT
Source organism: Dryoscopus gambensis (assembly GCA_013389985.1). NCBI lineage: Eukaryota > Metazoa > Chordata > Aves > Passeriformes > Malaconotidae > Dryoscopus > Dryoscopus gambensis. The sequence continues at coordinate 2,095 of WEIT01028309.1, read as the reverse complement.
CCTGGGCGTACAGCAACATAAAGCTTTTTCACAGTTTTAAAATTTATTTAGTTGCCCTGCAGGCCATGACTGTATTTTGAGGGTATGTAGGACTTAGAACCCTGAGAAAACCCTAGAATGCCTTCAGTCTTCTTGCACTTCCATTTCCAGAAATTTGTTTTCCCTGCTTTGTAGCACAGCATTAAGCAATAATTACCATGTTGATAGCAATGCTGAATGTACTCGCACGGAGGGTAAATCGTGCTATGTGGAGCCATTAACTACATTTGCCCCGTAGCACTTCACTGCATTGACTCTNGGGGCTGGAGCAGTATTTTAATCTTTATTCTGTGACTGTAGACCCTGAAGACAGTTAGCCAGGCTCACATTACCTGTAGGGCTGAAACCTTGGAATTGAAGTCTTATTTAACAATTTCAAAGTCTGCTNTAACTTTATACCAGCTCTAGAATTTAAGTATAATATATTAAAATCTCTAAATAACCCAGGCAAAATCTTGTTCACATAATTGATGGAAACTGAGCATTGTGGCTCTGATCCAGAAAAACACTTAAGTATAGATTTAAACTTAAGCATGTTAAAGAGACATGTTGAAGTCACTGGCACAGTTCATGACATCAAATTTAATGTGTGTAAAGATACCTTTAGGCTCCAATGTCAAAACAATCAACATTTAGGCCTAGCGCCCCAGTGTTTTGCTGTGAACTTGTACTATGGCTATAACAATGTGACTACAGACAAAAAATAACAACAAAACCCCTTTTTTGCACTTCTCTATAAATATGCTGAATGTCTGTGTGTAAACTGAATACCACCATTGCTCAGCAATCTTTTTTTTTAGCAGTGTATGAGTAAGGTGTGCATTTGAGGCCTTCTGCATAAGAGATTTGCGCTAATCCTGGAGTTCTTTGTCCTTGCCATGCACATGTTCAGTGAGACTTTATCTCTTTTGTCCTTAAGCCTTGAAAGCTAAAAGCTGGCTCTAGGAAGACTTCTGCCTGTATGTCAGAAGGGATTTGGGGATATATCATATAGAAATGAGAAAATAAAGACATAAGAACATATTTTGATACAGATTATAAAATAGTAGAGACTAAGGCGGTGTAGCTCAGGTGGCCCCAGCTGGCTGAGTGCATCCTTACTTTTGATCCAAGTATTTGAAGATACATACTTGAAGAGAGGAAGTAAGGCTCATGAAAGTATAATACATGTAAGAAAGCACAGCTGAGAGATATTATATGTAGCCTGTGATCTGTTCTTGATTTCAGTGTGATTTTAATGACCCTTTCTTTTCTGCACTGTTGGCAAAGTATTTTTTGAATCAAAGAATAGTGCAATGATGAAGCACATCAAAGTTACATGTAAGGGAGGCTACTGCTGTCCTTATTTTAGGACATCATGTTGCATTCAAACATATTTTATTTTAGAAGATCATGATATTCCAGGAACAGAAAAAAAACAATGTGTATTTTTCATAGGAAAAGCCTGCTGCTGTTGAAGTGCTGCTATTATCCACCAATACTGAACGCAATATTTGTCTTTGTTTTAAGGACAAAATGACATACAAATAACATGA
>WEIT01028306.1:771-20161 GCA_013389985.1 Dryoscopus gambensis | reverse complement strand
GTCCTTGAAGTCAGGATGATGAAAGATGACTTTGAAGCAAGGCCTGGTCAGGTGAGTTAATGTGCCCCTAAAAAATCACTGTGCTTTCTCATAAGATTGTCTGTAGGGATGACTATCACTTTATAAGTATTAGCCCATCACTGAATGCTTTGAATGTATCTTTTCTATCATTTTATTTCAGTATGTTATTCTCCACTGTCCAAGAGTGTCCGCCCTGGAAAGCCATCCATTCACTCTTACAATGGTAAGAAATAGTGTTCTTTTCGGTACTTTCTCTTTTATTTATATTTGGTAAGCAAATGGTCTTTATTTCTTTCAAGGTGACAGTTCTCTCCGGAAGAGCTCATGTTTCATTTATGAGGGTACCAATGAATATGAAATGGCATGATTATTATGTGTGAGGCTACTCAATACATATTTAATTTTCTCCACTGTTGAGAAAATGATAATGAGAACTTTTTCAAAGTCTTCCGTAAGTGAAAATCAGTAATAAATAAATCAATAAAATCCATGTGATTTTGATAATTCTTTTATAGAAGTTTCAGCCATATTTCTAGACCTTAATTCAGAATGAGCACAAATTTTAATGAACTTTAGCCATCTTTCTTTTTCAATGAGAAGACATTTCTGCGACTGCCTTTTCCAAAGTTAAAAAAAATCAAGTTTAAGAAAAAAAGTTTCTAAAATTGTCATCTGCTTTACTTTTATATTAAGAGATATATCGATGACTTAAAGTGATATACCAGCGAGGTCATACAGTACTAGAATTACTACTTACTCTACTCAGTTGGTCTAGAATGGGAACTGAAACCTCTAGAGACAGACTGGAATAATATGTAATTGTGTATAAATAGACATGAAGTTCTTCAGGAGTACACGGTGGAGAGATCTGGGAGATTCTGCTAAAAAATCACTGTACTGACTGGCGATATTGTTATGGGAGCAGAGTCTGAGGTTGAATATTAGGGGCAGCCGTTTCCTTCCAGTGGGAGTAAATGCTTTTGGATTGCCTGAATTGGACATTCTTCAAGAAAACCATGGAGATAAATGTTCATGTTTGATTATTTTCTTTAGACTGATAACTGATACTTTATCCCCACTGAGTGCTATGGAACAATTGAGATGTTTTAATGCTGCCTGAGAATCAGAGGGCACAACCAAGTCCAGTTCTTTGGGTTTGTGGTGTGTTTTATTTTGGTTTGTTAATTTACTTATCTGTATACTGAGCCAGGAGTAACAGGGGAACCCACACTACATTCCACCCAAAGTAAATTTTGTGCTGTAAATCTAGGAATGAATCTCATTTAAGGGAAGCTGCCTCTGTATAGATTAGTGAAGCATTAATGGCACTTTTGCAAAATTTTCATGGCTATTCACTTTACCAGTACAAAGCAGAGGAATGTGTTATTTATCTGTTGTTAATGGCAGCAGGCACTTTTTAAGACTGTCCTTTGTATAGTGCATGAAGATAACTTGATATGGAATGCTGCAAATTACATGCATATATGAATGTATGTAGAATGGTTTAGTCACTATTTATTTATATTTTTTTATTACATTAGTGATCAGAACATAAATTTCCAGAACTTAGTTTAAGTCTTGGGTAGCTCCTTCCATTCATTTTGCCCTAGCATACCTATATTTAGTAAAGTTAGAGCTGGTCTGTACCAGTGGGCACATCTTATTTAAACATTAATCTCAAGCCATCATGTTACTAATTTCTCACTGTCCATCTCAGTTGAAATTTGATCATTATTAGTAGATGCACAGTTTGGAAACTGGGACTCTTACTGTAAGGGTTTAGCCTTCTTATATTAGGACACTGCTAAACCAATGGATTTTGTGGTTTTCATTGTTAGAAATAATGTCATCAAAGAATATTTGGTTTGGTTCAGTAGTCTCTTCTCTGATAAAACTTCTTATTTGCTATGAGATGAGAGTTTTTGTTGGATTGCTGACACAGACCTGCCGAGTGAGGTCATAGGATGAAATTGAATTAGATGTCAGATTCCTTGCATGAGTTGAGGATTTCTTCCAGTATTTAAAATGGCACAGTTTGACAATGCACATTATGAAAAATTATTTTTGCACATGAACTTCTAGAGCCAGGAGCTCTGGAAAATAGATCCCTTGTGAATTTGAGCTTTCTTAGTGAACATAAAAAAGTCATCTATATACAGATAATGTGCAGTATATTTCCAATATATAAGTGTAGTTGATCAGTTACAGTTTGTGTAAGTTTTACAACCATGTATTAAATATCTAACATTAAAATTAGCAATTTCCACTCATGCACAATGCATTGTATTTTAGGTAAGTAATACTAGACCAGGCAATTTATGTTCATGCTCAGTGTTTTACACTTTGATGTGTGGTGATATCCTTCAGCATATCCTTCAAGATCACATTTATATTCTAACTATTACGAGATATGAAGGTATCATTGAGTTGCCGCAAGCACATTTCACTACAACGTTAACTCTGCAGGAGAAAGGCTGTCACTGGTTAAATGACTTTTACAGCATAATGAGTGTTCCAAGTGTCTAGAGTTATGATAATCTTTTTACCCAGCCTAAGCAGGGGATGCATTTCCACATGTCTTTCTGGGTCAGAGAATGTGTTGTGGGCTGGTGTCCTGCTTAGAAAGCTTTTTTGTTGTTTAATATGATGCCAGCCATGGGACAATGCTTCTAGAATGTGTAGGCAAAAACTTAGTTGTTTTTCTACTCCCATCTGAGCTACTTATAGTTACCAAGCAAGCTGGAACACTACTGCTGCTTCTTTTGTTGAATGATCATAGTCCCTGGGTTGTTTTTCTGGGTTGGTGATGGGGTGGGGGGCTTAGATCCACAGCAAGAAGATCACGAGAGGTGTGTGTGGCTTCAGGTGTTGGAAGTGCAGTGCAGCAATGACTGCAGCAGTGCTGGGGGCAAGCCTGCAATCTTCTTCCTGGTGCTGTTGTCCTGCTTAGAATCATAGAATATTTAGATTGGAAGGGACCTCTAAAGGCCACCTAGTCCAACCTCCCCGCAATAAGAGGGGACATCTTCAACTCAGGTTGATCAGGTTGCTCAGAGCCCCATCCAACTGAGCCTTGAATGTTTCCAGCAGTAGGGCATCTGCCAGCTCTCTAGGCAACCTGTTCCAGTGTGTCACCATCCTCATTGTAAAACATTTCTTCCTTATCTCTAGTCTAAATCTACCCTCTTTCAGTTTAAAACCATTATGCTGTGTCCTATTGCAACAGGCCATGCTAAAAAGTCTGTCCCCGGGCTCTATGCGACGTCCTGTTCACTCTAGTGAAATATCTCACTGTGCCTGGAGCAGGCTTAAGAGAGAAGAAATGACCCTTTCAGGCATATCTCTGTACTCCTATGCGTGGGTAATAACCTTAACTGGAAAGGAAGGGGTGAGTTAGCAGAAAGGAGTCGTGCAGATATTTTACTAGTCCCTTCCCTTTTCGAGGTTGTGTAATATTTACAGTTTAGCTCAGTGTCTTACATAACACCAGGGTGGAGGAACCAGGGAGGCTCTGTAAAGGCCCTGAACCCACTCCCATTCCACTCTGGCAAAGCTCCCATGTGTTTCACTCAGAGCCAGAGGGAGCTCTGAATTGTAACCAAGTGAGCATAAAGAGGCTATATTCTTTTTGCACCCTGCCTTTGGGTGTCTTACATTGATAAGGTCTCCTTGAGCCTTCTGTTCTCCAGAAGCGAGAGCTGAACAGTCACAGCTCTCTCAAACTTTCTTTGTGGGCCATGTGTTCTAGTCCCATCATTATCTTCATGGCCCTTGTTTGGACTCTCTCCAGTATGTTCATGTCTCTCTTGTGGGGAAGAACCCAGCACTGGACACAGGTCTCAAAGTGTGGCTTCACCAGTGCTGAATAAAGAAGGAGGATCACCTACCTCAAACCTCTGGTAGTGACACTTGCACATTCTGAAGTTCAGACTCTTGGAAATACCAGTTTTCTCTCACGATCAGTGCTATCTCCATTTCTGAAGTGTGCTTCTACTGGTTTTTATTCACTAGCAACTTTGTACTCACTAATGTGACTCCTTGTCTTAGGGAAGTCTGGGAAGGGTAATAAAGAGGTGGCTCAACATTTGGGATTCCTGCAAGTGACCTGCTGGACAGTTCTTGGTAGTGCAAAGTGGGCCACTCGCTTCATCGTGCCCTCATTGCTCCCTTGTTTTGATTTTTTTTCAACAAAAAGTTTTCTTTTTAGCATGTTTTATGATGCTTTTTTCACTGATTTTTTTTTTTTTTTACGCAGCTGTTCATATCTGTTACTGTGCTGTGTAAGACAGTGTGAGTAACATTTTCAGTCCTGTATGCCCTTATGTCCAATTTACTTATATTAGGTTGGGCATTATCGCATCTTAGAATTGAATTTGAGCAGAGCACAGTCAGTTCCAAGACATTTTCATCTGTAGCAAGGAGAATTACATTTTGTATATAAATACTTTACTTGAGTGTTTGTAAATGGACAAATTATTTTGGTGTGTTTTCTACTTGATGAACTCTTTTTAAAAGAGATTTGTCTTTCAGATCAAGTGCAAGATATGGTCTGGAGATCAGACCATCCAGAGAAACATCCTCTTCTTCCTGAGACTGACATTTCTTTACCCTTTTTGGAGGAAAGTGTGGAACTTGTCTGCTGTGGAATGCAATCTAAATGTAATTGCCTAAATCAGTCTTTAGAGACCTTGAAAAAGAAACCGAACATTATTGATAGTAAATTTCTAGTGGTAAGGATGGTCCTTCATTCCAGGTCATAAACCCAAAGCATTGCTTCCACTCTTTAGTACACAAAGCCTAACCTCTTATCAAAACTAAGGAAGAAAATAGCTCACGGAGATTTTTTTTTTTACATTTTGGAGAGTGTTTGTTTCCTTTGAAGTTGTTCTGGTAACTTTGTTTTAACCTGTAGGAACAAGAAGAGACTAAGGTTTGCAGTTTACAGTAGCATTGGGGGTTTTTTTCCAGCTCCATCATACATTTTCCCCTTGGTGTTGAGTTCCCTCACTTTCCAGACACTTAATTGTGCTGCTGATCATTTGCAGCAGCATGAATTCCTTTTTTTTCTTTTTCTTGCTAATGAATGGCTTCAGAAGCAGAGTCCTATTTAGAATATAAGTTAGTGTCTTAAGTCACTTTCTCTGCTGTTTCTGGAATTTCTTGCATTAGCAAGCAGTGATTAGTAGTAACCCTCATGGAAATAGCCTTGTGTTTTGCAGATTTTAAGTGCTTCAGAAGATGTCCCAGGTTCTCTTATGAGGTCTCTGCTGAGTCTACTACAGAATCAAAGCACAAACTTTCACAAGCTGCAGTTTAGACTGCATGGCTATCAAAAGACTGGTGTCTACTCCCGGCAGCTCATAAAGCTCAGTAACCTTGTTATTTCAGTAGTCTTGATTTCATTGTGGCAAAGGAAGGCAGGAAACAATTGCATCACTTCATGTAGAACTTAGACTGTAACAGACCTTGAAATAAGAACAAGACTAAGAGGTGAATCCTTCTAAATTTGGAGATGGCTCAGATCTGAGGTTTGGTGTGGGAAAATTCTGTTTTGCAACAAACACACAAAAATGCAGGATCAAATAATCTGTTATTCCAAAGTTTTGGCTGTCACTAGCTGCTGTCATGGCGCTGCTTACCCTTTGAGCTAAAGTGTGAATATCCTGAAGTTTCCTTTAATGCCTTTTTTTTAAATTCAGTTGCCACATATATGTATCTAAAGATACTCCTGTTGATACTTAAACACAGGTAGCTTGCATAAACACTTGTTGAGCTTTTTCTGTGTCTGTGTAAGACGTTCTCTGCATATCCACTGATTAGTAGCTTCACAAGATAGAGTTAAAAGAGACAGATGGCTCGGAAGTGGCACATATGAAGCAGAAACTCAAAACAAGCCACAGCAAAGATCCCAGCCTTGAGACTCCAGGGCTTTATGAAATATGTGCTTTATTAATAGTGTGGGGGACTGCTTCTTCAGATTCTCCGAAGAGTTTTGGCTCTTCATTCAATGTCTAGATCCCAGTTCTGGTAACAGGTAAGCAGTGATCAACTTCCTGCAACAAGAGGTTTGAAACACTCTTTGAAACTAGAAGTTTTGTCCCGTGTTGCAGTGTGCTCTGACCTCCTCTACTTCAGTGCTGCATTTAATCTGCTCTTAAATCCCATTGAAGTAGAAACTGGAAGAGTCTGGTAATAAAAAGCCCCAAGAAGTTCTGCCCTTATGCTGGTTTTCCATCTCTTTGAGCAAATGATTAATTTGAAGCAGATCACATCAGGAGGATTTGTAATGCAACATCTTCCTTCCTTTCCTTCCACATACAGTTCTGTATGAGTATGAAAACTCCAGAGGGAGGATGGTATGGGTGCATTTTTTAACAAGTCAAAACTGAGTTATTAGGAGAGGATAAGTTTGCATATGCAGGTACTCAGATCCACTCAAATCCAAATATATATTATTGAGGAAGAATACTTGCTTGATTAGTATCCAAATTAGTAAAGTAATACTCCCAGGCAGAGAAACTCTTAAATCCATTAACCACCTCAGAGTAGGGAGAAGAATTGCCTGGAAGAGGTTTCTGAAAGTACATGACAAGTTATATACTTTACCTGAAATTCTCAGTGCTATTACCTAATCACAGATTTTCTACTTTCTAAGGGTTTTGTTTCAGTTTGATTATTTTTGTAGATTGAGTTTTCCTCATTACCTCTGCACCTGTGTTTAAGTCCATTTGGTATCTGGATTTAGCCATGATGGGATTACAAGGTGGTGGCTCTGATCTGTGTATTTTATGTTTTTGGGCCCAATTGCTTGTCAGAAAAGTCTCAGCAAATAATACATGAGTATAAACAACATCAAAAGTGGCACATTTCCTTTTGTAAGAGAAAACGAGTGTTTTGTAGACCCAGAGTTGTCTTTATCCCTGGATAATCCAGGGTTCATTTAAAATCAGTGCAGATCTTAACAGTCTAGCAGGGAAGTTTTAGCTCTAAGCTTCTTTTAAGCAAGAAACTTTGTTCTGCATAAGGAGATGATGAAGAAACATGTGCCCTGCACTATGAATTTAAGAAATAAACTATCCACAACAGGAAAAGCCTAGGGGCCAAATTCTGAAATACTTGATAAAAAAATGGAGAAATTGTTGGAAGGTTGCCTGAGTAAAAAGTATGTAAGGACATCAAGAGCTAAGTTCATACTGTCAGATAAGTACAATAAAAACAAAATCTAACATGATGACATTCTAATAAGATTTGTTAAATACCTTGTGCAAATAGTTATGAAACTTGTCTCTATGAGATGATTTGCAGAGCGTTTAGGGAAATTGTGAAGTATCTTGCTGGCAAACTAAAGAAATCCCTAGAGCTTGTCTGCTCTTCATAGAAGTTGAATATCTAGCAGCTGTTTGATGAAGAATTTAAGTAAAACAGAAATAGAATAGATTAATATTGCAGATGTCTTTAGTACTTCCTTAGACTTGTTTGTTTGGTTTGGGGATTAATAGTTGTGGGGTCTGTATAAAAACACTATGTAAACCCTGACTTTTATTTAAACTTTTAAATCTGACTCTTTTGCATGAAGGGAACACAGAAATTGTTACATTCAAGTTCACTAAATCACAAGTTCTCCTTCAGCAGATGGTTTAAACAGAAGGTGGCAGATCCCTCTAATAAGCAGAGTTTGGGGTTTTTTGATTCAATAAAAGTAAATTTACAATATATAATAAGCATCTACTGACTTTAGCAGAGAAATGTTTTCTCCCATCAGAGATAGTGCTTCTAGTATAGCTGCTAAGTCAGGTTAGAGCAAGGTCTAGGAACTGCAGGAGAACATCAAAATAACAAGAAAAACACCCCACACCTGCCCCTCCCCCCCAAACAAACAACAAAAACAAAACCTGGCCACCAGCTTTAAGAATGAATACAGTTAACATGTGGACAACATATTAGAGGAAATTCGGGGCCTTGCCTCTTGCTGTCCTAAAATTAAGACCATCTGGCTGGTGGGGCTCTTTGCTTTAGCCTGGCAAAGTACAGTGTGTGCTGGTAGGGGCGTTCAGGGGGACACAGGGTTCCTCAAGGTGGTGGTGATCTGACTGGAAAGCCTATTGACCTTTTGATGGCTCTTTGCATGAGTGTCTCACACCACTGGGAGCCAGTTATCATGAGTCTGGAGGTGGCCCATAGTTTTGCTTGGGGATGATGGGACCTTTTGTGCTGTTCAGTTTCCCTGTCCTGTGTCAGCTCCGTGCAGCATTGCTTGGCAGTGTGTCCATGTACCCTTGGAGGACTTGGAGAGGCAGCCTCGGGCAGAAGCATTGTTCTTCTGCTTTTTATTCCTTCAGGGACAAAGGCTTGCATCCTGAGCATCTTGAAATGTTGTGATTTGGTTTTTTTCCCCTGAGCTAGCAACTTGAGATACATAAATTATATAGGCTGGATATTGGTAGGATTGAAACATTTTTATTTACTCTGTTGTAGAGAATAGGACTTGATGATCCATTCCAACTTAAGCATTCTATGACTCTGTGATACATGTAGCATGCATGCTGGGGTGAAAGGGTGGTCAGCAGGTTTTTTGCCTTGGTTGAGCTGCAGAGGAAAAGAAATGCTGATTAGTGTCTAAAAGTGTACCTTTAGTGCACTAAGAGCGTATTGCTGCATCCATAGCAGCAATAGAGTAGCAGCTGGACTATTACAGACCGGTTAGAAAACAAATAAAGAAATTTAGTATTACACGTCCAACAATTTATTTATTTTATGCAATATTGTGTGTATTTTACAAATATTGGTCTATTTACAATCCTAAGACAACATTACATTAAAAATTTGCACTTTCTTGTGGTGCGAGAGTGAAATCAAGGAATAAATAGATTTTATAGATAGGAATCTCGTAGATTGAGACCTAAAGAAAACAAAGATAATTTTTTTTAACACTGAGAGTAATGTAGCAACTGAGATTGCAGGGAGTGAATTAGGAAATGCTGAACTACAGACTCATGGGAATTAGTGGGTGTGGGTTTGTGGTTTGTGTTACAGAGGAAGTTAGACCCCAGATGACCAGAATGATCCTCTTGGAACTGCAGCTGCCCAGTGATGCATCCTGCAGTGTTATGGTGTGTTTTTTCCACTAGCTAGACTGCAGGTGTCTGTGGTTGTGCAGCGAGGAGTATATGGCAATGGAAAGTGAAAAGTGTTTGGGATAGGTTTCTGCGGCTGCTTGCTGGGAGTTGGCTCTACTATGGAAGGGCCCTGGCTGAAGCTCTGGGTATTTGAGGCATGGTGGTCTTGCCTTGATCATCCAGGCACCCTTGATACTTAAATCAGGCTCCATGTCTAGGATTTCCCCATGTTCAAGATGTTATGATGTCTGCCAGTTAAACTAGGATAGCTGTAAGGCCAAGTCTCTAACAGAAAAAGCTTTTAAACAAAATCCAGTATGTAAAATAACATGAAACAGAGAAATAAACACAGACGTTTAAAAAAAATCTCCATGCCTTTGAGGCGGAAATGTGTTTAAAAGAATAACTCCATGTAGTAACTTTTTTTTTCCCTGAAATTTGCTTCTTATGGGATTAATTAGTTAAAACAGGGATAGCCCAGTGTTACAGAGTTCACCTCCTATGAGTCAGACTGAAGTCTAGCTACTATTTTTTGGCTACCTTTATATAGCATGCCTGTGTTTGTCATCACTCCTCTCCATTTTCTAATGTTAGAATGAATCATTTTAGGAGTGTTTGTATCAGTTCTGTATGAAACCAGACAAGCTGCAGCTCACTGAGCTTCCAAGGTTCACATTTTCTTGTCAGTTGAAAAAGTTGAAAACCTTTTATTTCTTTTGTCTCTTTTTTATTTTTTTCCCTTTTACAGGAGGAAAAATACATTGATTGTGTCTAGTTCTTTTTTTTTTTTTTTCCCTCACTTCTGCCTCTTTTCCAAACATGCCAAGTCTCTTATGTGTTTCTCTTGGTTTGGGTAAGTGTTCATTGAGTCTGGAGCAAAGATGGACTGATCAATCAGGGTTTGCAGTGCAGCTGGTTCACTCTGGCAGGCAGGAGCATGGAAACAGGGTCTCTGCACTGTTTGCAGTCCCTGCCAGGATATCTGCAGATCCATATTAGGATCATATCATGGCTTTTTCCTCAAAGTGAAAGACTTCTTTGAAGGAGTTTCCTTTTATGTAAACAAATCCCACAACGAGCTTTTTAATTACCCCAGTGAGACACTTTGTTCTTCCAGCTGTAGCGCATATCTTCTTTGGAATTTTGTGCACTGTTCAGGCCACCTACTGCAGCACAAAATGCAGAAGGTGATGTTTACTGTGGTGCAGTTTGCTTGGGAGCAGTATCTCCACTGGAACCTGTAAGGAGCTTTATTTGCAGAGCCACTGGGGGTATGTAACTTGGGCATCCCTTTCATCTCCTTTCTTCTGATAACAGATATTGCTCAGTGTTATCCTGGTGCATGCATTAGCACTTCTGTGATAGCCAGTAATCAAAACTTAACACCTCGCTAAAGAGGCTTCACAGTTCTTATGGTAGAGGTGGACAGAAGAACTGGAAACATTTAGGAATTAACTTTCTGTTTTCTTGCTAGTTTGCTGTTGTCACACCCCACTGCCTGCTCCCCAAAGCCTAAAAAGAGTGTTATAAAATACTGAATAGTATTTAATAACATTAAAATAACTTCAGTAAGGTTTGTCCCATTTCTTGTTCTGGACAGGATTTTTGACTGGGAGTAGATAACCAGTGATGTTAAATATTTGGGTTACTCTGAGCTAGAAGCACAGATGTTCATAACATAGTTTTCAGTTGCTTTATGCTGGGCTCTCATGCACATTCTCCAATGCTCATCGCCTTGAGCAGATGTTTGTACTGGTATAGAATCACAGAGTCACAAAGGTTGGAAAAGATCTAACCCAGCATTGCCATGTCCACCACTAACCCGTGTCCCTAAGCTCCACATCTGCATGTCTTTTGAACACTTCCAGGGATGGTGACTCCACCACTTCCTCCGACAGCCTGTTCCAGTGATTGACCAGTGTTTTGGTGAACAATTTTTTCCTAATACCCCATCTAAATCTCCCCTGGTACAACTTGGGCCTGTTACACAGTGGGTATAAAGTAGAACTGCTATGATGTAGCAGTAATTAGTTTGCTCATTTTGTATTCATATAAAAGCAAGGCAGAGGACAACAGATATGTGATCCCAATATAAAATTGTAAATAAAATACATTTGAAATATGTATTAATCTAGTAGTGCATTATAAATTAAATTATTCAGTTTATTAAAATTATCATCTAAATTTTATCTTGACATAGAGACAGATAGTAGAGCTGCGGTTACTGGTAAATATAATTAATTTGGTGGTTTATAAGCATAAAGTTCTCCAGGGATTGTTGCAAAATCCCTGTGTGGTAACTTGCATTTGTATTCCAAGTTAGCTTGAAGAAAAAAAGGAAAAAATATATGGAAAGTTGGTTTTTTTTATGAAGATGTAGAACAACCTTTATTCTCTAAATTTTGTCTACATATAAAATACTATGATTTTGTTGAATGTGAAAATATATACAAAAATAGACATTGTAAATTGAGGAAAGTCTTCCATCTCACTTAATGCTAAGAACATAGTTTGGTTTCTCTGAGGGTGTATATCTGCACAGCTCTATTAAATTTAACAGAATTCCTTTGGCTTCCCGTTGTTTTTGGAGAAGGGCCACATGTTGGCAGATAATTTGATTAATGTAGACATTCATACCTGTAAAATCTTTCACTTGTTAAAGGTATAGATCACTTGAGATTAGAATAAGATGAACATTACTTCATGTAATTACAGTATCTGCAACAGTTAATGTGTGTATCATAGCATTTTAATCAAATGAGTGTGGCAAACAAGTTCAAAATGTGGAAAGAACTACTGAAAAGCACTTGTGACCTTTAGTTTAATGATTTCTACTCTCCCTTCTCATTACAGACTATTGAAGCTAGTGATTTCCCTTTTTGGAAAACAAGGTTGATTTAAAGAAAAAGAACCTAAGATAAAGGGTTTTTTTTTAATTTTAAGATTGACTAATCTTTATAATTTTCCACTGGACAGTGTACTGGGTGATAAAGGAAGAGTAAGGGGCTGCATGTAGCCCTCAACACAGTACAGTGGATTGTTTCATAGGGCTCCCAGATTAAAAGCATCAGGGGAAAATCCAAATGTTATTTACCAAAACACAGTTTCAAAATAATTTTGATTGGTTTTGTTCAGAGCTTCAGAGAGGGCAGGATGCATTCCAGAGGCTGCTTTGGCACACGTTTATTTAGTCAAGGCAATAATCCCAGGTATTACTATGTGTTGGGAATTGTCTGGCTGGAAGGGAGCTCACAGAGTGGCCGGGGAGTCCTGGCCACCAAGTTGACCATGAACCCACAATGTGCCCTTGCAGCAGAGAAAGCCAACAGCTTCCTGAGCTGTATTCAGGCAGGATGTTGCCATCAGATGGAGAGAGGGGACCCTTCTCTGATCAGCGGTATATCTGGAGCCCTGTGTCCAGTTCTGGGCCTCCCAGTACGAGAGAGGCATGGATGTATTGAAGCACAAAGAGTCATGAAGCTGATTAAGGAACTGGAGCATCTCTGAGTATGAGGAGAGGCTGAGGAAGCTGAACTGAGGGACAAGTGAAGAAAACAGTTAGTCTCAGAAGCACCCCGTGACAGGACAACACAAACTGATATACAGGAGGTTTCGTCTGGACCTAGAGAAACCCCACTTTTTCTCTGAGGGTGGCACAGGTTGCCTAGACAGGCTGTGGAGTCTCCATCCTTGGAGACATTCAAAGCACAACCAGACACTGGACTGGGCCACCGGGTCTTGCAGACCCTGCTCTCACAGGGGGATCGAAGTAGCCAATCTCCAGAGGTGCATTCTAGTCTCAGCTATCGTACGATTCTGTCATTTCATGAAGGTTAAATATAAAAGAGAATATTTTCATTGCACTTCATTACACATTCCCAGTGGTCTGTTAATAACACAGGAAAACTTACCCACTTTCATGATTAAACTTCTGAAAAACTGTCTTTGAATATTTCTTAAGGTGCTGGAATATAGTCTGGAAAAAAACACTGTTTGGAGTCTTAACTATGTTTACAGAGATGAAAGGTAAAATAAGTGTTCTGTGCAGTAAAGAAATGTAAATACAAAATTCGAAGTTAAAATTACAGGCATATAGGAAAGTCTGAAAGTCAGAAGAGGCCTGTGGAGATCATCTGGTTCGACCTTCTGGTGCAAGGGCTGTAAATAAGGTTATTCAGGGTCATGTGAAGCTGAATTAGCAGGAGAAATTGTACTGTTTCCCTGGCTGCCTATTCCATGATGCAGAACACTTTTCTTATATCCAGATGAAATTTCCCCTGAAACAAATTGTGCTCCCTGCTCTCTTGTCTTGTTGCCATGCACGGTGCTGGAGAGAGAGAGCACCTTCATCTTCTCTATAGCTGTTTTTTAGTTACTGGAAGACAGACATCTCCCCAAACCCTCTCTTCTAGGGGTTACCCAAGCATGTTCCCACATTGACCCCTCTTTGAATGTCAGGTTGCCCAATCCTCTGACTGCCTTGGTGGCCCTTTGCTGGATCACCTACATTCCTTCTCTCTTTTAAACCAGAGGAAATTCACTCCATGTGGCCCAGATGAGCATGTTTCTTCTAGTAAGATTTAGCAGCACAATGAGATTTTTTTCACAAGTCTGTGAGGATCTCTCATACCTAGTTATAAGTATCAAAATAGGTTTCCTAAGTTCTAAAGAGAAATAAATTGCGCTTTTATTGGATAACTTTTCAGAGTACTGCAGAAAAGAGTTAGTCATAAGCGTGATGTAAAGTGTAACGGGTTTGAACCTATTCTGGCTGGAGACCAGGGCTATTCTGACATTAACTTCATGGGAGTAGGGAATGACAAACAATTTTACAGAAGATGTGCTGAGCTGGGACTGTGGATAGTTGGACTTAGAAAATCAGCCAACCTCCTGTGAAACACAGAGAGCCCTGGGGCAGCCCAGAGTGAAAAATAAACCCTACAGAAGCCTCCAGAAGAACAAAACTTTTTGCTGCTGGTATACAACTTCCCACCTGAGAGGCTGCTTACCTGCTTTTATATGGAGAATTAGTCTTGATATTTTTATTGAAAGATACTACAGCAAGACATAGCAAACCTGGCTTCATTGTGTGAAGTTTGTCTGCATCCCTCCCTCGATGCTGTTATTCTTTGAAGAAGAATTCTTTGACTTGCTGATATAGTTGGGGCTGTGGGTTTCTGTAGCTCATTTTTATAGAAAAACTTGGAAGATGATAAGGAGTTATGTATGTCTGTCTAGTAATCAGTAGTCATAAAAAGAGTGCTCTTCTCCCTCAGGAAAATGGAGTGGTGAGCTGGGACTTGGTATTCCCTGTTTAGGTTTGCCAAGATGTAGATAATACTAACCTTTTACTTGTGTCTGCTGCTAAATACAGAACTGATAGGCACTGATGCTCAGCCCTGAGGTCAGTGGTTTCACACTGCCCAGAACAGATTATCTTGGGAACACTAATGGCAAAGGTCCAGAACAGAGCCAAAAAATCTCTTCATAAGCTTGGTGCATGAGTATTTGGTGTACTGATTCTCTACCTGGGCCCCTTTTATTTATAATATAGATGTGTTCCTTGAATTTAAGCCCTTCCTTCAGAACTTCTGTCTGTCTTTATTATTAGAAAAAATAAGAAAAGGGACAGAGCATCATCTGTTGGGTATTGGTTTCATGAAAGAGCTTGGATTGAGCATTAACAGCTTCTAAGGAAGGGATCAAAACTCGGGAGTAATATCTGTTATCAAAAAAGAAACCAGTGGTGTTGGTTTATAGAAGGAAAGTGAAGAATCTTTTCTTGAGTAATAGTTGCTTGTCCTGTTTATGTGAGCAATCATCTGGTATACTGGCAAAAGCTGTCCAGGCAGTGCATTTGAAATGTCCCTCTAGCTAATAAGGAATGAAACTGAGGGGGGGTCCTTAGTCCTTGACTGGAGGATTTTAGATAAATGGTGTGGATAAGTTCATAAGTGATAACATTCCAGTGTTGGTAGTCACAATCAATAGCCCTGAGGTGAGGGCAAATGTGTAGAGTGAGAGAATGGTGGCTTCAAAGTGATTTTTATGATATGCCATGAAATCTGGTGCTTTTCCTTTTCAAACTGTAAGCTCTAAACCATGAAGTGCAGCAAAATCTCAGTTTCCATTTAGAAGAAGGCATCAGTTTTATGATAATGATCAGCTTGAAAACATGGGCCTTGATATTCAAGAAGCAAAAGATTCTTAAATGCCTTAAGAATGATGGGGCAGTTCCTGATTTTGAATGATGTGTCAAAAGTAGATGAGTATTTCCATTCTATTATTGGTATCCTTGCTGAGTACTGCTTAGTGAAGCGGCTGTTCCAAATCGCACCCCCAAGCAAGCATCCAGACTCCTCTAGGACCAGAAGAAAGGGTTAAGTCTGAATGGATACTAGGCATGCTTGGCTTCCCCAACTGTATTGATGATAGACTTGCTTTATAAAGGGGACAGCTGCTGGTGTGGCTGCTCAGGAGTCACCTATTTACACCAGGTTCTGTCTTAAACAACTGTACTTTGAATGCATTTTGTTATTTTTTTCTTACTCAGAAGTGGTGCTTAATATATTTAATATTTTTAGTGCCCTACAGATACCAAAGCAACGTTTGGGGTCCACCTAAAAGTAGTAGGAGACTGGACAGGTATGTAGACAAACAATTCCTTTTCAGAGACAAATGCCTTTACTTGAACTGTTTCACTTTCTGGCTTCAGCATAATTGTTCCTAGATACTATTCATGCTTGTTTTCCCAAAGTTGTTTTTATTACATTCTTGGTGCAATCCCTGCTTTTTTCAGATGTTCCATTTCTTCAAATAACATGTTTTTTCAACTACTAACAGATCTTCTGATTGCACTGTAACAATTTTCAGCATTCTTCAATTTCTGCCTCTTTTTCTTGCTTTTGGGTAGCCTGCTATCCCTGTGCAGTGCAGTGCCTCTGTACATAGTAGTGTCTGCAGAAATGCTGAAATGTGCAGCTCTCAGATAAGCGGATTTTGATGCCAACAGTTTGGATGGCAGCCAGGTTAATTAACGCCTGTGGTACACTGAGATTACAGGTTTGCTTTCATGTTCTTCCATGCTCTTCCATTGCTCTTTGAATGTCCTCCAGACCAGGGGTGTAAGCCAGGATTCCCCGCAGAGGAGAATGGCAATTTGGTGCTCCGTGTAGCAGTTGTATACTCAAGTGATGGTTGTCCTTATTCCTTAGTGTCTGCCTTTGTTCTTGCTCAGCACAGCATTTCCTTGTAAGGAAGACAGATACACAGCAGGGTCTGGCTCATTTCTTACAAAGAAATGTTCTCCATCTTAATTTGTATCAGCTTGTGTGTTTGTGGAATTGAGTCAAATGAGCTTGTCACCCTACAAGGGGTTAGACCAGTGCAGAGATAATAAGTCTGTGCATATTTGCTGAAGTTTCTAGTCTGCCTGCATACTTGCCTCTGCAAGACTTCAGTAGGCAAAGGCTGAGAGGGCAATGCCATATGCACATATGTTCCATAATGCCCCTGATTTTCTCTTCTTGCTTGAAGTGTTGGCCAGACAGGGGCAGACTAGCCTCTGGTCTGCCTTAGAATGATGGCTCTTTTGTTGTTAAGCATCATTCCTACATGGGAGACGACGGTAGGCTATTTGGAAAAGTGGGATAGAGAAGTACTAGCTATATGAGTTTTCCAAACTAAGTGGCATCTTTAAAGTTTTCTGATTACCTCCGTGGTGCGAATTGCTCTCTGTTAGCGTTCAAGTATTATTCTCCCAAGTTGGTATCTACAGTCTCCACTGAGAGGAAGGTCTGTATGGGTTGGACTGTGTGAGATCCAGGACACTGTCACATTGCAGAGACCATATACTGTAGTGGTTTTGCTAAACAGAGATATCTTTCCAAGTGTCAGATGTGCTGTCGAGAAGCAGACGGTTTACCCAGCCCTTTATGCTGCATCTGTACCGTGGAGCCCTGTTCTCACTCGTTCCCTTAAGCCCTGTGACAATTAATAGTCTCTAATCTCCTGCCTGTTCAAGGAAGGATTATTATATTTGCCACATTCCTTATTATCTTTCTTAAGCATGCTCTAAAGACTGCTTCTTCAGACAGGATATTAGACTGGAGGAGTTTTTATGAGACATACAGTCATTTGAGCTCTTTTCATGGCCTATTCTCTCAGCCTTTATCCTATCTATATATTAAAATTCTCTTTTGTATCACGGTTTCCCATTCCTGACAGTTTACACCTGACATGAAAGAGACTTGATGATTTATTTCAGAGAACTCAATTACAAGCCTAAATTAAAAGGATGCAAGAGAGGTGCAGATATGCCATGAAATGCAGAGAGGAACTGGTTAGTTGAGGTATTTCTCCTCTGGATAGCTTTGGCTTCTGCTGCTTGCACNGGTTGGGAAAGCAACTGTATGTCAAGAGAAAAGGGGTGATAGTATTTTCAACTCCTGATGAGAAGTTGCTGTTGATGGGAAGACATTTGTTGCCCATATCCAAGTGTATATCATTTTAGATTTCAAATAAAATAAGCTGAAAGAAGCGGCTTTTGGAAAAGTCAGTCATTCTAGAAATAATGCTTTGCATAGGAGCAGATACTTAGTAGATTTTCAGTCAGTACTGTTATTTGCTTTTTAAAATCAGTTATTTGAATAATGGAAAATGTAGGACAGAAAAAGTAGGTAAGAGAGGAAGAAATTACAGAAACAGTAGCTTTGAGACCTTTGCAAACCAACTAGTAATCCAGACCCCCTGTTTCATGCTCCATTCAAACAAAATTGTGCTATCTGAGCTTAGAAGAGCTGAGAATCTGCCCTCCTCAGAAGCAGATTTGGATAAAAGCACAAATTTCTCTTCCATTATGTAGGCACTCCAATTTTCCTTTTCTGATACAAATCTGAGATGTTCTTTTTCTCACCCGTGTTGTGGTGGTATTAATAACTGAATAGAGCTTAACTTTCATGTTCATCAGAGAAAACAGACACACAGGCACTGGCATTTCTGTAATGTGCCCTCAGATGCGTTTGTAGCACATACTTTCACCTGAAATAATTCCCATTGCTCCCTTTGTACACCTCTGGCTTGTTTATATGTCTAGTTTAGGATGAGACAAGCCCCAAGAATTCCTTTTTCTCTTCGTACATTGTAAAAAGTCTATATCTATCTATTTGTCTGTCTGTCTGTCTATCTGTCTATCTCACTGCTTCAGAGGTAGGTAGTTTAGTTAATTGGCAACTGGTTGTGATTTTTCCCACATAAAGGTTTCTAATTTGATTTTTCCTTCCATCTTCTGCCAAGTGCCACAGGGAACAGCTGTTACAGACCTCCCTAAATATGGGTTTGTGATTATGCAGTTGTTACCCTTGTGCTGACATGTGACTGCTTAAGCCAGCACCTATTGTATTAACAAAACATTCCGTGGCAGTGTATAACCTGTGGCTGTGGAACACGGCTTAGTTGGCCAGTCAGGACTTGAGTGCCCAAGTTAGGATGTGTTTACAGTGGTTGATCTGTGATGACTGCACATGTGCAGGTCGGTTTAGCCCTGTGGTACAAAGCTAAGTCAGCCTGTCTTCCTCGGTGGCTTCCTCAAGCTGAGCTGGTGGATGCTTAAATCCTACAGTAACATCGACAGTCCTGCAATGGCTCATGCACCGGTCACAGCTGTGAGATACATGGATGAGCTAATAAGCTGATCTCATTACAGGCCATCCCCTCTGGATACCTGGTTTGTTCTGCTTCTCTTAGTATCTGAGCTATTCCTTCAGCTTTGAAGTAATTGTTGATTTAGTATTTACAACAGGATTTTTTTTCAAGGTTTTTTTTTGTCCCAGTTACTGTCTAGTTTGTCCTCAGCATTGTCATCTATCAGCCTTATGTCTCTTCTGTCCTTGTTGCTGCCTCAAGTACTGCTGCTTATTTAGTTTTAAAGCTGACATTTCATCTGGCACCTCTGGAGGGAAAAAGAGAGGCCATGGGCCGTGCCTCGCATCCAACAACTTGACAGCAGTGAAAAAAGACATGGCAGTGTATCGAGACAATGTGTCTCATTCACTAGACAAACTTCAGGGTGTGTGACAGAAAGTGATATTGATGGTGCGGAAATAACAGGCTTCAGGAGCCATGCAACATGTTTTTGTGGAAAACAAATACATAGCACTCAAAAGTGCTGAGGTGAGCTGCATGCCTTAAAGCAGTGAAACATTGCTGTTATGTCACAGTGTGTTGCTGGTACAAATTGATGTGGGACCGTGTTT
>WEIT01028304.1:20308-43346 GCA_013389985.1 Dryoscopus gambensis | reverse complement strand
AAAAAAAAAAAAAAAACCAGATAGTAAAGAATAGGAGTCATTAGGGGATCAGATTAATGTGAATGTAGATTCCTTTCCAGTGGGAGCTGCAACCAGCTGAAGAGTTGTGGTTTTAGCTCCCACAACCTTCTTTTTCTAATGGACTCTGCTAGCACGTAGCAAAAATTTTCTGTCTCCCAGCTCCACAGCCATCGATGTTTACAGCTTTGACTGAAGTTAGTGTTCGGTAAGTAACGTCCACATTTCAACACACAGCCACCACCATTTGTAGGTACTTTGTTGCTTGACTTCCTTGCTGCCTTAACAGCAAATGAAGGGAAGCTGCAGTGAGCAACACAGGACTTCTCAAGGGAAAGAGTGCATAGGTGAGAAAAGCAGATCTTTATTTGTATGTCATTCTCGTGGTTTTGTCCCTTTTCCAGTGTGCTTCTCTGGTGTGTCCCCTAACTCTGTCCTGGTCATCTCCAGAGCAGAACAGCAGTGGTGAGGAGAGTGCTTAGATCTAGCAGGACATTGCTGGAGAGTTTAGGGCCGCAGGATAGCTTTTAGCACCCCAGCCTCACACTAGTGACTAGTACACGGAGTCCTGGGATCAACCCAGTCAACACATTTTGTAAGGAGATGTGGTGTTAGGACAAAATAGCTGAAACTAGAGGCTGTTATATTAGTGCTATTGATGATGTTTTGATATTTGCTGGAATATTTTCCCCTCCCTACCCAGTACTGTATTGTCATTTACGTCACTGCTTGTTGTGTGTTTTAAACGACTTCCATGTGATGCACTTTACACTGTAAATAAAGCTGCACCCTGTTTAGTACCTATATAGAGGCAACATTGCATTCTTTTCATAATGCCTCATAACAATGATATTAACCTACCATTTAGGATATGCTGGCAAAGACTACAGAAATAGATGTCCGCTCAAGCAAAAAGACAAAATAATTGCCAGCAATCTTAAAAGGTTGTGTTGGATTAGTCCAGGTTTGATCTGCAGATAAAAATGCAGTTAACACCTCATTTTTCAAATCCTTTCTGCTGCTAGGGCATATTTTTAAACCTGTATGGGCCAAATTTACCACTGGCATAAAGAGACAGATTAAAACCTGCTTTACTCACTACTGATGGATATACAACTTGTTTTATTCTGCACCAGTACTGGAATTTTTAAAACTATGGAAATACCCATGTTCCCAGAGATATGAGGTAAAGAATGACTGTAGCAGAAAGAAAACTTTGTAACTCAAACACTACTTGTCCAAACAAGGAGCACATATGATATAACAGTCAAAAGATTTAGGTTGTGAAGTTTATGGAGGTAATGTTGTAAGCCTGTCAAATGTTTGGATACACAGGCATAAGTGGAGACTTGGAAGTGCAAAAAGTGGTCAGTGTTTGAAAGCCTTCCTCTAAGACAGCAACTCAAAAGGTGGTGTGAGGTTACTGATAGTGTTGTTAATGAAGCCCTGAAATTTGATGTGTATCTTATAGAAAAGATAGAAATCTTCATCTCAGATCTGCAGTACATTAAATACCGGTAATAATCATGAGTGGGAACAGTTGGGCTGCCTATGCACATGGACTCAGATCTTGTGCATGCTCTAGAAACACAGAGAACTGCTTTACTTAAAGGGAAGTGTGGTAAGAACAGGCTCTTTCCCCGGCCCTGTTGTCTTTGTTGTGAACACTGAACAAGCTAAAACTTGGAAAGGAGTCTACTGACACCTATGTCTCTATGCTTGGAAGTACACTGGGAAACATTTGAGTATGACTCTGATCTCACGGGGCCACAGGACAGGGTTAGTGTGTGCCAACAGTTGTTACCATGAGGAGTCACCTTTACACTTTAACAGTCTGACCAGAGATCTCTTTTGCATCTCAGCACAAGAACAGTTTGTGCATCTCTGAATTGTCTTAGAGCAGTTTGGATCCTCACTGCGGAAAGGATCCCTGCTGCTTTTACCGCACTGCAGATTCTTTTCTGGGATAACATACGCTGACCACATATTTCCAGCAGCGAGATACAGGAATTGCAGTACCCAGAGGCAGGCCAGGTGGAATATGCAGTATCATTATTGATCTGTTTCTCTAAGATTATTTCCACTCACACATGATACAGAGCATTTCTTCACATATCCATCCCATTTACGGCGAGCTCCCCTCCCAGGAGAAGGGCTACATTTCCATTACCCTTGCTTTCTAGCCTGATGTGTTGCTAGTGCCTGCCAATATCAAGGTCTGTGGGCTTGCCACCTCTCCCTGCTGAGACTAGAGCACTACAAAAGCTGATGCTCTTCACAAACTGATTGACATGGTTCTTCAGCACAGGCTTGTCCATCCTGCCAGATGTCCCTCCTGTAGATGGACCAGTGTGACCACTTTGTGCTGTAAGAAGTATCATGCATGGCCTAGTGAATAGGACACTTGAGTTTCTCCCAGCCAGTGGCAGACTGTGCCACCACAAGAAAGTCACTTCAAGTCTTCCCATTTTATGTATCAGATGAGCCCTTCCTTCTCGCTCAAGGTGCTGCGGATTTAAAACAACAGATGAAATTGAAGCATGATTATCACATTTACTAATGGTAGCCCTTCTGCAGATGTCATCTGCACACCTCATTGCTAGTTCAGTGGACCAGCACTAACCTTAATCTTTTCAGTCTAGTGTCTTTGCTGAATGCAAATCTTCTTCCTTCAAATTTTCACTTGCAACCAACATCTGCTGAACAGATTATCCTGAAAACTCAAGTTGTCTCTCTGTCATAGCCTCAGAGTTTCTGGAGATAATGTCATTAGCCCAGAGCAGCACCCGTTCTGTTTGGACCCAGAGCCTGCATGCATGGCAAAGGCCAGAAAAGGAGGCTGCTGGGCAGGGACAGGTTGTCACTGTGATACTGCTGGCCTGCATCACATAGCAGGCCAGGAGCATGGTGAGGACTGACCCTGGATCTCTGCTCAGCGCTCTTCTCTCCTTGATGACAAATTTTGCCATTCTGTATCCCAGCAGCCTCAGGAATCAATCTGCCATTATGCAACCAGGTGGCAAAGAACAATCACAGCAGTGACTACTCCCAGCTCATTTATACCCCGCAAGTGAATCCAGGGCTTTCATGGCTGCCTCTTAGTCGTACCTTCCCTTCATATCCCCTCCTAGCTGTTTCCTCAGTACAGTCCATTTATTTCACTTTGTTTTCAATAGTTTGTCTATAGTACTTCCTTCTCATTTGGGTGTGGCATGATTTTTTGTAGCTAACTCAGAAGTGGCCAGGATGTGAAGCCAGCAGCCTCACTGGCTGGGAGGGAGGCACAGTGTCAAGAGTGATGAAGCTCTACAATTGCAACACACAGTGGCAGCCCTGCAGAGCTGAGCACTCCTTCAGCTGCTGCTGCCTCACCTTGCCTTGCCTTGCCTTGCCTTGCCTTGTCATCCCTTCCTCTTGCACTCCTTGGCCATGCTGTTCATTTTACAGATACAGGTTATGCTTGCAGCTGCTGGGGGGGGTGTCTGCATTATCCGGGCAGACACCAAAGGCACAGAACAGAGGCACATCCAGATCAGATTGCAACAGCTGGGGAGAAGATGCCGTTGCCTTTTCCCGCTGTACTGCAGCAGCCTAGGGTTGCCCGGACATCTGCTCCACTGTTGTGGCTCACAACTGATTTCTGCATCTGTGCTTGGGCAGCTCTGTCCATGGGGCTGCAGTTTCATAGGCGAGGTCTTGAGCAGGGTCCTGGGCTGGTGCACAGGACACAGGAGACCAGTGATATGCAGAGACCCCATCTACCTCATCTGTACGGTAGGCACGTCCCAAATATTGTTCAGTGCCAAGGGAATTATTAAGGAAATTACTGCCCTTGGCTGCTTCTGCAGGGTGCAATATCAACTGGCAGCCTACAAGCCGCACATAGCACCAAATCCAGGCTGCATGCCCATCCCTGGAGCAGCTGGGGAGGCAGATAATTCCTCAAGAAAAAGGTATGTTCACTACACCCTCTGCAAAAACCAAAACTTTGGAGTTGGACCTTGTCCTGGCTCTGCCACTGCCTGTTCACCCCAGAAAAGGGTGGAGCCAGGCAGCAACACAAGGAACCAGACATGGGAGCCCAGGAAGGACCATAGCCCCTCTCTGGGAAGTAGGATGGGAGCAGAAATGCCTGCAGTGGTTACTGGTGGTGCTGAACAGGGACAGTCTTACACTTCTGCCCAGGGAGAGCCTGGACACAACTCCAGACCCATCTCACCTAGCATGGGGCATTTGAGGAATTCCAAAAGGTGAGGGCAGGTTTTTCCATGCTGGAAAAGAAGGGGTGGCAAATGGGAGGCTGTGTGGTATGACAAGAACGGAAACCTCAAGAAAGCTGCAGTTTAGAAACCACTTAAGTATATGGTCATGTCATACAACAATTAAGGGTACTTAATTGCACCTATGCAGTTTAAAACATGTTTAAGCATTCCTCTGTGCTGCAGCCTTAGTCATCACAAGATTATAATAAATATGAAAAACAGTGTCTGCCCTGCAGACACTGGTGAGATGGCTGCTAAGTGCCTGGCACTGAATATTTGCCATCAGCTGAATGCAGAAAGTTAATAAAAGAGGTGGCTGCCCAGTCAGGTATTGCTAGGCCAGATGTCAGGTTTGATTTTATTAAATAGCTCGGTTCACAATATAGGGTAAGAGATAAACAGCTCATTAATTAATCTTGTTTATTGCAGGGAAGTGCTATAAGCATCTGTGAGAATAAATTATGTGAAGGAAGGATAATCATATTAAAGGAAAATGATGTGAAATTAAAGTTAGAAATGACAAGTCAGTGCTTCCTGAGGGTAAAAGGAAAAAAAAAAAAAAACAAAATGAATGTGCCTCTGGGGAGGGAGGGAAGTGTGAAGGCAGGCTGGTGAGCTGGCTATTCCCACCCCCACTTGCTGTGGGTTTCATGCTTGGAAACAAGCAACAGTGGCAGAGTCCTAGGCAGATAAGAGGAGAGCAAAACCAAGACCAGCCCGCAGCACTGGGGAGATGCAGCAACAGAATGTGAATTTTGTTTTGTGTTAGTTCTGGTGCCACAATGGTATGATTTCTCTCTGGCCAGCACCAGTGAGATAATGTTGTTGCCATTCCTGTGTGTACTGGTATATAAAGCTGGCAGCTGGTGTCCACGTGGGAGGAGGAGGAATGTCACCAAGTCTGGAGTCGTGACGCTATGCAATGGCAAATAAATAAGGGAAATAAATACAGCCAGCCAGGGGTGGGGGGGCAAGCAGACCGTGTTCATGCCACCAAGGATCACAGGGCACAGCACCTGCTCAGAGTTGATTTTGCAACCTAAATGTTCCAGAAGCATGGGGTTCTTCTGATTTCATCCCTGGTAAGAATACATAAACCAGATATGAGTAGCTGCCATGTATAAATACCACATTTGAGTACACTAAAATTGGCCTCAGGCCACCACGTTTGAGGACGCTTCAGAGAGGAGTCACTGATGGTGGCAATGGGGTTATATAAAACAGAGGATTGAATGCTGGGATTCAGAACACCCCCCTAGCAGCCCTGAGGGGTCAAAGGCCCCGGCAGGAGGGTCCAAGACCCTGGCTGACAGCCCAAAAGAGCACCGTTTTTGACCTTAGCCCATGGGAAAAGTTACCAAAATTACGAGGAGAATTACAGGCTACAAAACTGTAAAAAAGATAGTAATATAATTTATCAGTGGGTGAAAAATATGGAATTTGGGGCTTTCAAGATGGAGGATTTTGGGCGTTGTCCTAGTTGTCCTTTGCTTCTTCTTTCTTCTTCTCTATCATCCATGTTATGCTGTGGTGGTGGCACAAGTACATTGGTCAAGGTAGACCTGACCTTTTTTAAATTAATTGGTAGAGATTTATAAACAAGGACACGTTTCGGGAGATGGTTGGAGCACCAAAACCCTAGAAAAGGTGTGAGCCGTCCCATCCAGGCGGCAGTTAGCAGGGCATCTCGGTGGCTGTTAGCATACTTAGAGATAAGAAAGAATAAACATCTCTGAAACAAGCACCTGCGAACTCCGTCTTTCTTGCGGCTCTGAGATCGGACTTTTAGGAAGAATAGCCGGGCAACAAATGTCTGGGCAACCAGCCCCTGACAACTGAATATAAATGGAGCAGATATCCCACTGCGCCAAAAAGCATATGAGCTTTCTGGGTTACCTGTGGGCTGGGCTCCCTCTAAGGAAACACTGGACTTGATGAGTTGAGTTAGTGTAAAACAAGGTATGATACAGCATAACACACTATACAGAGAGCTCAATCCAGAAGGTTTCTTATATTTCTGCTTTCAAGAAGCTACTGTGGGTTTTTTGAGACTTTCAGGTTATTCATGAAAAGATGCAAATGCAAAAGTAGTATAGAATGCAGTATAGCTGAAGATGAATGGCTTGGTACACAGACACCAGCACCGAAAAACCATCAAGCACTTAAGGACCAAGAATTAGAAGGAGGAGCCCTGTCCATCCACTTACATTTCCCAGGAGATATGTAATTGGGCCTTAGGGCAACAGAGGTAAAAGCTGTGCAGCAAAAGTGAACCACAGAATCAAAGAATTGTTAAGGTTGAAAAATAGCTTTAGGAACATGGACTCCAACTGTTAACTTCACACTACCAAGACCAGCATTAAACCAAGTGCCACATTTACATGTCTTTTAAATACCTCCAAGGATGGTGACTTCTGAGCAGCTGTTTTCAATGCTTGGCAACCCTTTCAGTGAAAAAACTTTTACTAATATCCAGTCTAAACCTCCCTGGTGCACCTTGAGGCTATTTCCACTTGTCCTGTCACTTGCTGTCTGGGACCAGAGAATGACCCTCACCTGGCTACAACACCATTTCAGTTAGTTTCTTTTTCTCCAGGCTAAACATCCCAGCTCCTTCAGTCACTCCTCATGAGACTTGTGCTCCAGAACCTTCCACAGCTCCATTGCCCTTCGCTGGACATGCTGCAGCACATCAATGTCTTTCTTATAGTGAGGTGCACAAATCTGGGAACAGCGTTCAAGGTGGGGCCTCACCAGTGCCCAGTACAAGGGGAACAATCACTGCTCCATTGTCCTGGTCCAAAACAATTACTGATACAGGTGAGGATTCCACTGTCCTTTTTGGCCACCTGAGCTCCCTGCTTGCTCATGTTCAGCCAGATGTTGACCAGCACCTCGCGGCCCTTTTCTGCTAGGCAGCTTTCCAGCCAGTCGTCCCGTCATCATGGGAGGTTGTTGTGACCCAAGTGCAGCATCTGGCATTCAGCCTTGTGGAACCTCATAAAATTGGCCTCAGCCCACCATTCCAGACTGTCCAGATCCCTCTGCAGAGCCTTCCAGCAGATCAACACTCCCACTAATCTTGGTGTCATTTGCAAACTGACTGCAGGTGCAGTCAGTCCCTTCATCCAGATCATCGATAAAGATTTTAAACAGAACTGACCTCAACACTGAACCCTGGGGTACACCACTAGGGACCATTTCCCTTTGAATTATAGGGACTCCATTCTACTCCACATCTCTGCCTTTCAGCTCAGCTACTCTGAGGACAACTGACCTTAGTTTTAAAGACTTGGGCAAAGAATACTTGAAGCGCAAGAACTTACCTTCACTGGTGCCAAGCAGTGCACTGACTCTCTCAGTCCTGTCTTCATCACCAGTGGGTGCCTTTGGGTCCAAAAGAAGCTGCAGATATCCCCAGTAATCAGTATTCATAGCTGGGCAAAGGCTCTTCTGTGTAGTTTAATGAAATTCAAATCAAATCAAGGATCAGGATCTATATGAGGCATCAGTGGGCTAGAGCAGGAAATAACAGCCAGGGTGACTACCTGTCAAAAGACAACAAGACCTCAACTGGATTTTCCACATAGTCCAACACACCAAAAAATTCCATTGGGAAATAAAGTGACTTGGGCATCACTTCATCCAGAAAATCTCTGCTATTAGAAAACCTTTATGGCTAACATTCCACATCAGATGAGTTATTTCTATACCTCCCTCATGCACACAAACATGCACAGAGGAGCCACTGTGTGCCACTTGCAGGGAAGTAGTGCTGCCTCTTGTGCCAGCTCCACATCTCCCTAGGCATGGATGGAGAGTGGGCTGCAAAGGACGAATCAGATCAGCTGCCCATGGATTTCTCCTATTTTAAAATTGTCAAAAGCCTGTTGGTGGGACACTTAGCTGAGCCCTGCCTATGCAGGTATGGTAAGGCAGACAGGCATCTTCAGGACTACAAAGCAGTGAGCCAGATGCACAGCAGGCAGTGCCCTGCAGCCTGGCACAGTAAGACCTCTTGCAGGGGCAGCACTGCTCCACACAGCAGCCACATGGAGAAGCAATGCCCAGCATGTTGTCCCAGCTGCTTTGGAGGAACTGTACACAGGGTGTATATCTCCAAAGTGCTTGGGTGCAACTAGCCCAGTAGAGGGGTGTTTTAAGGCCAAAAGTGAGTATCCCACCTCCTGCAGGAAGCAGGGGGTCTTTCACCCAGTGGGGAGCAGGGCAAATGGGACTGAATAGACAACCTCTAAGAGGTCTTGTGAGGGAAAGTCAGTCTCCAGGGCAACAAAGCTGTTGTCCCTCTGCAGACTGACAGGAAGCTGCACTATCTCTTGAACTATCATGCAGCTGTCATATCAAAACCCAGGCTTGGCCTCCAAGAGCAATGTTATGTCCCATGTGGCATCCTGTTGTTCTGTACCAGGGCTACAGAACTCCTTGGTCCCCTGCATTCAAAGGCAGAGCTGGCTGCCAGGGCAGCACCCAGGCTTTTACATAAGGCTGCCAGAAGTTCAGGATCCTCTGCCACCCATG
Organism: Dryoscopus gambensis; assembly: GCA_013389985.1. NCBI lineage: Eukaryota > Metazoa > Chordata > Aves > Passeriformes > Malaconotidae > Dryoscopus > Dryoscopus gambensis. The sequence goes on along the minus strand of WEIT01028304.1, from coordinate 34,527 downwards.
CTTAGATATGGTGGGTTGATGGGATGGATGTTGCTGCCACTCTCCATTTCTGCCTGCACCCATGTGTTGCTGTAGCTGGGTGGTTTGCCACTCTTCTTCTGACAAGATGAAGTGTGGATGTCACTTGGTGTGATGCCAGGCTGCTGTCCTGAGTGTCACAGGGCAGATCCTCTGCAGAGGGGCATGAGCTCGGCCAGTTTTCAAACCACAGCCACATGTAATTAATTTCCATAGCAAGTCTTGCAGGTATTGATGCCATCTACAAAGATGGGGAAACTAAAGCACAGGCATCAGGTAATCTGCCCAGCCATGCACTCGAGATGGCGAGATACAGTCTGGGCTGGAGCTGGGACTTTCCAGTTCTTCTCCCAGGCTGTACTGCTGCCAGCCCATGTCTCCAAAACAGAGGTTGTAATCAGTGGCTGCTGGGGCTCTCAGAGATGTGATGGGGTGTCTGAGGATACAGGAGGAAAAGTGCCACATGTCACCACTACCAGGGTACCCTCTGCCTCAAAGGCATACAGAGGAGTATTCAAGAAACCTGTGGGGACCCACATGTCCAATCACATAGCACATCATCAGGACCATAAAAGCTGCAAATAACTGGAAGCAGTGAGAAATAAAAAAGATCTGAGTGGGCAAAAAGCTGGGTCTTAAAATGCAATGGGTTTGGGCCTTCAGGCTTGCCATCCCCTTTTTGCAAGAGTGTGCAAAGTCTTGCCTGCAGGGCTCTGGGCTGCTTAGTCCTCACAAAGTTTCTCTAGAAAATCATAGGATTTCAGTTTCCCTCTGGCTCTAGCCACTGCATCAGCAGCACTGCCCACCAGATCAGTTTGCAAGACTGACACATCCAGATGTGAAGTACTGCAACTGCATATTGTCTGCTGAAGATGCCTGTTAGAATAGAGGAACAAAAAAAAGAGAGAAACTCAAAGAAAGCTAGATGTGTCATAAGTTTGTTTCATGGTGCTCACTCTTGTCTGGAAAGATCCAGGTCAGAGCTGGTGCATTCCTGCTGCTAGGAAGAGGCACTGGGCAGCAGTCACCCTCACCCCCAACTGCCTGCCCAGGACAAAAACAGTTGAAGGCCTGAGCTTTTAGCCCTGCTGATACTTCCCATAGCCACACAACCCCAAATCTGTCTACCTAGGGTCCCAGTCACCTCTATTTTGCCTGCAGACACAGCTCCTGACTCAGACCAGCCTGCCAAACCCACAAGAGATGGCTTCACACTGGGATTTTTGTTGGGGGACTGGATCCTTCATCCCCACTGAGCAATGCACAGCTCCCATACCCGTGCAGAAAAGAGGTCTACATCGCACTACAATGAGAAGCTACTCTGCCTTCTCCCTGAAAATGGTGCTTGCACGCAGGTACCTGAAGAGCTTTGCTACCATGGGTAAAACAGTCCTTGGGGGTCCTTTTCTGAGGGAACTCTGCTCTGCTCTTGGTGAAAACCGACATTTAGCTGCTGTCTTTTTCCTAGAACAGGCAGTTTTCATTGGTCTTCCTCCAAAGCATCTTTAGGAGGAAGGACTGCTTTTACCATGTGAGCAAAGCAAGTACATACGGCTCCAGTTTGGCCAAAATCAAGGTCAGATGAAGATGACTGTTTCCCTGCCAACCTTATGATGTTTCAGCCAGGATACAATGCAGTTTGATTGATACATCCAAATAAATTCTCCTATGAGCTGGCCACATTCCTGAACTCTAGCTTAACTCTCACAATAGGACAGTGACTCTCCCGGAAGTCCAAAACTGCTGCCTGTGCCCTGCCAGCCTCTGCAGAAATCCCTTTGCCCTGCCACCTTCCCAAATCGGTCTGTCCATGCCAGAGTTGAACTGGCATCCATAGAGGGGTTGCCCAAGACAAAGTTTGGCTTTCTCTGTGCTGTGTGTAACTGCACCTATATCTTCCTGCTCATCTCTGTAATATCCTGTACAGCTTTTTGTCTTTTTCCCCCCCAACCTTTATCCTATTTGTGTTTTTCTTTCCCTTGGAGATGCAGCAACCATGTCCAGCCAGAGCCTTTTGCCTTTATACATCTGATATGAGCAGTTGTGCATCCCCACTGAGTGCTTCAGCAACCTCTGTTCAGGGCAGTGATGCATCCCACCGAGCTGGAACAGGGCTCCTGCCAGCCTTGCTGTGGGCTCATGGTGTGCTCCTGAACAAACCCCTCATCCCCCATCAGTTTCCTTGCAGACCTTGGACATAAGTTGCCTTTGCCAGGCAGGCACAGACAAACCCACACGCAAGTGTGGGTTGCACAGGGACTTGCACTGAGGGAAAAGGCTTTTTCAGCCCCAGGTATAGGCTAAAGCCTAACTCACAGAGGCAGCTCCATGCCTCCCATCATCCCAGGGAGTTGCCTGCAGTGCTGGTGTGTCTCCATGGCTGCCATGCCAGAGCACACAAGCCCTGCTTTGGACATAGATCCTGTTCTTAAAGGTGTCTGAACATACTTTTCCACTTTCTACTGCTTTTGTTTTGCATTTTTATTTCTGCAGCACCCAGGAGGCTGCTACTTAAAAGCCTCAAGACCCTGCAGAGTACAGTGGGAAGATAACCCTGATCCCATGGTCCCCTCCAGTGCACTGATCTCTGTGGAAAGGAGGATGGCAGAATACCCATGCCTTCCAAAATAATTTATATTTGCTACATCCTTTATCACATCTGTTCATGGTCCCCCAAGGTGTTTTGGTTCCTGTCTGTCCTAATTTAATTTGTACAGAAACAAGGTGAAAGGAAGGAGGAAGGAGAGATAAGGAGACAGGGAGAAGAGAATAATCTCTGCTCTTTCTCTCTGCAGTGCTTACCTCAAATTCCAGGCATCTCCAAGGCCACCTCTCCAGGGAAAGATGGCCTCAGGGCCACCTAGCACCCAAGGACTCAGCATCCAAAGGTGTTCTTGTGTATACCCTTTTCATGGATGAGGACCCTCAACAGGCATCCTAATGAGGCACCCCCTGCCTTATGCACCCAACAGGCACCCCCTGCCTCAGCCACCTCCCAGACACCTCTGGTCAGTGTACAAGAGCAGTATGAGATAACATCTTTCATGTCCTGTCCTGATAATATAAGGGGTTATATTTCTCCTTTTCTACTCTGTGTGTCCAAGAGCAGCTTGCCAGCTATCAGAAAGGGAAGAAGTTTCCCAGACATACTGCAGGGATGCAAACGAGTTGTTTGCACAAACAAGTGTTTGCGCCTGTCCTTTTTCAAAGTAATTCCTTTTATTAACCAAACCACTTTTCCAGTTTGCCAAGATCATTATCATTATTCCTGTGCTTCAGGGCAGTGCATCCCAGTTCATCATCATCTGTAGATGTCAGAAGCACATGCCACAGTGCAGCATTCAGATCAACAATAAAAACACTAACTGGGACCAGACTGAGGAAAAAAAAAATAATAAATCAAGAACTCCTAAAGTTTGCTTGAAGTATCTCATCAGCGTGGCCAGATGTCATTGGCACCAGATGCAATCATCCAACAAAGTCTGCACCCACCTTCTTGTAACCTCATTTAAACCATGCTCCAGAAAGCCTCACAGGAGAAGGTATAAAAAGGCACTCAGCAGTGACAAGAGATGTGCCAGATGTCCTGCTCCTGCATGTCATCATCACCTCTTACCTCATTACAGGGGAAATCAGATTGTTATAGTACAATCTGCTGTGCAGGTGCCATGATGCACTTTTTGAGTCTTCTGTTACATTTCCTGCCTTCATCAGATTTTCAGTGATAATTACAAATAGTTCTGGGATTGACTGAGCCAACACTTGCACTGTTTGAAGATTAATTTTTCAGGTCATGACAACCTGTCAGTGTCTCACATCTGTGGGTTCTTCTTCTCCTCCCCTTGGCTGAGATCTCATTGGTTGCTATTACAGTTTAACATCTAGCACAAAATGAAGCCTGCACCTCAAAATTAAGACCAATGCAAATACAGAATTAACCATTTTAGCCCTTTCAGTGCCAAAAGTGGCTGCCTGTTTTTCCACTTTGAGCCTCACAGGCACCTACCACTATATGGATTCACTGGCACTAGCAATATATCTGCTTGTGCTGTCACACTGAAACCTTGAATGGAGCAAAATTTGAAAAAAAAAAAGGGGGGGCAAAAAAAACCCAGAAAGAGCTTCCATTCTTTCCTTAAACTTTGGCATACCCATTCACGCCCTAAATAGCACAGAAAGTACAAATACAAGTTTTGAGGCATTCCACAATGAAACAGCCTCAAAGGAGGAGTGCCACCCACCTGTTCATATTCTTTGAACATACACTTCATTTGCAAACTTTGCTTGCATGAAGGTGCAGGTTGTAAATGCCAGATATATTTCAGCTGCCTCTACCTTCCCATTTCCATTCATTCATTTATCTGGCTCCTGCTTGATTCAAGGAGCCCACTGCAAATGATCTAACTTTGCAAGAAGTTCAGCTGTGTGGCTTTGCTTATGAGAATGAGGGTGGTGGACCTTATGCCTTACACTGGCAACACAGCAAGGACGGGGTGCTGCAAAACACAGATCTTGGTCTTTACCAAAAAGGTGTGTTTGGGAAGAGGATTAACTTACCAGTGCTCACCCAGTGCATGAATGTCCTGCTGGTACTTTTTCCCTTAGACAAGTTGCAAGCATGAGCTTCATTAATTAGCCTTCCTGCGCTGGTCCTTGCAAAGTTGCCAACACAAGCAGGGCAAGAGCATAACCACCACACTGCTGCTTTTCTGGCAGGGAAGGCACTATGAGCAACATGCGTTTTAATGGAGCAAGTCAGGATGTGAATGCCAGGCTCAGTGGATGCCTTGGGATTTGCCAGACAGGCAAAAGCACTTCAAATGTATGGTACCACCAAAGTATTCAAATGGGATCAGCACATTTTTGGCAGCTCATCACTGCCATCACACTCAGCAAACTTCTCCTTAGCCAGAAAAGTTCATATGCCCCTCTCTCTTCTGGCCAGTTGTATTGGGTTTGCATGGCAAGACTTTGGTAGCAAGATGTCTACTTCTGTGAGGACATGCCAGAAGTTTCCCCTGTATCCAGTGGAGCCAGTGCCAGCCAGTTCTAAGACAGACCTGCCATGGGCCAAGCCCAAGCCTATTAGCAAGAGTGGTAGTGCCTCTGGGATAACAAATTGTAGAAAGGGGAAAAACTGCTGCACAACAGCAGCGGAAGAAAGGAGTGAGAATATGTGAGAGAGACAGTTCTGCAAACACCAAGGTCAGTGTAGAAGAGGAAGGAGATGCTCCAGAAGCCGGAGCAGAGATTCCCCTGCAGCCCGTGGTGCAGACAGTGGTGAGGCAGGATGTTCCCCTGCAGCCCATGGACATCCACAGTGGAGCATATATCCACCTGCAGCCTGTGGAGGACCCCAATACCAGAGCAGGTGATTGCCCAAAGGAGGCTGTGAGCCTATGGGAAGCTCTGTTTTTTACTTTCCCTAACAGAGACCAGCACTAGCATGGGAAGCTTGTGGGACCCTAAATGCCCATCATCTGCAAAAACCCTTCAGAGGATGCTTTTCTCCCAGTCTCCCCACCACCACAGACAAGCATGGTCCATCCTCAAAGCTCAGTCTGCACATGAGGACTGGGATGCATCTTGGTGAACGTGGCACCTGGCCATTTCATAGAGTTTTGGTGCAGGTCCTCTCATTTTTGAAGTCTGTCAGTGCTTCTTAGAAATGGGAGTAATACGTCAAAGCAACAGAAAAACTGTGGGCTCTAAAATAGCTGCATGCTTTGCCTGATTAAACTCTTCCTGAAGCTGTTAACTGAGCTTCTGGAACTGTTGTTAGTAACAAAGCAGTGGAGGTGATTAATTTTAAAAATTAACTCTGTGCCTCATTTAAAAAGTCTTTATCCTATGAAGCTGCATTTTTGGAGCCAATCATCCCTCGAAGGAAATGGTTTTAAAACACAAGGTAAATTCACCTCCTGCACTGCCTGGGGCCCTGCTCTAAGGCAAATGTTTGGGGTAACTGTGACCCTTGGGCACTGCCGAAGTCTACCTAAAAACACTCGTGCATTTGGAGAAATGCTACACAATCAAGGCCATCCACCCAACCAAGCAGCAGCTTTGTTTCTTTTAAAACATTCAGAGTATTGTCTCCAGAATGTCCAGCCACTTGCCTCCTGTTGGAGTAGTGAGTGGCTTCTGGGAAGGCAGGACTGTCTCCCAAAACCCCCTGAGGGTGCACCCCATGTTTTTCTGAGATGCCAGCCAGCAATCACTCCCTACCATCCAGATCAACTACAAGTCTTGTTCAAATCCAGCAACAAGGATTTAACCCAATAATTAAACCTACACAATGCAGATAGATGTGGTCTTAGCTGGCCCCTTTCCTGAAAAGTTCTCCCTGAAAGTTACAATTTTGTAAACAACTCTGCCAGAAAAATGGTTTTATCAGAAGCATGCACAGCAGAAACATATGTCCAAAACCCTTTCAGCTGTAAAATAATAGAGATTCTCAGAACTTGGTTTCACTTACACAAGGCACTGCTTTGTTACCTCGTGACTGTACAAGTAGGATAAGGAGGTTTACAAGGAATTTGTCATTGAAGGATAAAGACCCATTGCTACATTGAGCAGACACATTCAGATAACTACGTGAAAACATACGGATGGTGTAACCATGGATGATGGCAACCATCTCTTGCACCATTAGCACGAAGTGGGGCTTGTAAAAGAGAAGAGGAAGGAACTTGCCTTTCTTAAATTTTTGCGTTTGTAACAGAAAAAATACAAATGCAAGTGAAAATGTATCACAGAAGGGAGATGAGAAATGTTCACCACCCTGGCTTTAACTTGGGGAGTTTCTACTGAGTAAAAGGAAAGGATGATGAAAAGCATCCCAAACACTGAGTTTCACCTATTCTTTCAGTTGCATGCCCTGTTTACCCAATGCCCAGTTTGGTAGGCTGCACTGGTTTTGTGGCTCTGTAATGAAAAAGGTTATTTTGATTGCCAATTTTCATCATGGGTGGGACCTTTCCTTCTCATTCAAGTGGGCTGGCTGTGCCTCCTTAAACATAAAATTCCAAGAAAGATATTTAATTTCTACCAAAAGCAAAGGTGCTGGGTACCAGTCAGACCCCACCAACAGGCCAGGCACTACAGGGAACTCCAGCATCACTCCAGCACTCATCCCTGGTGGACCACTGCTCCACGGAAAAAAGTGGACGAGATCATCTGCAAGAACTAATCCTGGCACTGTTCTCCATCCCTGATGCACAAGGCCATTAGGACTCAGCAGCTGGCCTGAAGGCAACAAAAAGCATTGTCTTTTATTGGCATCATCTGCCTTTGGCAGGTGCAAAAATGGCAAGCATAGTTTAAAAAAAGAGAAAGGAGCTGACCTCAGGTATCATCACCTGCCAAGATGCCACTCCCAAGTAAAGGAGTACTCACCCATCGAAACCTCTTGCACAAAAGCTCCTGCAGAAGACAGAGTTCCTCTCCATGGGGCAAGGCAGCTATTTTTTTCCTAAAAAGAACCCGTGGTCTGAGCTGCACTTTTGGTTGACTTACTTTGTCCCAACCCAGGCAGTGGGAGAACCAATGGGAGGAGAGTGGTGTGCAACCACTTCCACCAGCACAAGGCTTAGGGCCTTCACTTTTGCAGCCAAAGTCAGAGGGGCTCAGCTTCTCCATCAGTCAGATGGATTCCTTCTCAGTCATTGTTAATTCCTCTTTTTTTCTTGAGAGTTTTTGTTTGTTTTGTTTTTTACCTGTCTGCTACACAGTTTTCAGGTCTCTATGGTGAAGTGAATTTCAGCTAGGTGGTCAACAGTAGGTTTTCCTCCTGCAGACCCAGGCAGACCATCCTGTATCACACCCCACATCTGCTGGATCTTGAAGGCTTGGGGACATTATTAGCTTTCACCTAAAACCTTTGGTGTTGCAGCTACGTGGTGAAGGGAAAGCTGGCTACAGCAAACTCATATCAGTCTGCACTTGGAGGACTTAGACTGATTTTTCATTTGCCTATGCACCTCATCAGCCGGAAGAGGTCCCTGGGTATGATCCACACTGCAGCTGGCTAGGCAGTACCAGGAATCCACCCTTTTCCTGGGTGACAGCTGAAGCACCAACAGCTAACCCAGTTAAGTAATGAAAAAATTACTTCCACAGCTGCCACTCCATTGCAACAGCAGCCCCAAGGTTCTATAGAAACCCACAGAAATATATGTAATTGCAAAGGTATTCCTGCCCCCTATTCCTGGCTCCAGCAGCAGCGCAGTTCTGCTCTGACCTGAGGAGGCATCATTGCACGTGCCCTGTCAGCAACTACCCCTGGGCACCACTGGCAATAATAAGACCTCAAGGTAGCTGGACCTCTGGTCTGGCTCTGCATGGCCCTTTCTGTGTTCCAACCTCAGGTAAAGGATTGCTGCAGACTCCTATGGCTCCCTTTGAAACTTCCCCATTTTTCAGAACTCCTGGGGATGAAGAAGCCACACACAGTTTTCTAGTGAAAATAATATGAAGCCAGTTCCCTGTTTGCCTTTAGTATTCTCCTATTTAATACCCTTAGTGCATGACAGCGTGGAAAATACTTGTTTCCTCCTGAAGAACACATCAAGAACCTAAGTAAAAACAAAAATATTAACTGATCACTGTGGTGATGTATTTTTCTTTGAATGGTTTGTTCTGTTTCCCCCTTCCGAAATGTATGGTATATTCCTAAGATGTAACCCTGCCTTTGGTCCCTCCCCTGTCAGCTTTTCATTGGTTCAAGCCTTGGGCCCGCGGGCCCTTCGAAACCCTGATAAGGGAATGCTCGGAGGACGAGGCCTTTTTTCCACTTGGATCTTTTCCCCTCTCCCTTCCCCTTCCTTCTCCCCTCTCTCTTCCCCCTTCCCCCCCCTTGCCAGCGCTGGACCAAAATAAACCTCCTGATTTCACCATTAAGGAGATACTGTGTTTCTCTTACAGCTTGCTGCTGCCCGCAAAGGTGTAGCCCAGAGACTCTGTAGAAGCCCCGGTGAGCTGCTGCAGCCCCCTTCTTTCTACGAACCCACGGTGAATGTTGCCCCAGGACTCCTGCCATCGCTAGCTGGCAGAGAGCTAGGCACGGGTCACAGCAACAGATCACCTCTGTTTTCTGAAGTCAGAATTAGCCATTTTCCATCCTTGAGCTCTTTTCCACTCACAGCTCTCCCATCACCATGTGACTCTGCATTTAAGGAGTCCTTTCTCATTATTATATCCTGCTTGCCAGAGATTTTGATCACACATTCAGGAGCCTTAATCAAAGAGCAAGCCTGCCTAACTTGAGCTCTGCAGTGGTTGCTAATGAAACCAGCTTTTCATTTGACTTGTACTGGATTCAGTTTGTGAATGCCATTTTCCTTCTGTTCCACAATCAAATTGGATTTTTGGTGAAGAACCCCCCTTCCTCTGATGCAGTGCTAGAGGAGATGCTAAGTCCAAAAAGCCCTTTCTGGCCTCTCTCCAGCCAGCACCATGCTTAGTTTTACACTTCCCCTCATGTAAAGTTCATTACACATATGCACCCACACATACACGTGTGTATGCATACACGCACTTGCATAGGCATGATCAGACAAGGATGTGGACAGATCTCCAGCTGAGGAGCTCCAGTTCTCCTAAGCCTGAAACTTGGCAGGAAGCCATCACAGACCTGGAGGCATCACAGCCCCGTGTCCCAGGCCTGGTGGGGGTTATCCAAAGAACTTGGTGGGGTTTATCTGGGAGTATATCTGCTGTGGTGCAGATGAGAACACATGACCCAGAAAGGCTGGTACCAAACCCCCAGAGGCTTCAGGATGTCCCTCTCGTGGTTCCAAGGTCTCTAGGGAAAAATGTCTATCCAACAGAGCCAGAGCAGAGTTTTGTCTGCCAAACGCAAGGTGCAGCCAGCTCCCAGTAGATGAAGCAGGCTACTCCCCAGTCTGAGAGACCTGTCCCCAGAATCAGAGTAACTGAAGGATGTCCTGGTGGATACATGTGTCAGCACTTTACTGTAAAGCCCTCAGAGACAGGCTTCTTTAATACCTTAGCTGACTTCTCAGGCTGTCAGTCACAGAAGATTTCAGTGGTGTTAAAGCAACCAAAACAAGACTAAGGGGAAGAAAGACCAATCTACTTCCCTTCAGGTCTGTGCTTTCCTGTAGTTGATGCAAACTCCTCTGGTACCTTATCATATTTTATTTTGTTGATGATGACTTCCATGTCAGGTGGGGCAATATGTAAAAAGGGTCTGAATAATTTATTATTGACTGACAGGGGAAGAAGAAAATAATACACAAATTGTTATCAAGGAGCCTTTAAAGTAGAGGAAAAATAAATGTTTCATTGCAGATTAGAAATTCTTTCTGCTGATAAATGACAGCCAGCTGTAACCACTGACAAAAACCTTATTCAGTCCAATGTCCCAGCTCTGGGGTTTTCCTACAGTGCTTGTACAGTGGTATTTACGACACACACCATCACGCACTGGAAAACCTGTGTGTGCAGACAGACATGCATGAAAGTATACCTAAGCACAGCACATGTGCCACTGGGTCAAGGAGGCTCCATGCCCAAAAACTCTGTGCCAGGTCTTGTTGTCAAACTGGGACTCCTTTTTTGATGTCAACACCTGGACAAAGTGTCTTGCCTGCAGCAGGAGCTTTCCTGACCATGACCATCAGGATCTGCAGAATGAAGTCCACATTAAAAAAAAACATCCCCAGGAAGCCTGCTAAATAAGAAAAAAAATGTTGAACTGGACCTGTTTTGCTGAGTCAGAATGATGTAAAGGTGCTTAAGAGGAAAAACTGCTCCCAATTCTGAGTCATCTGATAAAATCATATCCTTTGACTATCTCTTAACTCTGCTAATATGAATTACTTATATGGAAAATACTCAGTAGTTTGCAGATTGCCAAGTTCAAGAAAGCTCTTGGGAATACACAGACTGCCTGGTACATGGGTGTGTTCTGCATGTTGTTTCTATGGATTTACACAAGCTTTCCTTCTGATCTCACTTGTTGACAAAGGAGGAGTGCCACTGCACTGACAATAAAGCTGAGCTTTAAAAATAAAGCTGAGTATAAAAATGGTGTATGAACAAAGCCAGACATGTGGGATTTTGCAAAGTCCAGATAGCACAAAAGATTTTCTACCAGGGCACCTTTTCCAGATCTGGGGCATTGTCCTAGGAATCTGCTAGGACAATTCTTGGTAAGAGCAAACTCAGCCTACAAATACAGCAAGCTCCCTAAGAGCCAAGGTACCAGCTAGCAAAACTCTTGGGTTAGTGGAGTGGAGAGCAGGAAGAGGTTGGGGAGCCATCCTGAATGCTCTCACCCAGTGCCCAAGAGGCTCCTTTACCCCTCAAAGGTAGGAGGGTGACACTGTCACTTGGATAGCAGTCATAAGCAAAGCAATGGCTGTGACAACTGCATCTGCTCTGGCAGGGCTTGCAGATTTGTGTGTTCTAGTGTAGAAAAGGAGAGGGATGAGGGGGGATGTCTGTGTCATTAACTGTGCTCTATTCAGTTTGTCCCAGACTAGTCTTTTGTTCATCTAGTGTGAATTTGACAGCCATTTTTAGCTGGAAAGCTACACTGGCTTTTAGCATCCTTTTTTGTTGCACAGAAAGTGCTCATTACCCAATGAGCATGAAGGCTGCTGGGTCAGAATGACCTGCTGGCTTGTGCTTTAGGATCAGACAGCTGAACTGCAGTGGAGAGGCACCCAGCAGAGCCCCTCCGTGGGCTCTGAGAGAGCAGGGACCCTTGACCCCTCATTCCATTCTCAGAGCATTAGGCAGACACAGCTCTTGCTGCTTAGGATGAAAGTGAAGCAGAATCCCAGCTCTCGGGACTTAATACCACCTATAATAAAGATAACTAATGCTACAAAATAGTAAAACAACCATCAGTTAGGCTGAGAATGTCACTAATGGATATTTGTCCAGCCCTGCTTCAAAGCACAATGATGGGCTTTCAGCAGAGCAATTAAAACAATGCCTAGAGTGGAAATATCTCATACGAACCAAGTCCCTCTGGGTGGTTTGGCTGCAAATTTTGCTCATGCTTAAGGTTCAAAGGATGTAAAAAGGGTTCAAAAATTTGGGGAAGGGGGATGATGCACATTTTCAAAAAATAACCTCTGGCTCTTCTTAAGAGGAACAACTCAGGAAATATAGTACTATGGCATACCAGAGAGGTGACCTTACCTGGAACTGGCTGTCCACAGGAAACAGACAAAACTGCTTTACCCTTGTCTCCCTGTCCTTGAATATTGCTGTGCTGTGCACAGCCTGAAGGAGGAGGCTGTCTTTCAAGCATCCCCACAGCTGAGGGGAGGTTTGGGGTCTGCTCACCTTGCAGGAGGTGGAGGGCACTGACTGGACAACCCAGACCCCTGGGAGCACCTCGTGGTACTGGAGTGCTGTGCTGCACTGTGTCCTGGTGCTGCCTCAGGATCAGGCAGAGACCTACTAATGCACAGTAAGCAACAGACAAAAGGTGGGATCAGGTTGAGGGAGCAACACTGGCTGTTCTGGAGGACAAAGCAGGAGACCACTGTGCTGCAATGCTAATCCCAGCAGCAGTGGGACCCTAATCTAGTGTGCCCTGATTCTGGCAGAGGCAACCAGGGTTATTGCTCATGGTGACAGCTGTGCAAGCCTTCCAAGTGCAGGCCAGCCCTCAGCATCCTGTGGGTCTCACTCACAGGCAGCTACTCCGATCCTGAAACAAACCCCAAATCCTGAGCACTCAGCTCAGGCCATGACATCTCTGGAGCTACAAGATCAGATAAACAGAAGTGCAGGCTGAAATGCAGCATCTGGATTTAGGAGCAAATTCTCAAGTTCTCTAAAGCTCAGGAAGATTTGGTCCAAGATATTTTGCTTGGCTTTCTTCTCTTCTTCACCAGTAATCCCTCCCCCAGCCAAAAGCAGGCCAAGAATTTGTATGGACTCAGGTCTACTGCTTACCAAGAAAACCCTTACTGGCACTGCCATAGACCTGCAAGGATCCTCTGTCTTTAGCAAGGAGAGTGGAAATCTAAAGAAGCTTCCTGGCTCTGCCTTAGTAGCTTGCTTAAGCAATAAACTGCCGCAATCATATCTCTACTGGGGAGGAAATAAAGTTCATTTCTCAGCTCCAAGGGAATCAAGAAAATGCACTTCAAAGGAGACTGGTTTGTAAGTGCTGTGGTTTAATTGTAGAAAAGCAGCCTGTCCAAATGCATCCACATTCAAGGATATTCTGCAGCTCTTCTCTGCTTATGAGTCTATGGACTGATACAGCATACTCAGGTAGTATAGCACAGCTTCTACGCTGCAGGCAAAGTGCTGGAAAGTGCTGGGCTTGTCACTTGTCATGGTGGCAAGTTAATTTATTCTACCTACTCCAAAAGGAATGAGCAACATAATGTTTTCTAATTTTGAAGTCAGTTTGATATTGGTTAAGGGCTGTAAAACAAAGACTGAGTCACCTCTATTTATAAAGTTCAACACTATTAGATCTTGAGCATAAAACCCAAGTTACTAAGACCCCTTCCCCAGACGACAAGAATTTAAAACAACACCAACTCGTCCAAGTAAAGCAGTCCTGTTGACTGCAAGAGGCTGCCTTTTCAAGGGTCAGACCAGTAAGTAAACTGGTTTTTGCATGTAATATTTGGTGGCTTCGGTACAAAGGAGATGTAGGGCATGAAGAAAGAGGCACTTCCCACTCCTAAAGTCTCTCGTCTGTATTCCAGCAACTAAGCTTTGCTATAAAGTGAAAAAGGAATCAAATTGCACCTGGATTTGATTCTTGCACAGCCAAAGCCTTCGGGTACATTGGAATATGAGTCCAGCACTAACCACCCAAAAATACCCACTGATTCAGGTTTGCTGGGAATATATACTGGGCATCTAATGCAGTTCTAGTTTCACATGATGGAAGTCACATCATGGTTAGGTCCTACTCAGTAGAGATGTTTTCTGGTAGAAATATGCATAAGAAAGGGAGTTCCAATGTACATTTCTAATATTTTTGCTAATCTTTACCCATTTTGTTTAGTGCTAACAGAGTGTACAGCAACTAAACAGGTGATACTAACATACCAAATATAAAACCCACCTTTTCCTTTGGTTTTCTGGTAAGGACTCTTAGTTTCTGGAAACCATCCTGTTCTATTCAAGCTACCAGATCCATGCCAGATGATAGAGAGGGACGAGCAAATCCAAATCAAATACAGACTGTCTTG
>WEIT01028304.1:4840-19846 GCA_013389985.1 Dryoscopus gambensis | reverse complement strand
GCTCTGATTTCCCCTGGCAGTCACCTGTCTTCTAAACCAAGACACAGACAAATAAAACATGTTCTATTGTTGAAAATAGGGGAGGGTTTCTGGACATCTGCCAGGAAAATAATGAAGGATTAGCTGGACATTTCTTATTTCAAAACCCTGATCGTTTATCACTGTTCAAATTTTCACCTTGGTATACACTTTGGAGAGGTAGCTACTTCTCATCATGAGCAAATCTCTTAACTGTGACAAATACTTAGAAAAAAAATGAGGAAGAAGAAATCATGAAAAAGCAAATCTCTTCCTGAGAGGGAAGAAGCAGAGTCTGTAGGACAAAATACAAACACATCTTGAACTGCAAGAAGGTGGTGTGTTTTCGTGGCCTCTGTATTTAGTGGCCACTTATTTCTATCTGTGTCAATAAGCAACTGAAACTTCAGCTTCGCCTGGACCTGGTTGTCTTGGGAGAAAACTGCATGCAACTGAAACATACCTCTTTTGCTTATATTTCAGTCCTGAGGGCCCAACGCAGACAAGCCATGGGGACAAAGGGCAGGTGCATTTTGAGTGAAATGGGAACTAGAAACTCAAAGTTTACATTGTCATGAATGAATGGTTTAGGTCATTTAACAAATCACCATCAGCAAAAGCAGGTTTAATATAAATTCGTAAAAGCATGACAAAGTTCAGTGGCAGGCTTCACTCTAGTATTTAGTGCCTAGATGAAGCACTACAATGCAATACAAAGGAAAAATGTATTAGAATCACTTTATAATTATTTATACGGAGGCTGGGGACAAAAAGGGGTAAGAGGGAGACCCTCCCGTTAAGTAGCAAGGTTCAGGGAGGACCCCCTTGCTTTCTAAACTCTTGATGAAGCCTAGGTGTGGCTGTGCCCAAACTTAGCCCCAGAGCAGTTTACAGCTAAAGGATTTAACATCCCTTAATTATTGACTAATCTAATACTTACAGAATTTTCAATAGGGTGTACTATAACCATAGCAGTAATATTGAGATGGCAACATTCAGGCTACACTTGCTACAGGCTGTAAGGTGTGTAAATCAATTCACATATGCACACACACAGACACATAGAAGTATGTACAAAGTTATATGTGCCTGTTTAAAAATCCCCCTCAAGTTCAGTGAAATATGTCAAATGCCTTTGCATTTCTCAAGGGGCAAAGGACTGACCCTTGAGGAGCTGGGGGGGAATCAGCCCAGGTCCCATGGGCATCTTTTATCAACAATTCCCAGAGTCTCACAAGTGAGAGCTAGTAAGCTCCAAGAGGCATCCCACTCGGAGAATGTGGTGGGTTGACCCTGGCCGGACACCGGGTGCCCACCAAAGCCACTCTATCACTCCCCTTCTCAACTGAGCCAGGGAACTAAATGTTCATGAGTTGAGAAAAGGACAGGAAGAGATTATTCATCAGTTACCACCATGGGCAACAAAGATTTGACTTAGGGAAATTAGTTGAATATATTACTAATGAAAATCAGAGTAGGAGAATCAGAAGTAAAAAACAAAAATCTTAAAAACAGCTTGCCCCCATCCCTTCCTCCTTCTCAGACTTTACTTTATTCCTGAATCTCTACCTCCTACCCCACACTGGTGCAGGGAAACAGGGAATGGTCAGTTCATCTCTTACTGTTTCTGCCACTGCTTCCTCCTCCTCAGGGAGAGGAACCCTTCCTCTGCTACACAGTGGCATTTCTCCCATGGGACACAGTCCTCCATTAACTCCTCCAGTGTGAGACCTTCCCATGCGCTGCAGTTCTTCATGAACTGCTCTAGCAGCGTGTCCCTCACAGATTCACAAGTTCTGCCAGCAAACCTGCTCCAGCACTGGCTCCTCTCTCCACGGGTGTGCAGGTCACTGCCAGGAGCCTGCTTCAGCACGGGCTTCCCACCACAGGCCTGTGGATGGTATTTTTTCAGCCTCCACATTTTCCAGTATGGGTTCCTCCATGGGCTGCAGGTGGATCTCTGCTCCACTGAGGTCCTCCATGGGCTGCAGGAGAACATCCTGCCTCACCGTGGTCTGTACCACAGGCTGCAGAGGAACCTCAGCTCTGGTTCCTGGAGTACCTCCTGCCTCCTTCTCCACTCACCGTGGTGTCTGCAGAGTTGATGCTCTTACAAATTCTCACCCTACTCCTCTTTGGCTACAATTGTTCCTGTGCAATAACTACTTTTTTTCCCTTTTTAAATATGTAATCACAGAGGTGCTACCACTGTCACTGAAGGGCTTGGCCTTGGCCAGTGGTAGGTCCATACTGGAGCCAGCTGACAGTGGCTGTGTTGGACATGGAGGGAAGCTTCCATCAGGTTGTCGGAGAAGTCACCCCCAGAGCCCTCCTGCTACCAGAACCTTGCCACGCAAACCCAGTGCAGATGGAGATGCTGGTCACAGCCCACTCTGGTCCAGGAAAGTTCAAAGTGTTTCACTTAAGACCACTGTTCATACGGTTGTGAGATGATTTGCTTTAGTCATCCTGGTCACAATCTGGGAATTTTAACTGGAATTTTCCTGAAAAAAAAGTCCAATAACAATAATATTGTTCCACTTGGGCTGGTATTTAGACAAAAATAAGGTTTCAAGGCTATTCGTTAGAAAACTGGATCTCATTAGACAACAGAGGTTCCTGGGAACAGACAGTTCTTTTGATAAGCTCAAGGGTAACTTAACTGCCCATTAATCAAGGCCAAGGCCTAACAAGAATTCCTTGATTGTAGAGTGGTCAAGGCAGGGAGGAAGTGGGGGATGTGCACTGCCACATACACCAAGTTTCATGCACAGTCTTGGGGTGTCCTACTCCAAGGCTGGTTAGTGTTTAATTTCAGGACCAAATAGACAAAGGCATCAGATTAGGCATTTTCTTAGCCAAGTTTCAATGAGACTGCATCCCAACAAATACCATTCCGCTACTGAAGGCCTGAGCTATGGTCTTAAGAAATTACTAGTGTTTTGGGTTTAATCTGTGCTTAAAAGGGGTTTAATCTGTGCTAAAAAAGAAAAAATAAATTAATAAGGACTGGGTTGTTTCTACAGGCTCCTGAATGGCTGCATATTGTATGAAGGCTGCAGAAGTTAGAGCCTTGAGAAGATGCCCAATGCTTCTCAAGAGAGATGCCCAAGCTAATGTACATCCACTGATTTCCAACCCATAAGGGAGACCAAAGCAATGTGAGCCAGCTACAATAAAAGATGTACATACATAAAGACAAGGCAGGGTGCATGAAGTTCAGAAGCCTTTCCTTCTGCTCTGACCAAAAAAACTCAAAAGGTCAGTGACCAGTCAATGTAAATTAAGACAGAGGTCCTCTTGGAAACACCACCTTTGTTTGGAGTCAAGAAACAATGGGTGATTGGTGTCAACTGACATTGAGTGGGTGGATGTGGTCCAGAGACAGCCAAAGGCTGGAAGTAACTCCCAGGTATTGCAGCTGTCAGTAACAGCCCAGCCCTGAGAGCCCTCACAGTCTTGTCCTCTCCATTTCACCTGCCTTAGCAACCTCCCTTTGACCTCCCTCAGCCAGCCAGCCACTGGCCTCGCTCTTAAGAGAAGAATGCCTAGGCTGGGCCCAGACAAAAACCCAAACTCTGGCTTTCTGTTCATTCTCAGCCGCCAGCTGCCAAACCAAGTGTGTTTGCAGCTACTTACTAGTTTCAACGCTTTGCTGAACTGCAGCCTAAAACCAGTGTCCCAAACCTCAAGGTGCAAGCTGGCTCCCAGACAAGGCTGTAGGAACCTGGTTCCTATCTCCCTGTGACTTGACTTTCAGCAGATCAGGAGCAAAGCTTTCAAGTAACAGCACTTGGGAATGGCTCCCACTGGACCATTTTCTTTTTGTACACAACCCTCCCCCAAAAATAAACCAGTTTGTTGCAATGATAGCATGCTTTCTGTAAGAGTCTGTTGACAAAATCTGGGCCTTTATTCCAATACTGAAAGGCAAAATGAGTCAAGGGAGCCCTTAATCTTGTTAAGAGCTCAGAGGACTCTGAAACATTAATTGGCCTGTCTGGACCAGCTCTGTGTCTGGACACTGTTATTGCAGCCTCTATTGCAACTATTGAAATTAGAGGCTGGGACCACACACACAAAAATTTTAATTTCTTTTCTTTACCTTGCATACCGTATTTCCTGCTTGCAGCCTCTTTTCTTTTAGTTCTTAACAAAAAAAGAGAACTTCTCTATTTTGATTGGTTTTTGTATTGCTAAGTTTCTGTGCTTTATAACTGCTGGGAATAAAAGCTAGGGCTGTGATTGCTTTACAAAGAAAATACATATATATGACACTAAAGAGTCAACCTAGGTCTGAAAGTTCTTGTCTGGCACAGACGTCATTGTGCAACACAGCCTTGAGGGAAGGGCCCTGCTGAGCTCCACAGCAAGGGTCAAGTTTACATCTCAAATTTGGGTAAAATCTGAAGAAAATCTCCAAATTTTAAAAAACTTGTGATTGAGACAGGATTTCCCCAGACCATAGTCAGGGGGGACTCTATCTGGAGAAGAGGATGTCTCATCTATCCCCATACACTGGTGCTTGCCTGATGCAGTGCTGCAACACTGGTGGGAAAAGCCAGGGTTTATCAGAAAGAAGATGACCAAGAAGAAGCCCACCAGCCCATGTGGACTGCCCAGATGCCCCCCTGCAGAAACCCCCACTGCTCCAACACCACACAGAGACCCCAAACATGGGGTAGTCAGGGAAGAAATTGATGTCCATCGTTGCAGCAGGGCACCTGCACCCAGGTACAGATGTCCAGCCCATTTGTCTCTGGTGGCAGGCAGCAGTAGTGCACTCATGTAGAAGCATCTCTCATGAGGCCAGGGGCACCCAAAGGCTGTTAATGAGTATCACGCTTCTCAGAAATGTCTCATAAGTCATTCTGGTGTTGCCATGAGAGGAAATTGCATGGCAATAAAGCAGAATTATTTGGTTCCTGTTAATTAACCAGAAAGGTGGTAAACATTAACTATCTTTGAGAATCATGTGATGCATACAGGTGTTCCGGCTTCCCTCACCGCTCAGCACTCTTTTGGCTTTTTTCCTTTGGAGTCCTCTGGATGTCACAAGGATCATGCAGGATATGACAGCACACTCAGAGGGAGTTAAATGTCCAGCACAGGAAGGAAAAGCAGCAGCTATGCCTCCCTGCATCATTAATCACGGTCATATCCTTTGCCCTATAGCAGTTCAGGGAGTTGGTATGACAGCACTGGCTGCAGCAGCATTCACCTTTCCAGCAGAGCAGAAAATGAAAGGAAGATCCACACATTCTCCTGCATCTTCACTATGCATATGACCACAGCTTCACTGGGAGGTCCAGGCTGCATGCGGCTGCATACGGCACAGCCAAGTAACTGGAAAACCTCTTCTGGTTAGAGGCTGAGTTTCAGCCTGGCTGTAGGGAGCATGCAAAGGGACCCATTGCTCCTCTGTAGCACATAGGAAAGCCAAGGCCAGGTCCTCTCGTCATGCCCTGTTGGTGACTGGGAGAAGGTTCCCTTGTACTCCTCTGCTCCAATAGACAAGACTGGTGCTGGCAGATGCCTGAAATGCATCACTGGCACTTGTGTGACCTGTAGCCAGTCATACACATGGGTACCATATGTCAGTGGTCACCCTGGTCATATGGACAGACCCACAAAGCCCACATACACGTTGGCCAAACAGCTGTGAAATTCTTATGGAACAGGTGACACCTGCCACCAGCATGGATGTGACAACATTTACAGCATCTCTTCTGCCAGGATGTAGCACTGGCTTGAAATGTCTTATGGATAAGTCTAAGACTAGAAGAGAGGCTCCTCAGTCCTGGGGCTCTGGCTGTGTGGTTCCTCGAGCCCTCCAGTTGTCACATGAATCACAGCCATCTCCAAGCTTGTGGAAGAGGCAAGAGCGCATGTCTCATGAGGTAGCCAGCCAGTTTTGTTTCTTCCTGTCTGCTCTAGGGCATCTCAGCTCAGTTTTTCAAATGCTTTATTACAGATGCCTTTGAGGATACTAAGTTTTTCCGGGATGTGGTGACCATCTTCCTACTCATACCTGCATATTTGCACATCTGAAAATACAATTGCTTTGAAAAATGTCACATGGACAACTTCTGCAGCATAAACATGGGCTCTTCAGCATTATTCATTCAGGCACAGAAATGCAATTGTATGCGCACTTTTGGAAAATACAGCTAAGGCACATCTCTCTCCAGTGAATATCATGGTTCTGTTAAATGAGCGTCTAGGAAATCACAGATTACATGTTTTTTAAACTTGACTCCATACCCACACAAAACCATCCCCTGACCTGAGCCAGCAACAAGACATGATGCGCTGCTGGTTTTAGGTAAGAAAATGAGACAGTGATGGTTTATGGATGCACGGCATTTGCAAGGCAAGTTTTTCGTAGCGGAGGAGGGGGGTAGTCTACAGGGGTCGCTTCTGTGAGAAGCTGCTAGAAGCTTCCCCCATGTCCAGTGGAGCCAATGCCAGGCAGCTCCAAAATGGAGCCACCTCTGGTCAAGGCCAAGCCCATCAGCAGTGAAGGTAGCTCCTCTGGGGTAACAGAAAGGGAAGAAGTTACTGTGTAGGACAAGAGAGCCAGGGAGAGGAGTGAGAATATGTGAGAGAAGCAATTTTGCAGACACCGAAGCTGGTGAAGAAGAATAAGGAAGAGACATTCCAGGGACCTGCGGTGAAGACCATGGTGAGGCAGGCTGTTCCCCTATAGCCCACAGAAGTACACAGCAAAGCAGAGATCCACCTGCAGCCCCTTCAGAAATCCAGGCCANTCCAGGGACCTGCGGTGAAGACCATGGTGAGGCAGGCTGTTCCCCTATAGCCCACAGAAGTACACAGCAAAGCAGAGATCCACCTGCAGCCCCTTCAGAAATCCAGGCCAGAGAAGGGGAAGAGTGTGAGGAGTCTTCCCCCTGCAAAGGAAGGAGCAGCAGAGACAATGTGTGATGAACTGACTACAGCCTTCTCCAACTCCCTGCATTTCTGGAGGATGAGGTAGAGAAATTGGCCAGGAAAAAGGGAGAGATGGGGGGGGAAGGTGATTTTTTAGCATCTAGTTTTATTTCTCATTATCCTACTCTGATTTAATTGGTAATATATCCAATTGATTTCTCCTCCAAGACGAGTCTGTTTTGCCTGTGATGGTAATCAGTGAGTGATCTCTTCCCGTACTTATCTCAACCGACAAGAATTCTCCCCTCTGTCCAGCTGAAAAGTGGAATGACAGAGCAGCTTTGAGGAGCACCTGGTGTCCAGCCAGGGCCAACCCACCACAATGGACCTCAGAGGCAACCATGCTGCTGCATTTTAAGAGACTCATCAACCTCCCAACCTAGGGACAGCTGTGGGTGCAAGGGCAGAAAACAGTGCAGAGGCAGTGCTCTAGGGCTCTGAGGTGAACCTTGAGGGAGGGATGTGAGGTTGTCCCAGGGATAGGATGACATAAAGGCCTTGAGACACCTTGGGATGCAGGCCCAAAGCTAGTTTGCCTTCTCTTTCCATCATTTTTCCTTCATGCTGCTGACAGCTTCTTTACTGCATTGCTACAATGTCTCCAGACATTAAATCACCCATTTCAGGGTCACAAGAGCTGCATGGAGATACCAAGAGAAATAACACACTTGCTCTTCTGAAGCCAGTGAAGATGACCCAATGCCCCACATCCATCCTAGTTTTTTGAGCAGAGAGCAGCATACAGACACTCAGTTTAGGGACCCTGGGGCCAAATTTGTCTCTGCAGTGGTCCAGGGAGTGTTCCAGGGACCTGCGCTGAAGATCCCGGTGAGGCAAAACAGGAAAGAGTGGGTATGTGAGCCCTGAACCTTCCCAAAAAGACCATGAACAACTCTCAGTATACAAACCACATCATGTCTTTTTAAATCAGACCTGACAAATGCATCACTGCTGAAGATAAAAGTCTGTGTGGCTTATGCATCCGGGTCCCTCAGCCTGCCAGTAGTGCAAGAATGCAGAGGTTTGCGAAGCAGATTCAGAACTACTGAAATGTAGCATTTTACTTCCAGAAGAAAAGACGCGGAGCATAGTGAGAAGAAAAAACTAGGGGAGGTCAGGAATTAAGAAAAAAAACAAGACAGAGAAGATAGCGAAGCTTAAAGAGAGAGAAAGAGGAACCGATCAGAACAGGTCTGAGCACCAGATGGTCAAAAACAATGTTTGTCATTGGCACTGGTTTGCAATTCGAATGTGATGCAAAGCAAAATGAAGAACTGGACCTTATCCCCACACCTCTTCTCACACACTACTTCCTGCAGGCAGCACAGGGTGGTCTGCCACAGCCAGCTGCCAAAAGGCACTGGACTCCTACGTGTTTGATGGGGAGATCAGAGCCAGGCTTGACGCAAGGACACTTGAATGGTGGCAGTCAGAACAAACACTTCAGGAGCACAGGAGCCTACCTCTGGTGCATAGGGACTTTTTTTGGTCCGTGAACAAGATTTTAGAAGGCAGCTAAAGATAATTACAGCTTGCAACTTCTCTACATTACTTTACAAAGCACCTGTGTGTGATGTCAACACTTTTAACGCAAATGTGAGTGTTAGTTCATTGATAACATACCAACTCAAGTATATTTCATTCACAAACTTGCATTTAAGATGAAGAAAACTAAGAGCTTCTGGCAAATTATGCTAGTGGATACCGGCTGAGCCTTGTTGATTTCCTGGAAATCCTCTGATGAAAAGGGTCCTGCCCACACAACAATGACCAGACTCATCTCTGGTGAAATATATACATTAGTCATTTCCAGGAACTCACTGTATTTCAGATAAATTCTAAATGAAAAGCACTGAACCAAATCCCTGGTGAATGGGAATTATGTGTGAAAGTTTTGGTAGCAGGGGGCCTGCAGGGGTGGCTTCTGTGAGAAGCTGCTAGAAGCTGCCCCCATGTCCAATGGTGTCAATGCCAGCTGGCTCCAAAACGGACCTACCACTGGCCAAAGGTAAGCCCATCAGCAACAGTGATAGCACCTCTAGGGTAACAGATTGAAGAAGACACCAAGGTCAGTGAAGAAGGGGGAGGAGGTGCTCAGGCACCAGAGCAGAGATTCCTCTGCAGCCTTTGGTGAAGACCACAATGTGGCAGGCTCTGCCGCTGCAGCCCATGGGAGTTCATGGTAGAGCAGAACCTACAGAACCTGCAGTCTGTGGAGGACTTCATGCCCAGAGCAAGGGGATGCCCAAGGGAGGCTGCGACCACATGGGAAGCTCATTCTGGACAGGCTTCTGGCAGAACCAGCGGACCCACGGAGCGAGTAGTCTGTATTTGCACAGGTTTGCTGGCAGGAATTCTGACCCTCCAGGGCACCCAGCCTGGAGGAGTCTGTGTCCAAAGGATGGCACCCCAAGCAGGGGACCAACACTGGAGCAGTTCATGAAGAACTGCTGCCCATGGGAAGAACATACACTGAAGAAATTCACGAAGGACTGTCATGGGAGGTACCCTGCGATGGAGCAGGGGAGGAGTGTGAGTGCTGCCCTTGCAGAGGAAGGAGTGGTAGAGACGTGTGAGGAGCTGACTACAGCCCCCATTCCCCATCCTCCTGTGCCACTGGGGGCTAGGAGGTAAAGAAAAGCAGGAGTGAAGATGTGCCAAAAAGGAGGGGTAGAGAAAGGTGTTTTAAGGTTTGCTCCTATTTCTCATTATCCTATTTGTGACTTTAAGTGGCAATACATTAATTTCCCCAAGGTGAGGCTATTTTGCCTATCACAGTAACAGCAGACTGATTTCTCTGTCCTTAACTCATCTCACATGACTTTTGCTATAATTTCTCTCCCCTATGCAGCTCAGAAGGGGGAGTAATAGAGCGGCTTTGGTGGCCAGCCAAGGTCAACCTGCCACACCTGGAAGCAAAACACACACCAACCACTTTGTCCTCTGCGTAGACACCACATACACATTCACTCCTCATGACTTGCTTCCTCAAAGACATCTCCATGTGTGTATCTCCACATGGCTTGAAACACCAGTGTTTGCCTATAATCAGGCCAAATCAGCAGATACTGTCCCCCAGACAAAAAGTTGTGAAAATGCACATGTCCCAAAAAACCAAAAATATCTCATCTCCTCTCCAGGAGTCTCTTGGTCTCCCATTCTGTAGATACCCAGCACAAGTACAGCAACCACAAAGTGCTAAATTTCAGCTTCATGCTTTGGCACAGTCTTGAAATTCTCTTTTCCTCTTTGTCCATTGGTGTCCTCAAGGTCAAGAGCCTTGCAATACCTCCTGCTCCCCAAAGAGTCTTGCTCCTGAGTAGCAGCAGGGGACATTCAGCACAAACAGATTCAGCAGCATTCCCTAAGAAAATGAAGGACCCCCTAAAAAAAGACCCAGTTCTCTAGAAAAAAACACAACAGTGTCTCATAGGAAAAACACAGGTCTGTTTGCTCCAGCCTGCCCTGCTACCCAAGGAAGAACAGAGGCTGTAAGCATGGAAGAGGTGACTGAGTTTGACACTTCAGGCAATTACACAACACATGTTGTCTTGACATGAGACCTTAAGTGCCTTGATACCAGAAAGCGCCAGTGAGCATTCCCATGTTTGCAGATATCATGCCAGGGTACCTTCCTTTCTGGAGACCCAGAACATGCCATAAATCCAGGTGAGCTCACAGAAACTTTCTTTTAAAAAGAAAAACCGGTTCTTTCTAATACAAATCCCAAGTAGCGGCTTCATCAGCTCTGGAGTGTTTTGAAATTCTTTTCTCCACAGAACTTACTAAAAGTGAAGCAAAATGAGTGTGAGGGAAGTAACATGGATATTTTCTTGATTCCCAGAGTGCTTTGTTACCAACATCCCCCCATGGTAAGGGGAGATGAACTGTGGCCAACATATTTGTTCTCCTTTTTATTTTCTCACATTTTATGCAACTTCTCCTCTCATTTTTAACCAGACATGCTACACCAAGCATTCGAAAGACTCTGGGCAAGTACATCTGTAGTACATCAGCCTGGGAGAGACAAAGAAGCATGTTTCCTCCGTGACTTATGCTGGCACAACACCAAGCACACTTATCCAATTATTAAACATTTATTGCACTTTTAATAGGTCAGACAAAAGGGAAAGTACAATTAAAGGCTGCTGCTCTGTTGCAGTGTCAGTGCCAGGTGTAACACTCTCAGTCTCCATTGTAAGACACTGGCAAATAACCTGGCTTTCCTATGGTAAAATCTGATGCTTCTATGGCTGAAGTTGTTGCCTCTAGTAGCTTCCTCATTCTGCAACTGGATGCACCATTTCTTAATGTTGGACATGACTGACCCTCTGTGCCATGGCTGTAGTAATATTCTCCTTGTAGCTGTGCCTTTTACTGAATGACACATTTGAGTAGTCAGGAGACTTAATAGTAGTTTTGGGAGACAGAAGTTTTTCTTAGATATGCTCATAGGACCTTGGAGAAGTTAACTTGCGAGAAGTTAGCACAAGCTGCTGGATCTGGTTTCCTGCTCTTTTTTTCCTTTTCCCTTTCCTTTGTTCTTCCTCTTCTTTTTCCCTATTATTTTTATGCTTCCTCACTCTCCATTGCATGCCTGTGAGGAAATGGAACCTGAGTGACTATTGTGTGCCAGAGTGCAAAGCCTGCCAAGAGCAGGTTTTTCATTGGTTAATGCTTTGCAATGCCACACTCAGGATGTCCAGCTACAGACCTCCACCCTACCTTGGGTCTCACCACTCAGTGGCATTTCCTCCAGCCGCCTGGCACACGCACTGGCACACAAAGACGGAAAGACAAAGCAAGCCCTGGAAAGCAGATTCATGGCTCCAAAGCCCTTCAACTGCAGCAGACAGGTAAACAGATCTGGAAAGCCACATGGGGCTGGGGGGGCATCACACGAGGACCATGTGTCACAGCTCTGGCCCATTCATCCAGATGGACACCATGATTTACAACCTGCCTAACTGGTCATCCTGCCAAGGATTACTGCTGCCCATCCTTCCTACCTTGCTTCCCACTTCTCCCAGCAGCTCAGAAAGAACGGAAAATGTAGTTTGCTCAGCCTCCCAAACCTCCTGCAGGTCTGACCCAGAGCATACCCTGAGTTCACCTCCAGCTCTGGGTGAGGTTCTTCCCTACTGCTGGCACATGTTGCTCTCACCTAACAGGTGACTGAAATTAGCACAAGCAAAGTCCAAAAAAATAGGATGTCTTCTGCCACAGGAGCTTTAAAGGTGACTAAAACAAGGCAAGTTTTCACTGAATTCCCACCTGGATGTTCATGAGGATCATGGCATAGCATGAGCTCTCCAAAAACACAGTCCTTTTTACTGGCCTATACCTAAGTGGTACTGATTAATTCTCTTGAGGGCACCCAAATTTAGACCTGCCAACTTCCTCTCCCACATTCCTCCACACATCCAAGGGGTGTGGCAAATATATACTTACTTATGGCTGGATGGCACAGGCATTCGTCTATGTCTCCAGATCTTTTGCAAGGGAAACTATCTAAGGACCGATTTTTGAAGCTTACATTACATTTTCACTCTGTCCCTCCGCAGGCCACATTTTCTGACTTTCAGAAGCAAGCAAACACACCTTCCTGGGTCTCTTTAAGTGTTTCCTGGTCCCCCCACCACCCCATATTTTCCAAGAGCCATCTATTGGCCACCATCCTATCCAGTGACTCCTGGGTATGACACATCATATAGCAGTCTGCTGAAGCATGAGATTCATGTGATTTTCAACTTCTACACAGTTAACTTGCATATTTTTGACATCCACTCTCCAGCAGCCTGGGGGAGAGAAGTATGTTGCATTTGTGGTTGTGAGGAAGGTGGGTGGGAGTGAGTGCATATGAAAAGCAGAGGCCCCCATGGTTGAGTGACTGTGTACATGAGACAGCTACAGCATTGTTGAGCTAAACAATGAGACATTCCAAAGTTAAAGAAAAAAAAAAGGACAAAAAATAATAAGAAAACAGGGTGTGTTTTCTGG
Source organism: Dryoscopus gambensis (assembly GCA_013389985.1). Taxonomy (NCBI): domain Eukaryota; kingdom Metazoa; phylum Chordata; class Aves; order Passeriformes; family Malaconotidae; genus Dryoscopus; species Dryoscopus gambensis. The sequence continues at coordinate 6,877 of WEIT01028304.1, read as the reverse complement.
GTGTGTAGATTTTTTTCCCCATCTAGAGGACGCACATTCCTCTGTACCATTTTTATTATGTGCTGTTATGATAGTAATTACTACAAGTCTAAGAATCAAGCATAAATCACATAAATTATATTACTGTCCAGTTATTTTAGGCATCCATACAACAATCCTATAACAACATTTTGGACTTCAAACTGCTGTATGCTGAAGCCTGTACTTGACTGTAAACACATCAGGAGGCAAGTAGCCCCACATGGCATGTGAGGAGGGGGGCACTTCTCCTTCCAGTTCAGAAAGGGTTTACCTACCCACACTTGCCTATAGAAAGGTGTGGGTTTCTAAGAATTTAATATCTGGGTGGGGTGTTTCCTGCCTTTGCTTGCATTGGCTTCTGCAAGAGCCACACAACGCTAGGCTGAGCTGGGCCATTCAGGAGTTGGACTTTGAAGGTAGTCTGGGTTTCTTACCATTTTATCCTGCCAGGCAGCACGTTGTAAAGCAAGGTGCCTTGGCTGATGAGGAATTCTTGCTTTCTCTTCAGCCAGCAGCAGCAGCTGCACCTCCCCAAAGCAGCACAGGACACATGTACCAGCTGTGTCTGTCAGCCACAGGGCACACGGACACAAGGGCAGCAGGGATCAGATGGAGGAAGCTGGAAGATAATCTGAAAGCCAACAGAAACCACTAAGCCCTCGTGGTGCTGCTTCTCACCCACAGGCATCCTGGCTCCTCTAGTGATGGTACCAAAGGAAAAAAGCGGATGCTTATGGCATCAAATAGGCAGGAGAAGAAGCAGGGAGAGTAGGCATCCAAAGTGCTTCAGGTAAAGCACTGGAAAGAGCTACTACATCTGGAAAGAGCTAGACAGAAGGTGACCTGCTGTGGTGCAACTAAAGTTGAGCAAAGAGGATGCAACCACAGGGCCAGAAAACAGCTTACTAGTTCTCCTTCTTTAGTATGCCATATACTTAATAATTAACTCCCAAAATAAAAAAATTACTTTCTCAGTTTCCACCACAAGCAAAGCAACATATCAGGGCACATCCTGTTGGGATGGGTTGGCACCTGTATCCAAGCCAAACTGTCTTTTGTTTTCTTTTAAAGGAACAAGTGTATTTTTTGTTCAGGACCTGCACCAAGTCTTCCCATCGTCTGCTCAGCTGTATCCCAGAGCAAACTTTTCACAGGCTGGTAACCCAGCTACTAAAACTTGTAGAAACAGCCCATTCATGACACACCTGGCACCAGTATCTCAAAACCTAACTTTTCCAGTGTCCCATGCAGTGGGAGCTGGAGTGAGCAACTTCCAGAGTTCAACATGAAATCCCACCGGCCCAACAGAAGGAGAGGAGGGCTCTGGCAGACCTGTTTTGCACTGTGGGGTGGGCACTGGTGCAGCATGTGGTGAAACAAACGATGTCTCCAAAACACAGAGAAATAAACGAGATAGATGGGAACTTCAGGTTCCACCACAGACTGCCCTCGGCTGGGAAGGCTGACTTGTTTCTGTGAGGAGTCTTGCTGGTCCTGGCTGACATCCTCCATGAGGGGAGCTACGGGAGACGGTCGGTGTTTACGCTGGGCAAGCACGGCTCGTGTCGCTGCGCCTTCTGCGCTGCAGAAAGGCCCGCATCCCTGAGAAACGGCGCCACTCCGTGCTTTTGGTGGTGGGAAGGAAAACAACAAAGGAAAAAACAGGAAAAAGAAAAAATATTCCCGTGATTTATTCCCGCCTTCCAGCTTTGCAGCAGCCGCGCTCTGCCCGCATTACGGGCAACACCAGCTCCCTTTCTCGTAAGGCGAGCAAAGCGCCGCGTCAGACAGAGCTGCTCCGAGAGGGGGGGTGGTGCGAGGGGGGGAGGCCGAGCACTTCCTGCTCATCGTTACACAGCACTTTTCCAGCCTTCCTGGACTTTCCCTCTTCCGCCGCTGCTGCTGCCGCTTCTCCCTGGCAGCCGGCGGGGACGCAGTCTCCCCTCCCGGCCGGGCTGCGTGGCGCGAACAGCGCTCGGCCCGCGCCCCTCGCCGGCTCCCCTCACCAGGGCCCCC
>WEIT01028303.1:182057-193119 GCA_013389985.1 Dryoscopus gambensis | reverse complement strand
CCCGTGCCTTCCCCGCCGCCCCGCGCCGCTCCCCCGGGGCCGCCACATGATTAGCTTTAATACGGCTTGTGACCTGCTGGAATCTGGCTTTACACTTACCTTCCCGGGGTCTCTCTCTTCTTTTTTTTCTTTTTTTTTCTTTTTTAAATTTTTTTTAAAAATTTTGTTCCTTCGCTCTGGTTTTTATCGATGTGAACAGATCAAACCGCTTGAGAGAAACGAGCGTTTCCTTTAGTGTAGCCACAAATGCCTTGACTCTGCTGTTGATGGTCTCCAGAAAATGCTGTAGAAACTGCCTTAACTGTGACATGCCAACTTTCTGTTTCTGTTCGTTTTGCCCTTTCTAAGGTAGCTCATGAGTTGTCTATCTGTATATGTTGGTTTGAGTAATTATGTTATTTATTCGTTATTTATTTATATTAATTATGAAGATTGATATTATTTGATTGCAGATATTCTAATGCGCTTTTTTGTCTCCCCGCCTGCCATTTCACTGTGCATTTTAGAAGATCTTTTTTTCTAAAGGGATCTGCTGAAAAGGTTTTAACTTTTATACCTAGAATAACACATGATCTTAACCATTTTATCCCGTGCAACCAACAGCTCTTACTTTTAGATGCAATCTCTTTTTCTACACACATTATTTTCTTAACTGTTAGCTATTTATAGAGTGCTTCGATAGAACTGTTTCAACTGTATAATTATTTACTATTCAAATAAAATATTTTCAAATTCAAGCGTGCCCCCACCCCTCCTGCTTCTGCCTGCTGGGCTGGCCCTGGGGGCTCGGGGGGGCTGGCACCCGGCTCTGCACTGCAGCTGGCAGGGTGCCTCCATAGGCACCAGCCTGCTCTGTGCCGTTTGATGAGATTAATTAAAAAGGAATTAAAGGGAGGAGAAGAGCAGGGTGCGGTGTGGCTGGTCTGGGGGAAGGCTGCCCCCTGAGCAAAGGGGACCCCTGGCCGTGGGCTGGAGCCCCAGCCCTGCCCCTGCTGCAGCTGGCACCGGGCACAGCCTGCCCCGGGCTCTGCTGCTGGGGAGAGCTGCCGAGGACCTTCCCTGGAAGGTGTTGCAGGGAAAGCTCGAGGAGAGGCAGCACCTGTAAGCGGAGAATTTGTAGAAATCGCTGCCTGGGAGGGCTGTGCTGTTTGCCGCGTGGCTGTCGCGTGTGCTCGCCGCTGAGGTGTGGGGCTCAGGGCTCGGCAGAGCAGCGGCGTCCTGCTTTGACCGTGGGCTGTGGAGTCTGGTGCAAGGAAGGCCAGGCATGTGTCTGCTTCCTGGCAGGGCTGGAGCCTGCTTCTGCCTGGTCCTTGCGCCCTGCAGTGGGATTTCTGCAGCATCCTTCAGTAACTCTGTATGTAGATACATACATATATGTGCAGAGAGATCTATCACCATCTGCAGGGCTTGTGTTTGTACATGGGAATCACGTGTTTGGTCAGAATTGTGAAATCTGTGTAAGTGGGGAAGGTGCGTGCTGGGTTTGTGAACCTCCTCTCACAGACAGGTGTTGTATGCACCTGTACGATCTCCCCCTTTGCCAGCAGGAGCAGGTACAGAGCCAACTCCACGGCATGCAAATCTGCTTGGCAGCCCCAAGAGCAAATCCCCGCTCGCAAACTGGTGTATGAAGGGCCGAGGGGCTGCAAGGGCTTGGCGTGGGTGTAGGGGCTGCTCCATCTTGGGGTAGCAATGCCTTTGTAAGGCTTTGGCTCCCTGGAAAAGGTTTCCAGCCTGTTCCTGCTGTCTTCTCTCACCTAAAGGCTCCTAACCCTGATTCACTGTGGCAAAGGCAGGTGGTGGAGCTTCCTGGAGGAAAGTTTCCCAGGAACTGGCTGAATATTTTTTGATAAATAATTCTTTGTAGAGAAAGAACACCTTTCTAGAGAAAGACTTTTTTGGTTTTTTGTTGTTGTTGGGTTTTTTTGTTTTTTTGTTTTTTGTTTTTATTTTTTCTTTTTCAGTCAGGCTGAACAGTACCAATGTATGGGTACGCTCCTGCTGTCTTGATTCTTAGGAAACCAGCTTGGTTATGCCAGGGCTGACTTCAGGCCTAGGCAAAGCTGTGGTTTTAGCTGTAAATCAATACACTGGAAAAGAGCACAGCCTGAGAGACACAGGCAAAGCCTGCCTGGCAAGAGCTGCAGTTTTGCTTTTCCTGGCTTCCCTGGCCTTGGAAAGCCCCAGATCCTAGACTGTCACAGACAGTGTCGCAGCTGTCCGTGGAGCAGCCTCTCTGCTCCCCAAGGGGACTTTGCCAACACACGTGGCTGCCCTCTTGAGCCACTGGACACCATTTCCAGGACGATGCCCAGCGCATCCTCCAGAGAAGCCTAAAGGCTCCATCCACGCTGTCACAGCAGTGTCCCTGCTGAAATCTGTGCTCAAAGCCTGTAGTGCCAACAGGCCACAAAACAACAGCTTCATGCTGCTGTCCATTTCCTAAGAGTCAAGGAAATCCATATCTGTTCTTGTAAGAATCAGTTAAAATTTGTTGGGGCCAGAATTCCCCAGGTTTTTACAACTTTCTGAGTAACCATTGGCACTGATGTATTGTATCTCCTGCTCAGCAAAAGGGGTGATCAGTCGAAACTCCTGTGTTGGGGAGGAGTAAGGAGAGGAGACAGTGGAGTATACTGGAGATGGCTCTGTTCACAAACATCCTGTAAAAGGGGCGTAATTTGCTTTTGGCATCAGTGGGCTGCAGCAGCCCGGGCAGAGCTGGGCGGAGTGCAAGCAGCCCTCGCCTGTACTGCTGGGTCCCAGTGAGGGTGAGCCCCGACTGCCCGAGGGGTTTCTGGAGAAGTTCCTTGTGAGGGTGAGCCCTGACTGCCCAAGGGTTTTTACCAGGAGCCATTGGCATCACCGTTTTACGTCTCTTGCCACCTGGCAGTGAAGGGCATTGCACTGCCATGACAGGTCACAAAGCCTCCCGCTCACACCAGCCTCCTTTGGACAGTAATTCGGGGGTGGATCTGTCCCTGCCCGTCACCATTCCTCCCTTGCACCATCCCACTGCCCAGGCCCCCAGCACTGGGCCTCTGCTGGGCTCTGCCTTGTGCTCTGTGTCTGTGAATCCCCGAGCCCACGTGCAGCTCGGTGGCTATCCCGGGGACCGAGCAGCGCAGCTGAGCCCGGAGCGCTCTCAGTAGCAGCCCCTGGGAATGCAGGTGTTGCCTGGTGGGTGCCGTGTCCTGGTGGGTGCTGTGTCCTGGCGGCACGGGCCGGCCAGCGCTGTGCAAACAAAGCCTCCTGCTGTCAGCCAACAAATCAGCTGCTGATGGCTCTCAGTGCCTCCAGCGGCAACAGGTTTGGGCACCATGGAAAACACTGGTCCTGCCCCAAACGTGACGCAGTGCAGGCAGCTGGCGCAGAGGTTGCCCATGCTCTGTGCATGCGGGCAGAGGGGTTTGCCTGCTGTGCTGGAGCCTTCCTCCTCTCTGAGCACACAGAGAGCCGCACGTGTGGTCTGGGACCGAGTGTGAGCACAGGGAAAGGAGCACGGGAGATGAGATAGATGAACCTGCAGGGTCCTGAGAAATGTGGCATGGGCACCGTCCCTGCCCCATGGGCTCAGAGCTGGTGGGGAGCTGGGGTGAGGTGCTCCTGCCCTCAGGGGAAGACTCTCTGGAGGCTGCTTGTCCCCAGTTTTGGGGACAGTTTTGGTACCAACACCGAGAGACACAGCAGCCATCAGTGCAGTAAGGCATCTGTCAGCTGCCTTGCTGGATGGGCTCACTGCGAAACACAGCTGGTCACAGCTCGAGGGTTTGGGGGGCCCTGCCCAGCACCTCCTGGTCTGTTTCTGGTGTGGGCAGCTGGGAAGTATCCATGGGATTGGGGCAAGCCTGGAAACAGGCCAAGGATGGGCTTTTGCTTTGGATTTCAGACCTCTTCCTCACACAAGCCTGTTTAAAAAGATGCATCGCTGTTGATGAGCTGGGAAGTGGCTCCTGGAGTCACAGGTGTTTCTGGGGGCATGCTGTGCCTGCAGGGTGCCATGGGGTGCCGTGGCGTGCTGGTGTCAACACACCTCCTGCCCCATTGCTCCCAGGTCAGGAGTGCTGGCTTGTGGTGAGTGTTTTGGGCTGGGTGGGACAGCAGTTCCTTGAAGCACCAGGGCAGCTCCCCTTGGTGAAGGATCTGGGTGTGCAGGCACATCCTGCACATGGCATTCAAACACCTCAAATCCTTCCATGCAGGTAAGAAGCCTCATCAGGGCTTTAAATGGTTTTCATAAAATGTAGTTTGCAGTCCACAGAACAAAGGTCTGCCTCTAGCAGCATTTGATGCATTAAGCATTGAGACATGGCAAGCATGGGCTGTCCTGCGGTACCGGCTCCAGACCGGACGCTGCCAGGCTTGGTTCTTGCCTGTGCCACTGGATGTGAGTGCTGGGCTGCCCCTGGTGCTGCTCTGACCATGCTGTGTTCTCCTCAGCAGGCAGGCAGGGACCGAAGCCAGGCAGGGCCGGGCACAGCGGCGGCAGCGGGAGCCCCACACCGGCACAGGGACCCTCCTAGGACTGCATCCTCCCGACACGGTAACTGGGAGATTATTTTCAGCAGCCAGGTCCAGTTCAACCACCTGCTCCTCTTAGGAAAGAATCACTCTTTGTAAGCTCTAATAAAGCCCCCTCGCAGCTCTGAAGGCGAGGCATGCACAGCCCAGCCTGTTCCGCCCGGCTCTCGTGCTGTGCCGCTCTGCTGAGGCTTGCCAGCCTTTCTCAGGGAGTGGGGAGGGACAGGGACAGGGAGGCCTTACCCAGAGCAGAGGCTCTGCCTGTGCTGCAGTGAGCACTGGACTGGGGCAGAGAAGGAGCACGGCTCAGCTGCAGGTTAGAACAGGTTCTGATTTCTCAGGGTGTGGGACTGTGGTGTTTTTATTGGCTCATTTTACAGTTTTTTAGAGGGAAATTGCCTGTCATGCAACACCAGTTCAATGACAAATGTGAGGAAAATGCTGTACAATTGGGGGTGTCTGAATGGGGAGATTTTGGTTTAGTTACATATACACAGAAGAAATCAGAATTTATTGCATACAATAAATTGTATTTTGCATTTGCCCTATCCCTGGAAGTGTCCAAGGCCAGGTTGGATGGGGCTTGGAGCAACCTGGGATAGTGGAAGGTGTCCCTGCCCAGGGCAAGGGGCTGGAATAAGATGAGCTTTATTGCTCCCTTCCAACCCAAACTATTCTAGGACTGCATGATAAAATAAATATAAAACATATATTCCTTTTATAGCAGTACATTCTATATGGATGATCTATATAAGTAGACTTCAGAATATGTAGATAGTGTATAATATATTACCTGTATTATATCAATGCATATTATATTATACAATGTATACTAATATATGTCTTGTTACATATTGCCAGTTAGACAATGCATATTAAATACATTATCTGCAGTCCATAATACCATATATGTGTTATACCTAATTACTGATACACTCAAATGTTGATGTAATGAAACACTGTTGTCTGTCAGGAGGTTTTGTCAGCTCTACAGCCAGGATTTGTTTGCTGTGGAGGACAGAGTGTAGATGCACATTTAATGGCATTATCCACTATACATACATGTTATACATGGTCTAAAATGCTGTTGTTTATATGTATGTGGTGCACTGAATATTCCATATGCACATTATACATGTGCCAGATATTACATGTTCATTATATAATGTTACACAGAATCCATACATTGCTGATAGGATTTATATAATTTTTATATACATTTAAAATAAAAGTATACTGCATATATATGCACACAGTAATGCAGTTTGTAAAGTAATGTTATAGTTTATGTCATGATATGTACATATAGGTAAAATATATACCAGGGATGTGTGCATATGTAGATATACACATATAATGTAAAGGCAATATGTTGTATTTATTAACCTATAACGCATTTTTTGATGAAATTATTATCTTTATATTCAATATTTAATATTCAAAACCAGGTATTAATAAGATAAAATATATAGTGCATATATAATACATTGTATAATATATAATGCATATCACATTATATACCTTGTATTATACATAGATTATAGATCACAGATTGCATATATTATCCTTAATGTAATAATATATACACATTGTTTCTGTGTAAATTTAATACCTATAATATATATTCTAGCTAATATAAACATATAGCCATGCATAATATCAAATGTTAGATATATAATTTGAAATACTGTAGCATATAATACACAGAACATAAGATGCATTACCTAATGTATTTTGTATCGTTATAGAGAGCATATTAATAGGTATAGGAATAAGATAGTACCTATCCAAATGTTTGTAAAAAATGTTAGGCATCCTTCATAAGCTGAAGGAAGGTATAATTAGAGGGGATACTGGGAGGGAATTCTTGGCTGTGAGGGTGCTGAGGCCCTGGCACAGATTGCCCAGAGAAGCTGTGGCTGCCCATCCCTGGAAGTGTTCCAGGGCAGGTTGGACAGGGCTTGGAGCCACCTGGGATAGTGGAAGGTGTCTCTGCCCATGGCAAGCATGGAATGAGATGATCTTTAAGTTCCTTTCCAACACAATCCATTCTGGGACTCCACGGTAAGTATAACCTAGTCTATATATTATTTAATTTATTAAATGATTCTTGATGCCGCTTTTGTGCCTGCTGTAGGGGTGTCTTGGGGCTGTGTTCCTGCCCCGTGCCGGGCCGGCTCCACCAGCACCGCTGCAGCCCCTTGGCCAGGGCTGTGTCCGGCCCGGTGGGGCTCCGGTGCCCCCTGCCCCCAGGGGTGCTGGTCCAGGCTGTGCCCTCGGCGCTCCGGCCGGAGCCTGCCCTGCGCCCGCCTGCTGCGGGGGAGTGGGGACGCACGGCTGTGCCAGCCCCGAGGAGGGTGACTCCACACCAGGGTGGTGGTGCTGGGCGTGGGGCTGGGATCCTCCCTGGAAAGGCAGGTGGAAGCTGGGTTCCCAACACTCATTAGTGTATGCACAGTTATTTCTGCAAAGGGAACGTTATCTGGAGCTATCTGGATTAACTCCGTTTGTGGCTAGAGCACCTGAAAGCAATTAAGGAGCGGACTTTGCTGTGGCTCTTCAGCAAAGAACGGGAGTTTTCCAGGTATCTTTTCAGACAGCGTCGTGGCTGAGTGCAGCCCCCTGCATTTGCTTAAGGAATGTCTCTAGAGTAGAAAATGACCATTAGAAACCTCATGTTTTTAATGCTGATGTGGGTGGTTGGGCCATGAGGAGGCATTGCAGGGCAGCAGGTTATGGACAGTGGCTTCTGGGGGCCCCAAGGGTCTGTCACTGTGCTTGGCGCCTTGGGCAAGGCCCGGCTGGCAGGAGGTGCCACCCTGCAGGGGTGGCAAAGGGCACTGCTGCCATGTGGGGCCCAGGGGGCGCGACCATGAGTGCTGCCACGTCAGTCACAGCGTGGTGTGAACTCCTCAAGAGCACTCCGGTCTGGGAACGCTGTTGCAGCTCCGCACCCAGCGGCTGTTCCTGCAGCTGCGGCCCCAGCAGAGAGGGACAGAACCCGTGTCATCTCTGCCCTTGTGAGCCAGCCCTGCACATCCACGGCAGCTGCGCAGCTGGGCCCAGGCAGCACCGCCGGCGTCACTCGAGCTCCAGCCCCGGCACCTCCCGCCTGCCGCTGCACACACCACACAGGTACTGCCTTTTATTGCTCTGGGGAGAAATTTTATTGTGAGCAAAGATTTATTAATTTGGTGAGGGGTAAGAGAGTGGCTTTGTCATCCAGTTCAGGGTGCAAAACCACAGTGGAGTTTACACAATTTAATAGTTTTTTGACATCAGGAAAACACGATTTTCATCAATGTTTTAATTCTTCCCTGAATTAGAGATACATATTGCTCTTAAGAGAAAAGGCTCCTCACTCAGAAGGATGCCTTTGAAACTGTTTCAGACCAGCTATCAGATAAGTAAGGACCAGACAGCCTTGCCTGTCCGGCCCTGAAAGTAAAATAAATTAAAATACATGTTTTATTTTCTAGGTTCCTTCACTGGGAGAAAATCAATAGAAAGCAAAACCTAACTGTGAGGCAGAAAATCAAACCAGCCGTCCAAGCCCTCAGTGAAGGAGGCTCCTTCCCGCAGCTGCACCAGGTGAATTCCTGTCGGGCACTGGGGCTGAGCTGCTGCCCCTTGGGCACAGAGCATATGGCAGAGCCCAAGGGCCACCCTGGCATCACTGGCCATGGTGGGAACGTGCCCCACAGGCACAGGGTGGCCCCTGGCCAGGTGCTGGCACTCAGACAGACAGACGACCGTAACACCAAGTGTAAGTGCAAAAACAAATGGGGGCCCAATGGGGCATTTCCCGAAAAACGCAATCCCTTTGCTTAAAGCAGCTCCCATTCCACTGGGAGGTGTGCGTGTGTGAGTGCCAGGAGCAACCAAGCAGCAGCAGGACAGGGCTCTGTGGCTGCTGGATCTCAGATTTCTGTTGCTTTAAAATACCGGGGATTTAACTATAAAAATTTTCACCCCATTAACCTACAGCACGTGTAGACCAAAACACATCAGCTACTGCCAACACGAGCTCTGCTCACTACAGCAGGTGCCGGGAGGACACCCTGAGTCCTCAGAAGCCTTCAGCTGTGTTGTCCTCTGGCTAGAGATGGGTCACAGCCTGCTGGGACAAGGTGAGGGGGCTACCTAGTTCTTTACATGCTGCTGGGAAAGGGTCATGGCAGAAGTGTGGCTTTTGCTCTTCTAAAAGGGATTTGCTTATTTTTGTTTCTATAGGGAACAGTTCCAGTGCACATCGCACACACCATGGAAAGGCCACGGCACTCCTGCAGCAGGACAGCACCGACTGGAGAGCTCCTCCCTCATCCACCTGTGCTCCAGCAGGGAACATTTGCTACCTGGCTAGTCACAGGAAAACCTCTATTTAGAAAAAATTCCCTAATGCACAGGTAAGTGCTGCCTGGAATGACTAAAGCAATACTCTAAAGGTACATTAAATAATTGGTTTCAGTGCTGGTTCACAACCTCTGGCTGTGGCACCTGCAGCCAGGGGCTCGGGGCCCTCGCTCCCTTGGTGCCAGTGCAGTGGTGATGGTGACACAGGTGACACCCAATCCTCAGCCACGTCTGTCCAGACTGGGGAAAGGCCATTTCACAGAGCAAACCCCTTGCCCAGCCCCTTCAAGATGTGTTCACCCAGAACTGCCTGTTCTGATCTGGGCTCAGGTGTCTTGGGCTGCCCTGGCCGCAGCTCTGTGCTCCAGGGCCTCAGCTGGACACCTTGCTGAGGGTGCTGGTGGAGCGGCGGAGCTTCCCCGAGACCGTGCTCCTGGAGGCATGGGGCAGCGTGGGCGAGGGCGGCTCCGCCAGCTCAACGCCAATGGTGACAGTGAGGTCGGCACTTGCACTTGCGGTGAGGCAGCCTGGAAAACAGCAGGCAGGGAAAACCCAGGTCAGGACAAAACGGCTCATGTGCTTCGGAATAACCGCGTGGCATGGCGCAGGCCCTCCCCTCGCCTCTTTCCCAGCTTCTCCTGGGATTCCCAGCGTGAGGACTGGCACAGAACTCTCCCTGGAAGGTGCCTTAACCTCTGGAAAAACCCTAAAGAGTCACAGTTTCTTCCACTATGTAACAGGTACCTTTGTTACTGGTGGCTTATGGCCACCACTGGGGAAGGGTCTCGGGGAGCTGTGGCTATGTGGGGTTACGCTTTGTTGTTGAGTGGAGTCACCTGTTGGTTATTCCCCAGAGGCCAGGCCTGCCCAGGCTAGCTGAGGGGCAGCAGGTGAGCACATGGTCATTAAATGAGACACTAATGACCAAAATTCAGGTGCAGCTGCTGTGAGGGACACACCCTGCCCTGCTGCTGAGGGCTGGACCTGTCCCAAGGCATTTCCCAGGGGAACACTGTTTCATCAGCTCCCGCAGGAAAGATTTTTAAACCATGTTGCAATTCTCTCTCACAGTGTAAACACAAGTTTTTTATTACAGGTAGGAGGGAGGAACAGCCTCACAGCCAAGCAGGGAGAGCACAAGGACATTCTGAGCCCACGCTGAAGGCTGGCACCGGTGGCACCCCCTCTGAACTCCTGAGGGACAGTTGTGTTTTGCAACACAGACCTACTTCCAGTGCAACAACTGATTCCACTCTCAGATGTGCCTGGCCAGGCCGTGGCTCTTCAATCCTCTCTTCACCTTTACCAGCGTAGGTAAATCTCAAATGTGCACAAAATGCCCCAAAGTGCAGCCAGGGCCTTGGCTGAGCCTATGGCTCAGCTGTCCCTTGGGCACAGGTGAGTAGGGCACTGTCCTTGCAGGACAGGTGGGGACATGGCCATGGGTCAGTGTGCAAGCAGGATTAGCCCTTGGTGCCTCACTGAGGACAAAGACTCACCCTGGCTCTCTGATGCACTTCCAAGGTGAGGTGTAAACTGTCCTTCTGCTTGAGCAGCTCTGGATGTTTGAGTGACTTAAAGCAGGAGCGGAACAGCAGCAGCAAAGCCCCAAGTGTGAGCCCCCTCAGCCTGCCTGCAGCCCTGCGTTTGCATCTCAAAGACAGCCCATACATACCAGATTGGGTTTGGAGACAACTGACTGAGGGGAAATAGCACATTTTAAAAAGGTGGAAAGTGTGACTTAGCCTGTAAAGGCATTTTCTGTGAAAAATGTGGAGCTGTCAATTTTGGATTAAAAACAAAACCTGTGGTGCTATTGGCTGGGGAGCAAAGTGGGGGGGAGGGAAGGGCTGTGAGGGAGGTGTTGTACTTGACATTCCTGCAGTGAGGCAGAACGGCAGATGGTCAAAATAATACATTTCTCTCCAAAAGGACAAACTGAAGCAGCTTAGAAATAAAAAATAATTACCACGTGCGATCGCGGGAGGCATTACCGCGTATGGGCAGCATTACTGCGTACGGGCAGCGTTACCGTATGCGGATCGCGGGAGGCATTACCGTGTACGGGCAGCATTACCGTACGCGGATCACGGGTGGCATTACCGCGTACGGGTGGCGTTACCGTACGCGGATCGCGGGAGGCGTTACCGCGTACGGGCAGCGTTACCGCGTACGGGCGGCGTTACCG
>WEIT01028303.1:156184-181765 GCA_013389985.1 Dryoscopus gambensis | reverse complement strand
ACGCGGATCGCGGGAGGCGTTACCGCGTACGGGCGGCGTTACCGCGTACGGGCGGCGTTACCGTACGCGGATCACGGGAGGCGTTACCGCGTACGGGCGGCGTTACCGCGTACGGGCGGCATTACCGCGTACGGGCAGCGCTACCGTACGCGGATCACGGGCCCGTTACCGTGTACAGGCGGTGTTACCACATGGGGGAGGCATTACTGTACATGGATCACGGGAGGCAGAACCATGTGGAGTTTGTGGGAGGCTCGCACAGAGCGCGGGATGCAGAACTGCACTTGGAGCACGGGATGCAGAACCGCACTTGGAGCACGGGAGGCGCGAGGCACACGCAGAGCATGGGAGGCAGAGGAGAGGAAGCGTGAGGCACATGTGGAGCACAGGAGGTAGAGCTGAACACGGAGCAGAGGCAGCAAGGGAGGAGGAGGAAGGGAAGGAGAGCTGTTAGTGATGAAGCGCAGCAGCAGAGGGGCCTGCAGGAAGCATTGCTCTTACCTGTGGCCATTACCGTACCAAGAGCATTAACACTCTAATCTAAAGGGAGAGAACAAAACCATGTCAGTGCAGGACCAGCACCCCGTGACTGCTGTGCTCATGCCAACCCGACACAGCACACCCCGCTACAGGCCAGAAGGGGAGCTCCCCTCAGCCCTCTGGGACCTGCAGAAACACGGAGCCACACCCTTCCTCCTTGGGTCTGAGGACTGAAAGAAACAAAGGATGGAATGTTAGCAAAAATTTGAATGAATAATCACTGTGCTTCAGCTTCTGCCAAACCTGCTGCTGTGGGATAGTGGCATGCAGCTGCTTCATGTCTCAGCTCCACCTCCAGCACCGTTCCTGGTCACATCATTTCAAACTGAGTAAAATTTGAGGCTTCATGGAGATCTAAACTCTCTGTGACACTACAGCCAGGTTAAAACCCCAGGACGTGAGCAGCATAGCAATCCCAGTGCCACATAAATTTCCCAGATGGGGAAGTCCTTGAGTGCACAAAACCTGTCTGTGAGCAGTCACCCACCTGCACTCAGACAAGACACACACGCTGGAGGGCCTCTCACAGGTGAGGCTGCTGAGAGAGCATTAAGCTTTTAAAACACATTTCTTGCAGGAGGGATTAAAAACGGAGTTAAGGATATAGAAAAAAGCACTCTAAATGCAGGGTTACCTTGCAGGAAGCTAGAGAGAGATGGTGTATTGCATCTTAAATCCAGTCCACAGTACAAACCTGGTTTCTTCTCCAGGGCAGGTGCTCTAGGAATGGCCTTTTAGCCACTGCTTATGAAGCAGCTGAACACCCCTGAAAGCAAAGGTGGGGTAAGACCTTGACCTGTAAGGATCCTGAAGATTGGTACTTGACAAGACCCATGAAGTTTTCACATGGGCTGTGACCTGTTCCGGCCCCCAATTAACCTTTCAGCCAGGATCGGTCGGTGGCAATCTTTGTTTTCCTTCCTAGTAAATGTAAAGGTAATAAAATTCCAGAGAGAATCCTTGTTGTAAATCTGCACAGCATTCCTACTTCCAGCTCCCAAAGACAGGCTCAAAGTAAGCAGCATCCTGAGCCTATGTGGAAGAGTCCATGGATAACTGAAGCTGTGTTAATCAAAGCCGCACACGTCCTGCAGTGCCCTGGGAAGCTGTAAGTGACACAGTTAGAGAATCTGACACTAGAGGTTAACCAGGGGCAGAACTGACCCTAAAACAGCACCCACAGCTCCCAGCTCAGGTGGGAGTGCCTGGCGCCTCTGCGGGCCTCCACAGTTTCAGGGACTTGGAAATAAGCCTGAAATGTACACACTGAAGTTTAATTACTCACGAGTTGGAGCAGCTGCTGATTAGTTCTGCAAGGCTCAGCCTCAGCCAGGGGGACCCCACCAAGTGCTGGGGGTTCTATGGGTGTGACAGGCAGGTAAGCCTGAGCCCTCAGCACGCGGCCACGGGACTGGCTCCGCCCCTGTTCTGCTACCCTCTGCTCCAGGTCTCTGCCGGTGCCTCAGTGCAGAGGGAAAATGGGAAGGGGCCACATTGCCCGGAGCCTTCTCCGAGCTGACAGCTCAAGCAGCTGGAGCTGTCACCTGGCAGAAGAGACAGGCCTGTCAAACTCCTATTTTCGCCCATCCCAGTGCTGATTGCTGGGATGAGCCCTCCCTCGACCACCTCCTCTCCCGGTAGCTAGGGGAGCACCCTCTGAGCCAATCAATTACATGGAAGAGGCAGGGAGTCAGCGCCAGGCTGACAGCCCTGATGTGGCTCTCACCCCCTCACTGCTGGCGATCCCGAGGGAACACCAGGATTGAGGGGGCAGCAGTCCCAGCACCTGCCCACCCTCAGTGGTGGCACAAGGGACAGCCCCAGCACACCGAGCAGGCAGCCACTTCCGTAGCGCTCTGCAGGGATCTGGACCCTCCGGAGCCGGGCCTGGGCTCCTGGGCATACATCTGCATCAGCCTCTTCAGCCACAGGAGCTGGACGGGGGGACAGATCTGCTGCCCCCAGCGCTTCGTGGTAACTGTGACCCTGCCCTGCTTAATGCCAGCCCATTCCTGACCCTCACAGGGACACTCAGGCAAGGAAAATATGGACGGAGCACTGATAACTGAGAGCACACAGGCAAGGAGCAGCTCCCAAATCCGCTGGTGCCACTGCAGGAGCTCCCCAAGGGCAGCCCAGCTGGGACAGGTTCCAGTCTGCCGAGGATGAGGAACTACCTGGATTAAACAGGGGAAACCAGACAGGTCCCTGTGCCTCATCCTGCATAGTCCTCACAGGGAAGCAGGGAGAAGAGAAAGCCCTTGAGTCCTGGCTCCTCTGCTCCACTCCCCTCACCTTTTCCTCTTTGTTCACTGCCTGGACAACCTCCACCACCACCACCACAGCACCGCAGTGTCCCATCTCACCTGCCGAACTCCACATGCTCCGTGTTAGCAACAATTCCCTGTTGTACAAGTAACCAGGACAGTAAGGAATTTCCTAAATCCCATATATTAGAAACAAATTGTTCCGTTTCAGGCAACACTGACACATGGATCAAACCCGACCCTTGGCGCACACCGCACGTGCTGTGATACCGTGGCACAGCTACTCAGTTTCAGATGTGTATGTTTTTAATATTCCCAGGAAAATAGGCAAAAATATTATATATATACAGAACCTGGACACAGATCTGACAAAACACCCTACAGAGCTTCAAGGAAAAAGATAAAAGGACAAAACCCCCACAGTAGTAAAAAAACCCCAGAAAAACCAAACCAAAGCAAAAGGAACCCTTGGCTCAGTTACTGTTAAAAAAAAGCATCAGTCCTGTTTAAAACAAGAGTTGCTCTGGGTTTGGTTTTGTTTCTGTCAAAAATATATTTTAAAATCTACATGTCTAATTCAAATAATCATTTTGCTTTAAAGTGGAAAAGATAAAGCTCAGCACTGAACAAAAAGTGGTTTAAAATAAACCAGATCTTGTTTGCTGTTCATTCAAATATTTTCTGCAAGAACTTTATGCATGTAAAAGTCCAGAGACAAAAGAAAAGCATGTGTCACCTTTGCAACAAAAAGGCTGCAAAATCTCGGTTTTATGTAAATCAGCAGGCACAGCTCCCGAGGCTTTAAAACCAGGGAATGTTGAAAACCTCTATAGTTCCTCGACTCAAGTGTTGCTCCTGGGCAATGCCATAATATTCATTAAAGAATCCATTTATCAACAGATACCACATGTCCAAGTTTTCCATCAGTTTTTCTGATGCTCCACTGAAAAGGATGCTTTAAAAACATTTAGCTGGAACGCAAGAATCAGAGATGCCTTCCCTGCCCATTCCACACTATCCATTAGCAACTAAAAAAGCCAAGATTTACACTATATCCTCCCTGATAGCGTTGAGCTTTGTGCTTTATTTTCCAAGTCATTAGCATGCACAAGAATGACCTCATGGTGAACAGATGCACTTGGATATGGCAGTGATTAGATCAGTCCTCTCAGCAGTCAAGTGTGCCCGTTCCCATTAACCCCTGAGGCGCCGGCGGCAGCGCTCAGCTCGGGGGTTCCCTGGAAAGCAGGAACCTGCCCATGCGAGCTCAAACCCCTCGGACAGAATCCTTGTGGTGGGAAAGCTATGACTAGAGAGTTATCCTGAAATATCCGGCTCCTTCCACTTCCCAAGGTTAACACCATGCTTCTGGCTGCTGATCTTACACAAAAACAGCCCCAAGCCCCAAAGAACCCTTATGAGCCACACAGGCAGTTGAAGTCGGGGCACTGCTCTGCCCACTTCTGCTTCACAAATTTTTTAAAACAAAATGCAAGTATTTTGTTGAATAGCTGTTTCTGGTTTTGGCTGAGGGAGCAAGAACAGCAGCTTAAAGCCTGTCCACTAAAAGGAGAGAAATCTGCAGAGGGAAAGGATGAGAATAATTCAATAGTGTTGGATTATGGAGGATTTCCTGGGCTGCCTCTCAAACCCTGCCTAATTAAAATACAGCATGTAATGCACCAGTTTAACAACAAAGGGCTGTATTCCCAGCTTTTGTTCCTAATCTGCACATCCCCTAAATGAGTTCGGGGATGGCCATTCTGCCTACAGGGCTGCACTTTCAACGCTGAAGATATCGGGCCTATCTATGATCCATGCAGGCAGTTTAAGGCTCTGCTCCTGGAAGGAGCAAAGGAGATCAGCTGGACTATTTTCCTGCAGAAAATGCAGCACCTGCAAGACTGGCAACAGGAAGACTAAGCCAGGGCAGGAAAACCACATCTCACGCGAGTCTGGGGATGCATCCCCAGGGGCAGCATCAGAAAACACAGAAGCATCCAGTTCCAATAATGATATCGTAGTCAGTGATACGCCACTAACGTGTCACTGGGAGCTGTTAGATTTCTCCTTCCACTGTGCTAACTGCTGAGAACACGCTGCACTCTGACAAGCAGCACCCTTACTCCCTGGCCCTCCTGCTGCACACATGCCTTCGCAGCACCGACGGGATCACGCCTGAGGGGCATTATAAGGATCAGATCAGATGAGAATTAATCTTCAATTTACCTGAGCAGTTTGTGCTTGGCAGGGTCAGCAGTACCGGCTGGCTTGTACTGCCACCTGTGCCAGCTCCATGCATCCCACAGAATCATCAAGGCTGGAAGAGATCAACAAGTCCAGGGGCCAACCCAGCACCACCATCATCACCCAGAAGTCACATCCTGACACCTCCTGAACACTTCAGATATGGGGACCCCGGTGCCTCCCTGGGCAGCCTGTGCCAGTGTCTGAGCACTCCTTCAGGGAAAAATGCTGCTTTTAATTTACTGCTCCCTGACTCATTTTTTCTGTTTCAGAGTAGAAAAATGCCCTCCATATTCCTAAGTGGCAGACAGATAATTCCTGCAAGTGCAGGACAGGTGGATCTATGCCTGGAGCAGGCCTGGCTGGGGAGCAGCGGAGCTGCCGGGGCTGCATCCAGCCTCCCTGCTGACTGCTGAGGGGCATCTGATGGAAAACACATCCCCGCATGGCCACAGCTGACACTGCCCCTGCTCATCACTGCCTAAATATGCAGGAGAATCAGCAGGTAATGTGAGGAGACTCTCTGAAGCGGAGATTCTGACACCAGAAGTCATGGCCAGCCTCCAGTTCATGAACGGAAATTATTTCTGAGGCTCAAAAGTCTGAAAATCGGGACCTGACTGGGGCAGACCAGACTTTGCACTTAAAGCAATTAAAATAATTAAATCAAACCCCAGTACTCCTGATTTAACCGTGTTCTGAAATGCCCAGCTACTGGGAAACGCTGTAACTGTGTTTGGCATACACAGCTTATCCTTCAGAAAGTGAGGCTGCTGAGGGCTTCTGCCCTGTCAAACCACATTTGACACAGCACCGTGTGCTCAGAACAACATGAAAATGAAACAGAACTATGCACAGAGCAAAATGTTTAAAATAGATCACTATATCCACATTTCTATTTGCTGATACGTTGACAGATAAACGATTCAAGTGCTAACAACCAACCCTGGGCACGCGCCGCGCTCCTATTGAAACGGGCGGGTTTTTTGTCTCAGACTTTTGGCAGAGTGTATAAAAGCATTTAATGCACAGCTGTTCTACTTTTTAATGTAGGAAACATTAATCAAAGCTTTAAGTTATAAGCTTTCCTAGCGTTGTTTAGTATTCCAGTTCAGCAGAGATCAATAGATCCATCCCGTGTTCCCTGACGCCTCTCCAGGACGCAGAGGCGCGATTATGTAAATGGCCCCGGCTTCCTCCCCTCCTGCCAGCGCTTATCTCCAAAGCCTTCTGCCTGCTGCTCCTGGCCACCACTGCCTGGCCAGCACAGGCCTCTTATCTCCTCACAAAGCTCTGAGCACGCCAGGATCGGAGCCAGCAACGCTAGACAATGCTGCACGGCTGGTTTTATTCCTAAGTGATTTATTTGAGCAAATTTAATTTCTTCCTTCAGTGTTTCAGTTTAGATGGAAGATATCTGCTAACAAGTCAGGCTAAAGAGAAATAGAGCAGATGTCCTGCAACGTTTATACAGGTTGGAAATAATCTATTCAACAATCCGAAAGAGAAGCAGGGAATGATTAGAAAGTGCCAGTGTCGCCCTAGGAGTGTCAACGACGGATTAAGGAATCTTTGTTAGGGAGTCCAGCACACGGTGACCAGATACTTTCTGGATGCTGGAAAAAAAACATTTTGAAGGCACTGGAACTGTGCGCCTCAGAGCCAACGGCTCCCTTTCATGAGAGCTTCACTTAAACTCAATCAAACCAGCCGGGCAGCGATTGTGACTGCACACGAACCTAACCCTCCACGAGGCACATGAGGAATAAATTCCCCGAGTTCGGCACAGCGCTGTCACCTCTCAGCAGGCTGATGGCCGATGAGCACTGATGTGCGCACAACACACACGCCCCAGACACCCACACCCCTACCACGAACCCCGCAGAGGCTCCGGGCCAGGTGCTGCAGGGCAGCCTGCAGTGCGCTCGCCCGCATGGAAGGGACGCGCCCGCATCCCGCACGCCGCTGCGATTCCCTAACAGCACCCCGTTCCTGTGTTTCTTGTGCATTAATCCCTGACCCTGGTAGCTCAGCAGCATAATCCCCATTTAGCATTAGCAGCAGCCTCCCCTGCGAGGAACTATTTTTGATAAGTGAGCCCCGATTCAGGCCTCGCTTTTGAGCAACATATTCCCAGCTCAGCAAGAACCCGGAGCCCTGAATGAGCCCGAGCCCATCACTGCGAGAAAGTTCATTAACCTCACTGGAGTTGGGGGTTAACAGGATAGCTGAAGAAAGGAGCAGTGTGAATAGCTCTGATGCAAAATAAATTAAAATGAATGTCATCATTCCTTTTGATATTCATTAGTTGATTCAGGGGAAGAATAGTCTTCTTAAATTTGCAAGCATTTATCTACAAAAAACAGGTGTACATCTGCTGCTCAAGTGCTTCTTGGGGCTACAGAGAAGAATAATGTGCAGAGACTCACCAGTTCCACTGAGGGAGTAGCTGGGAGAGGGAGAGAAGACCTGAGCGGCAAAATCCTCAAACGTCATCACTTCTTTGTGGTTCTGGATGATGGCTTCAAGGTACAGAGCTCTCTCCTCGTAGCTGCAGTGCCCCGTTAAGGAAAGGTGTGTGCAGAACTCAAGGCTGCAAGAACCACGGCATCCCCGAGCACCAGCCCCCAGCCCCATATCCACACCAGCCCGGCTGGAACGGGCAGGGAACTGGACCAGAGCTGCCCAACGGTTCTGAATGGGAGCAGCAAGGAGGGGATGCATTCAGGGCTGGAAATTCAGGGTAACACCTTTGAGCTTCCTGACTGAGAAGCTGTGACTTGGGAGCTGCCGAGTGCAGCAGCAAAGCCCCAGACCAAAACCCACCGTCACAGACAGGCTGAGACACTATGGGAAGCTCCTGGCACACAAGATTCCTGTTCCAATGACCAGAAAAGTTACTAGATTGGAGAAGAAGAGCTACAGGACAGAGGGGTACAACCCCCCCACATTCATTTGATCACTGGACTTCTTAGAAGAAATTAGGCACAATAAACACAATTCCAAAAGCGTGACGGTTATATTTAGGGCAGGTGCTAGAAGGTGCAACCTTATGTATCCCAAATAAATGCTGCACAGTGGACAAATCCAGCCCACAACCTGCATGCATTATGCCCTGAATAATGCAGACAACAAAGCCAGCTAACATCGAGACTATTGCCTTTTAATTAAAACTCGGCAACCTGGAACACACAGCATTCAAATGTGTAATCAAAAACCAGTCACCAATAAAACTTACAAGCGTAACAAGCTGAAGCAACTTTCCAGCTGTCTTAATAGGACCCCTGCTTGCGGCAGCCTTTCACAGTGGAGAAAGCAAATCTTCCCCTTTTGTGTGCAGCTTCTGTCTGCTCAGAAGGTGAATCATACACTTCCAATAACAGGGTAACGCCTGGGACAAATCTACAATGGGCTGGAGAGCCTCACGTATGACTTTATGAATTAGGGCTCGCAGGAGCCAGGATGACATCTCATTCTCCATTTCCTCAGTGAAAACAAAAGTTTTCAGGGCCTCATTGTGTTTCTGTTATGGGGAAATGCACTCGAGCCCCGCAAGGCTGTTCGGTGGGAGCAAAGGCCAAGCTGAATTTAGAAATTAGGAGCAGGAGAATAACACCAGTGACAACAGAATGCAGGTGAGGGTATTTAGAATTGAAAAGCATTACTAATTAATATTGAAGTGCCGTTTGTGACCTGCAGTACATTAACAAAACCACTCTGAAACACTATTAAAAAAAAAAAAATCAGAGAAAAGCAGTGCTTAAAGCCAGGAGACGGATGGTCTAGTGTCGACCTCGAAGGGAATAAGCAAAGCACGTCTTCATTGCATGAGAGTTCCTGCAGGCGTGGTGGCAACAAAGGGAAGAGAAAGAAAGGAAGAATTTTGCTTTTAATGCTCGCAGAGGACGATTGATATGTGATAAATCTTCTTATAAACTTCCCGTGGAAGCCTGAAGAAAGAAAATCAATAGCCAGCATTTCAGCGTTTGCACCTGCTGACAGCGTTATTTGCTCAGTTTTCCTGCCTCGCCCGAAGCCCGGGAGAACGCATTCCTGACAGCGACAGCGGCAGCGCCAGCCCGCGGCGTGCGGGGCTGCCTCCCCTTTATGGGCTGAACTCCTGATGACTCTTGTTAATGAATAGGCTGCCAAACTTCCTCGGAGAGGAGGCACACGCCTGGGCCCAATTCTAAAGGGACTGACGGATGCCATTCACTGCTCATTATGGAGATGCCGATTCNCTCGGCGACACCGCGGGCTGGCGACCACCTGAGCCTGCGGGCCGGCCGGCAGCGCTCGATTCACCGCCCGGCCCCGGCCGGGGCTGCTCGTGGGCTTCCAACCAGGCGGGGGAGGATGAGAAAAGGCTTTTCATGCTCTGCCTGACAATGCCCCGCTGAGTCCCGAAGGGCCCTGCACAGCAGCACGCCCGAGCACCGCGCGAGGCTGCTCCCGTTTGGGTAAATGCCGCACGGAAGCACGGGGAGGAGACGCTGCCCAGGTTTGCTCTCTGCACCCGGCAACATCCTACTGATGAGCTGGAGGATGCCGCTCACCACACAAAAGACTGGGAAAAAACACCCGGACAAACAGCTGGGCAGCTACAGGAGAGGCAGCTGAGGAAGAACACGCCAAGGTCTGGAAAGCCCTGCAGATCCACCAGCGCTTTGGAGGCACGCAAGGAAGACCCCCGGCTCAGCACCTCTCCCGCATACTGAAAAGCCAAAAGCAGCGGGTGCGGATCCCCTCAGAGCAGTGAGGGCTGGTGCTGCACACCCCAGCTCCCCTCGTCAGCCACCTTGGCTTGGCGTGCTCCCTGTGCCCTCCCGGGCTCCCAGGAGCACAGCAGCTCGTGCCAGACGGGCAGCGAGTGGGATGCCCGTGCTCGTTTGTACTCAGAGCTTAATCAAAAGAGAGTTAAGTGACTGCAGCAAAATGAAATTAAACTCCCTGCTATCTCTGTCTCAGTACATATGCAGGCTGGGGAGAACAGTTGGGATTCATTAAAAAACGAAAAAGTCAACTAAAATTTTACTGAAGTTTAGGAATTTGAATGTGGAGGCATCATGAACAAGCTGTAAAAAAACCCTCCAAAAAACACCTCCATCCTGTAAAAAGGGCATCACGAGGTTTCCTATTTATTGCCCTGTAGGAACGTGTCTGTCCTGAAAATCCCTGGAGCACTACTTCTGTCAGAACTGCACCACGGAAACGAGCTGTGCCTTCAGCCTAAGAGCCAACCACGAAATATCACTGAATTACAAACATTAGAACCTCACACTGAACCTCTTTACCCGGTACTTTTTGTCATGGCTCTCCTGCGAGCTTTGTGCAGAGCCCACCTGACAACAAGGTGCCCCCAACGCCAAGCAGAATTTAGATCAAGTGCACGTAAACTACTGTTTTAAAAATGCAACCCATGGGTCGGCCGGGAGGGAGCCCCGAGTGCCTGGCTGGCTTTCCTAGAGCAGCCTCGGGGCTGGAGTGCTGCAGGGAACGCACAAATCCGCCGCGGTGGCAGGCCTGGCTGCAGAGGACGGGCTGTGAGCTTGAACCCTACCCTGGCGGAAAGCTGGACAGCTGGCTGCCCTGATTAACTAAGCCCCCAGTTATCTGGGGGCTTGGGGCGTCCCCTGAGATCTGCAGATAAATGGAGTTATACCAGACCCTTGAAGGAGCTGATCAAAAGCTCCTCTTTTAATATGTACGGCAATTTGACCCACCCCTCCATGGCTGCATTATTTTACATTTTGCTTCTGCAAAGACAAAACTCCAGAGCAAAATGTTTTAAACAGATGCAAACAGGGTTGTTTTTTTTTTCATTTTATATGAAATAATGACATTGAGAGCCATGACAAAGTGTGAATATTATTGATCATGAATAGATATAAAACTACGGGAGAGCAGGAATTTAGCTCCTATTTGAATACAGCAATCAAATCTCAATATTTGAATATTATGAGCTTCTAGTAGTGTTTCATCAGCATATCAATTATTTTAACATTTCAACCACACAATGAAGGCTGTTTGAAAAAAAAGCCCCAACACATTAAAATGTGAACATCAGCTATTTACAATAAATCACAACATCTTATTGCAGCAGCAGGATGACCTGCAAAGTGAGACACACAGGACCTCCTTCCAGATAGAAAATGCAAAAGAAGACAAAAGGCAGAAGCTTTTGAGAATTCACCAGAGAGGCGGGCACCAGCCAGCACTCAGCTCTCACCCACCAGCATCACTTCTATGTTTAACCTCTACAACACAGAGGCAGTTTCAGACACACAGTTTGAAACATAATGACCTTGAAAACCCTTCAAAGTCCTCATAATCTGGGTTCTGCAGGTGACCTGAGCCACCCCAGGGCCAGGATCTGCCCAGCGTTTCCCTCCCAGCACACACACACACAACACTAAACCATAACAAGCTGCTCTGTTAAGAAACAAGGGAATATAGAAGATGATGACTCAAACAGATCCTGAAAATACAGAACTTTTGCTTATTAACCTTAAGTCCGTGCTGAGCTCAAGTGAAACTCTCAGGGCCCCACCCCTGCTGACGGTAATGGCCAGCCCATCCTGCCCCGCGCTACCGTTTGAAAATAAAACCATTTTGGCAGCCTTTGTATACTCTCACCAATACATGGAAAGAAGGTTTCCTGATGCAGCAGGCAAATAAAAGACAGGAGTGTTGGTGGGTTTGCAGACAGGCTGGGGAGAAGGGCCTGGCTGCTCTCCATGGCCCGGGGGTCGTGCCAACACCACAGGACACCAGTCCCAGGCCTGGCACCCAGGACACTGCTGGGGTGCACTCGGTGCAGCGCCTGTTCCCGTGGCTCCACAGGGACCCTAATGCCCACTGCTGGCACGGCCGTGCTGCAGCTCCCATCTGCGACGCGCAGCCCACCCGGAGCAGGGCTTTCGGGGCATCGGGCCAGTGGAGACGCTCAAAGTATAGAGGTAGACAGCTCTTTCCAGCCCATCGGACATCAAGGCTGGGTACGTGTCCACGTGCCAATTCCTCCTCTACCCTATTAGGGAGACCTGCAGAAAACCTTTGAATTCAATGTTCAGTGCAAGAAACATCTATTTCAGCTTCCTCCTGATCGTCTCACAGGGCCCAAAGATGGTTCACAAAAAGAGTTTGCTCCTAACACCGTGACAGCAGTTCGGAAAACAAACAAGAACGTAAATATTTGGGACTTACCAAAGCAGAATAAAGCTGCGACCATAAAACTGAGGTTAGCAGAGATGTGTTGGCTGATGACCTTTCTGCACCTAATTGTCCTCCCCAGCTCTGAAGAGGATGGAGTTAGAGTTACTGTGCTTTTAAAATGTGGTGCTAGGCAGTTTCGGTGTGAAACTCAATCTGATTGATTGGGCTCGCCATCGTTTACGGTCTAGTGACCGCCAACGCCTCACAAATTTCACCGAGAACTTTTGGGGGAATTTTAGTAACATATATCCTTCACTGAACAGGTGCAATTAAACCATACCTGTCAGCCACCGCAGACTTAACATGCTTTTTATAAACCAAAGCATCCGAGATGGAAACTGTCCAGTGACGCCTGCCTTAAATTGGTCCACATAACACGTGAGACGCGCGTGAGCTGAGGCTGTGTGACCGATGGGGTCTGTGGGCCCCCTCTCCCCATGGCCAGCCCCCATCGCGGCCATCTGTCCACGCTGCAGCCGGGGGAGCCAGGGCTCCCTTGGCGGAGCACGGCTGGCCTGTGCCAGGGCTGCTGTTCCTCCTCCTTATCCAAAACGGGCAGATGATCCTCTGCTGCCAAAACCAAGAGCTCATCCTCTCTGCGGCATAATTTTCTGCTGCTGTGCCACCAATCGCACAGACACGCAGCCCTCTGTGCTGGGGGGGATGGCTGGAGCCCAGGACACCCTGGTGTGGAAGAGACACAGCTCTCCCCGAGACCGACAGGTACAGAGAGGTTTGCAAAGGGATTCCTTGTTTGTGGAGCGTTTGCCCAGTGCCTGGAGCTCTGCCACTTCCCTCCCCGCAGCGGGGCCTGGGTCCCTGCACGGGATCACAAAAGAACCTCGGTGCTGACTGATGGAGATGGGCCGCAGGTCCCAGAGAAGCTGCGAGTGCTCCGAGTCCCAAGGCACGCTGCCACGGCGCTTCCCAGCGCGCACGGTGCGATAGCGCGGCTCCCTCGCAGACAGTCACAGTAATTGCTTTAAAGGGGAAAGTGCAGCAAAACAACAACAGAAACACGTTTCACACGGTTTCAAAGCATCTCTGTGGAAATCAAGCAGTGTAACAGCAAAGCCATACTGAAGGTGCCCTGAGGCAAAAGGCTCCACCTCGTGCTCATCTGTGCAGAGCCCCGCACCGGAGCTTGGCTCCTGACGCCGTCGGGCAGCGCATGGCCCAAGGTGTGCTGCAAGCACCCGTCTGGCAGAAGCACTCGCCTGCCGCTCTGGGATAGCAAGAATATGTGGCACATTAGTCATGCCAAGTGCTTCAGGGAAGAGTCTTGCATTTATTATGAATAAGGCAGAAAACAAGCTTTCATCTTAATTTCCGAGCGCTCCCGCAGGCAAGAAGCCCCCGGGAGCAGACAGACGTACCAGCACAGACCGGCCGCTCTGCAGCGGAGCAAAGGGACACCGGGTCACCCCTCCACGCTCACACCACTCTGTGCTCTGACAGCCCTCGAGCTCATCCCTACCCAAAGCTTCGTACTTCCACCACAGAGTCCCTGCAATGCTCTCCTCCCAGGCAGTCAGTCCTGTTTGTACACAAACCTGCTCTGTTGAAAAAAGAGCTAGGCTTGCGCCTCATCCCCTTTCTTAACTTTGTTCCTGTCAAGTGTCTTCCTCACGTGCTAGAGGTGACAAACCACACACAGCTGTGCCTAGAACACGGCACTGTACGTTTTGCATGGTGCAACAAGTCCTCTGCCCATACAAGGTCCAATCAGCCACTGCACTCAATCACTGTACTGAAACGGCTCGGATGAAAATATTTCTGTTGCAATGACGACCTAATGGCCTGTTACCAGTTCAGAGCCGCAGGAGCCCTGACTGGTAACTCACTCCGCGGGGCACACCAAGATCTAACCACCGAGAAGCTGCTTATGAAAGAGTTCTGTATCGTGACTCCCGTGGCACAAGGTTTTGGCCAGCAAATTAGTGGGGCATGATTCCCCCCAAATACACTTTCTCTAGAAGTAGCCATACAGTTCCTGCTGAATCCTGAGAGATAAAGGGACAGGAGTTGCCCAGGTCTAATTGAAAGCCACCTTCCCAGTGCCCCAGAGCACAGATGTTGAGCTCCTCTCTCCTGAGGGCACTGGGATCACAGCGAGCCACTCCGTGGGGATCCGCACTGCCTCCACTGTGAAATTCCAGGTGGAGCGCAGAGGCATCCAGCTAAACTCCAGAACCCAAGGTGGTGAAGCCAGGACAGCCAGGCAGAGAGATTCTCCCACCAGAAATGAAGAGCTGCTAGCAGGGGGATGCTGGGCCAGCTACACCTTCCTGTCCTGTAATCAGACTTCCCACAAGGTTTGAGAGTTTATTATATGAATTTTATCACTTGATGACAAGAAGCTGTTGGTATTCACTTATATCTTTAACCAGAAAAAAAAAAAAGCCCCAAAGTGCAAAAGACAGAGGGTTATAAAGGTTTTTGAACTGGTGGTGTTATGCTTTGGTCATTGCACATACACAAACACATAGACTTGCAGTGCCTCCAGCTTTACAGCCACACACATTTAATATTCCTACACTTACTGCCATCCCACTGCCCAAACACAAGGATGTTCTCCTAAAGCCAGAAATGTCACCAAAAGAGCTCGCGTGTCACAAGAGATCCACTCCGCAGTGCACCGGGAGACAAGGAACAGGTCAAGCTCCACCCCAGCAGTATCCAGGTGAAGGTACAGCTGGGAGTCTCCTGGGACAATGCCATGCTCAAAATGGTTCAGAACGCGAAGGCGCCAGCCTCTGCAATTCCCAGATTTGACACTGAACAGCCAGAGGCAGGGGAAGGGGAGATAATGCCAGACTCATAACTCAGAATTCACTGCAGAACGGCAGAGCAGGGCAATGACAACACCACCTACACAATCTGTGCTGAGCAGGGCAAAGTCCCACTTAGTTGCACATTTGCACCCAGAACTCCGGGGCGGCTGCAGCCTCACAACCAGCTGAGATTACAGTCACTACAGACCTGCTGGGGAAAGGCTGTGCTTTGAGTTGCTGAGCACTATGCTACAAGTGCTGTCCAAGTGGGGGACAGATGCCAAGGGGAAGTCAGGAGAACGTTGTCATCTGCATGACCATGGACAAAGAGGAACTGCCTTTCTTGATTTTAAATGAAATCAAACAGAAATGGTGACTTGGTTAGTTTTGAATCAGTCCTTCTGCCCCCAACAAGAAGCACGGCGTCTGCTGAACTGACTTGGACATAGCTAGTCTTAGAGGAGGCAGCAAAAAGCCCTGTAAGCCTGTGGGAGGCAACAAATGCCTTCCTCCAGTGCTTATGGAATGCCATACTTGTGTGTCGCTTGCACAAAGAGATCTGAGTTTTTGATGTTCGACAGTGATGCTTCCAGGCTCTCAAAATTAAATGTTTTCCAAATGTAAATCCCTGGAAAGCTTAACTGCTCTGAAAATACCATTTTACAAATTTTACAATCTGTGAAGCAGTTGTAATTGTTTACAAGTATTTCTTTTTCTTTTTTAATGAGAATGTGCCATAAAATTGTTAACACGTGGGCTAGAAAAATATAACTTGTGCCACCATTCATGGGGTGTGATTCCCACCCCCTGGAACGACTGCAGTGACACTGAGGTGGTTTTGTGTGCCCAGGAGACCAGCCTAACTGAGCTGCTGCTGAGCAGCACACAGACAGAGGGATTCCTGGAATTATGGAATATAAATGCACATGCCAAATGAATTT
The DNA here is from genome assembly GCA_013389985.1 of Dryoscopus gambensis. Lineage (NCBI taxonomy): Eukaryota > Metazoa > Chordata > Aves > Passeriformes > Malaconotidae > Dryoscopus > Dryoscopus gambensis. Next base: position 165,781 of record WEIT01028303.1, on the reverse strand, counting down.
GTTCCTAAAAGAAGCTCAATTCACCTAGTTCTAACGGAATCACAGCCAGTGGGACAGCATCTCGGAAAGGGGCACCTCTGTGCCTTGGATATAACTGATGGACTGTCAAACTGTTGCTCGTTAAGGAATGAGGCTTTTCAATTTACAAATATATTTTCTCATCTACTAAATGTTACCAAACCCTGTCAGTTTGATAAGAGTATGATGATCCAGAAGCTACAAGCAGAACAAAATATAATGACACAAAATAATTTTGTCCCTTCTAGTTTACTACAGCTCTTTTCATTAGTTCTGGGTCTAACACTAAATGGCTCAGTTTCAGGTCTATTATAGTTGGTAATTTACATTTATTACAATCAGGGACAGGTAACTGGGGCTTATTATCACATCCATTATGAGTGACACCATTTGCAAGATGCTTAACAGGAAACGGACTTGTTGCTGCAGAGAGACAGGCTGGGAAACTGCTCCATGTTAGAGGGTAGGGAGGAAGAACAAATCAGAGAAAGCCCAGCAAGAAAGCAGCAGGGGATGTCTCAGCTTTAAATTAAAACCAATGTAAGGAGGACAGAGGTTTTAAATTATCACCTGCCAGAGCTGAGGCTATTGCAAAGCAGGGCCTGAGCACAGGCTGCCCTGGCCACGAGGCTCTGGGCGGCAGGCGCCGACAAACAGCTCCCAGGTCTGACCCAGTGCCGGTGGCTGCAGGGACTCGGGGCGCTCCACGTCTCAGTGTCCCTTTCCATGCTGGACCTGTGCCCCTGAGCGGGTCCCTCCGGCCACCCCAGCCCCGCTGACCATCGGCCGGCACTGCACGGCAACACCTGGTGCTGCCTCTGGCCGGGCCCTGCGGCAGCTGAGGCCAGAGCTCCCTGCCAGGTGGCTGCTCTTCAATTACACTGGCTGGCATTGTGGGGTTAACAAGGAGCACGGGGAAATCTTTTATTCATATAACACAGAATGCCTTTTGTTGATCTTTGAATAATGTTGCTTAAAATCCATTAAATGACCATACTCTTTCAACAGACAGCCTGCAACAGGTACAGCAGCGCGCACCCACCGCCGGCCGCCTCGGCAAAATGGCATCCCCAAAAGCAGATGATTAAGTCAGCGTTTAAAATAACTTTTTTTCCCCCTGAAAGTGACCTCCCAGTAGGGGAATGGGATTCCACTTCCACAGCGCAGCTCAGCCAGTGCGTTTGCTGTGATGGCTCCTCGTTTCCCCAGGGGAGTAAATTAAAATTCTGGTGCACGTTTATGAAATCTGCTTTTTTTAACTTATGAGGTGGGTGTGTGAGTGGAGAGGGAGCAAAACCGAAAATGTAAGTGAGTCCTTCACAAAGGCAAGTCAATGCATTGGTTTCACTGTTGTTAACTTCTAAATGTTCTACTGAAAAAAAATTCCCCATGACTTTCAAGTAACTCAGGGTGGCCATGAAGTCTTATCATTACAATTAATTACGGGGCAAGTTCCTGAGTGAGCTGTACAATACACTATTAAACAGCCAAGTTCTAAATCCAAGCACAAGAGAAGTGATGGTGGAAGTGGAGAGAGAGCAGTAGGGAGGGCTGCTTGGCTGCTGCACACCGGAGCCGACAGCCTGCTTTAGCACCCAGGACTGGCCAGGTTCAAACCAGCTTTGAAAAGGAGTGAGAATGAGAGCAGAAACCAGGCTGCTGTGTACAGGTATATATTGTATACAGGTATGAACACGCAGGGGAACGGGAACAGAAGTGCTGAACCCCAGAACAGTGCAAAAGAAAAACTCCTACCTATAGGAATAAATATGATAGAAACAACAAGTGACAAACCACAAGGTGGTCCCAAAGAACAGCTGAGGTGCTGCTGGAGCCCTTCCCAGTTTGGGGCATTCTGTGTACTCAGATTAAAAGCCACTGAAGAGCAGTGCCGCAGCAGAGCAGGCTGGGGCTGGGCCCGGGAAGCTGCACATCACCAGGTGGGAGGTGCAATGACCTGTGCCCGTGTGAGACCCCCGAGGTGCTCACAAGGTTGGGGTCACGCAGATACACCAGGGAAGAGCATCAGAGAGCAGCTGTGCTGTGCGAGGAGCGGGGCTGCGCACTCCCGCATGCCCGAGGTGTCTGGGTTATGGAGCGCCCGCTTCCACCACGATGAGATTACGGCCGGCTCACAGAGCGGCAGCACTTCGTTAAAACGGACAATTAATCTGATTTGAGATGGCAAACGAGCGAACCAGTGCTGCTGCAGACACAGCTGTGATGGGAGGGGGGGATCCTGCAGGAGGGCCACCGGTCCCTGGGAGCTGGCACAGGAAGGAGAGGTGGATGGCAACTGGTGACGAGCGTGCTGCTCCGCTCGTTTCTCCACGGCCACCAGAACCCGGCCCCGCAGCCGCCGGTGGCAGCCCCGCACCACTCTGCTCTGCACAGCCCCTTCCATCTGCTTCCTGCCAGCCCTCCTGACGCATCTCACTCTGCAGCCAGCGCAGAGACGCTCCTTTGTGACGGTGACCGCAAATCACCGCTCGGGCCGGGCCTGCCCCGGCACGTGCCTCCCAGCACCGCCTGCAGCTCCACGGAGCGCAGGAAGGACCCGAACGAAGCGTGTGCGCCCAGCAGCTCAGTCCCCGGCGCCCGGGGGACACTGTGCCCAGGTGGCACAGCCTGCCCGCAGAGCCTGCCTGAGCACCAACTCGGGAAGCTTCTGCCAAGCACATCACTTCCTCAGTGATCACACTGCTGCTTCCAGCCAGTGCCCTTTAACCTACGCTTCTCAAGTTCTTTACATCCGTAACTGCTGAGTCATGTCAGGTATGAAAGGAGATCATGAGGACCCCAAAGAGAAAGGCAAAGAGCATGAGATGAATTTTTAATGAAGCATCAAAGTTGGTGGAAGCAGAGAAGGGGAATATGCAGGGACAGTGACCCAGAGAAGAAGCTACACAGCAGGGACAGCGCATGCTGTCAGGTTTTCCTGCATTCAAGTTTTCTTCCAGATTTTGTTTAACTTACTATCTCAAAAATCAAGCCCCTAATTTCACCCAGTTTGAAAAGGAAGGCTTTTATCATTCAATTACCAGCTAATCCATCTTCTGCAGAACACAACCAGCACTGCACTCACTCCTGCCCAATTACACATGGTCTCTTCCCATACTTATATTCTGAGGAAATCAGGAAACCATTTCTTCCCAGTCAATTACAAAAGGAGAATTGGTGTCTCTTGGCATAAGAATGAGCAGCTGTAAACAGCCTTTTTGCACACATCTTTGCCACTATGACTGTCACCACCCACATCAGGCCCCTGCTACATCAGCTCAAGTTGGTCCTGTGAGCAGCCTGCAAAATTTTATCCATTAGCTGGAAAATGCCCACGGCAACCCAAGATGAGCCCATCCAAAAAATTTCACTTGCCAATTAACTTTGGAAATACATGACAGCCTTGTCTTTGGGTGTGATTTCAGAGCCTCTTGCACTGCCAAGCTTTCCGGTTTGGACCCGCGGCGTGTGACTCAGTGTAACTGCAGGAACACTGCCACGAAGAAACGGGATATTGGATATTAAATATTTGGCTTTTTTGGCAACATCGCTTCTCACTCCCTACCCTGGTGTTTATCTGTGCAGGCACACTGCCATCTGATCCCCGGGACAACGGCAGCAATATCGCTGCACGTGCTGCTACCTTGCGCAAGGTTGGGCTCCCGGTTTGAATCTGCCTCTCTGAAGCAGACACTGCTCTGCAGCCCAAACAATGCCCAGCACTTCGCCATGAAAAGGGAGAAAGTGAACATTAGCACATCAAAGGCCCCTTTCTGAAAGAAGAAAAATTGCACGATGCACACTTTAATCTTTCTGACAATCTATGCATGGCCTGAGCTGAATTCTACTTTTCACACAAATGGGAATGCTCCATACGAGCACATCTGTACCAACGGCAACAAGAACACAGAAACACGAGCTAGCATGGACTTTGAACTTTTAAAATATGGATTAACACGCAATAATATTTAACAGCTGATAGAACAACATCCCTCTTATCTCTCTTAATAAACCCAAATTACATCAAACATCTTACAGGCACCATACAGAAAGGCTGCTAAAAATATTTTAATCTAAAAACAAAAAGGGTAGTATTAAACAAAATACAGGCAATATTAAAATCTTAATGTAAATGCCGATTGTACAAAATCAGTTACCTGTCAGAGGACAGCCTTAAGAGTAATTCCCTGAATTAACACTTCCATTTAGCTAACTAAGGGTTAATCTGCTTACAGATTTAAAAGAAAATATTGCTAAAAGATGTGTACAGCATCTAAAGTCATTCTGCTGCATTAGGGCACAGACTTCTGCCTGTAGATCTCCTCGCACTTGGAGGACTCACATCCATCAGCCCCGAGAAGCAAACACTGGCAAATCTCTGCACATTCAGAAAACCAGAGCACAGGCAACAGCACGATCCCAGCAGAGAGGGGCGAGAGGTGCCTCCTCTCATTCCTTCACCAGGATGCCCTGTTTGCTGCTCAAGCCTCACCGAGATTGTCTGCACGTTTTTTCAGCTGACAGCAAGTTAAACGGAGTCCAAATGCTTGTGGAGGGCAGGAGAGGGACTGCCCAGGAACAACATCCCAGTTTTCTTCATGTAAGCAGAACTGCACCCCCTAAATATCAGCTGTAAGGGAGTGGTATGATTCACAAACGTGCCTTAATAAACGCACATGCTGAATGGATTTGTTCCTAACTCAGTCTCGGCCAGTGGGACGACATCTTGGAAGAACTTCAACAAGATCCCAGCCTTGGACTTGCAGAACATCAGCAATGGAGAAGAGGCGGCACCATGGCTGAGCCTCACACACCTGACACTGCACACAAACCAGCACGTTCCCAGACAAAACACCTGCAACTTCCCAAAAAGCTTGAGAAAAATCCCATTTCTCTCGCAGATTTGCCAGCAACTTAAAACGCTTCGGTCCCAGAAAGGAGCCGGGGAGCACACGCGGATTTGCCAAATGGACTGTTTGAAGTGTGGGATCAGTGGTGAGATGACGAGCTGGCACGCAGAAATACTGGACAAAGAATTAGAAGTAGCTGTTTTGGAAATCTCTCCACAGAGAAGCCTGGCTGCGCCTTGGACACCCACCGTGCCACAGACCAGCACACTGAAGTACCACAAAACCAGGGGCTCTCTGCACTCGTTCACAAAAACCATCTGCAATTTACAGGGTTTGCGCAGCTAAACATGGCCCCAGGCCCAAGACCTTTATTTCCCTTCATATTTTGCTTCTCCAGGATACAGCCCTGCTCAAAGCACCAGCTGAAATGCATACTGGGGGAGGAAAGAATGGCTGGACCGGACAGATGGTCGGCCTTTGGATGCTGAAAGGGATTTTGAGAGAGTCGAGTAGTATGACTTAATTCTTGTCCTGAATATTGAAGGTAAACATGGATCAGTCCAAATGAGGCAGGGCACAGCTACAGCCCTACACCACTGTGCTGCATGTAAAAACCAGCACCAGATCACGAATGCAACTATGAAAAAACCCCCAACATTTTCTTTAAACTCCTGCCACTGGAAACACTGCCTCTCCTGTCTGTTCAGCAAGCAGAAATTGAATGAAGTTTTTAAGAATGCAATGATTTATTCCCTGTACACAAATCACTGACTCAGCACGTTACTGCACAGTCAGAATGCACAGAGGTGAAGCAGAGAAACTCTCAGTACTCAGGAGCTTGGGTCCTGCTGTTTTCTCCCAGTTCTGGACCACAAAGTCTCTCTGACAGCTCCAGCAGCAATGGTGGATTCTGCTCCATCCTAAAAATTTCCTTGTACTGAATGCTATATAAAACCAGCACAGCTGTCTCAGGCCTGATGCTCAAAATGTAACAAAAGGATGAAATATGAGGGCAGGAAAATGTGAGTCTGCAGGTATCACGTTTCTAATGTTCTTCCAGCAAGTACCAACACAAAAAACGAAACATTTGGTTTACATGTGATCTCTGTGGATTTTCTTTAGCAATACAAGGGAAGAGTCAAACCCGTTGTTTCGGGCAGCAAAGAACACTGGAGCCCATGTGAGGCGTTTGTTTGCAAACCCCAGTTTCACAGATACTGTAATTGATGCACGGAGTGGGAACAGAAAGTAAAATCTCCCCACTTTGCTTTCTGAGATCCCGGGACTTTGTGTGTTGACTTTTGGGATTCCAAACTGCACGTTGCTGTGGCATTTAAAACAAACGGAAATGCTGGCATGCAAATCCTATTCAGCAACTTGAGAATACTGAGGGCTTTTACAAGGCAAAGAACACGTTAAAAGTTCATTAATTAACCAGTGCTCGGGAACAGATGGAATGGCTATCTGGACTCTAATTACTGTAAGTTGGGACAGAGGTTCACAGACCTTAATGAGGTTCAATAAAATGAATGATTACACATCAATCACAATTAGAGAAACCTGTAAGATGAGCTGAATTATCATGGCAACAAGTCATAAAACACGGGAGCACAAAACCCAACAGGCTCTGCGAAAGCCTAGAAAGAAAGGGTTTCTGAATTCAAACAGTTCTCCTGGACTGGAACAACCCCTCTCTCCCGCCAGGCTCAGGGAGTTAACAATGAGGGCTGTGCTGGCAGCCTGGGGCTGGACCAGCCCTCCAAGGGTGCAGGGCAGGGGATTACTCACACTGGCACGTGTGGGCGTAACTGCTATTCCTGCAACTCCAAACCTTCAAATAACATGGAGTTGGATTTAACAGTTAAGGACAGAAAAATAATCCCAGCCACTTCCATTTCTGACCACCGGAGCTGCCTGTGGGAAACGGTGCTTTCAGAGCCTCCAATTTCCCAGCTGCGAGAGAGGCTGGCAACGGGGAGAGGAAGGTGGTAGGGTGGACACAGAAATTCAAAGTGCAGAGCCCTGTTCACTTAGATCTGGGGAGTGTCTGAGCATCAGCTTCAGGGCTTGCTCTCCAAAGTGCTCGGTGCCTCTGTCATCCTGCCTGCACTGCCACTCTGCCTGAAGGGTGCCAGGCTGGCAAGCACAGCCCTCACAAGCCCCCTTTCAACACCAAGAAGCCAGGCAGGGTCGCAGGGATGGCAGAGTTCAGGAAAAAGCTTTCAGGAACACAGAAAAGCAAAGGGCCTGGCAGCTTGAGGTCTCTCCCTAAAATGGTTTCACTGTCACAGCCCAGTTTTGGTGTCGAGGCTTTGCAGTACTGAGACACTGAGCCAAGCCCAAGTTTGGTACACAAGGACCACCACGATCTGCAGTGAAATAACTGCTCCCTGAACAGCCCTGCCCTGGCCAGCTGGGAGGTGGGCAGGGGAACGCCTGCTTTACTTCAGCAAGCCACAGACTGTAGGCCAGCAAGGTGTTAGGTAATCCACACCGTCACTGGTGAAAATGAGCCAGGCAGATGATCCTAAAGAGGTGCCACAAATTCAGCTGTTCAGCACAAATTAGTTACAAGTTCTCAAAAACCTGGCCCAGGCCAATTCAGAGAAGTATTAAAACCCAGAAAATTACTTGACATTTTGTTTAACAGAAACTACTGTACCTGCACTAGATTATTACTAAACATTAGGTTTAAGAAATCATCCAAAGCCACCTGCTCCTGTTTATACACCAGAACCCTGACAGTTAATCATACTGGGAAATACACACAGAATTACGATGCTGAGGAAAGAAAAACCACAAATTCAATATGCCAGCCAGAAAACCTGCTACAAAAAGTAGCTTTCTCCTATTCCTCTCACTTGCTGTCACCATGTTCATGCCCCCAGTAACAGGCTGGCTTTCAGAGTTTTCCAAGTGCAGGTAGAGGGGAAGCCTTTCCTCCCTAAAGGATGATGTAGGATTATGGTGCTGCCCACCAAAGTATCTTTTATATAAGTGGCACAAAATTTCTGTGCCTCTCTCCGTTCGGTGCCCACTGCACAGAGCACATCAGGCTGGAGGGGAGTCAGATCTGTCTCGCCTCCTCAAAGCATGGCCAGCACTCAACCCAGCCACTCATTTTCAATAACAGAGACACAAAGTCATAAAGAAAATCCAAAGCTGAGCCTAAAAACATTTTTCCTGTTTAGAAAGTTATTGCTTAACTTTTGATCAAGCAATTTCAGCATGTATGCCTCATGGAAGCCACGCACTGAAGCCAGGGTTTCTTCAAAAGAGAAATTTGAAAAATGATGTAAACCTGTGCTGGCGATCGCATGTTTGTGTTACCGCCAGTGCCTGGAGGGCTGGGGAAGTACACACGGAAATGCCCGCACGTGGATCTGCTCTCCTGCAGCCTTTGCGCCTTCCCTCCACCGTTTCTGGGACAAGGGAACGGCCCTGCTGGGTGGAAGCTGCCTCTCCTAGGCCAGCACCTGGGCTTTGGCCCTGGCGAGGACATGGTGCATCCCACCAGCCCCACAGGAGGCCTCAAACCATCCCCTCGGAAAGATTTTCCAGTGCCAGGACGTCTTAAATCCCTGCCGGCAGGAGCCTTCACCTGCTGCGGCACTGCCCGCGGGGGAGCCCATACCAAGTGGCTCCCGGGGAGCCCGGGCGCCGAGCTCGGCCACCTCGGTGCCTGGCCACGGGTCCCTTTGTTCCTTTGTTGGCCGGAGGGAGCAGGAGCGGCGCTCCCCGCGGCGCCGCCGCTGCTGCCCCGCGCCCGTCCCTCCCGAGCGCTTTTTGTCTCGGAACGGCGCTGCGCCAGCCCCGGCTTTCCGCTGCCTCCCAACGAGCCTTTTCGCGACCTACATAATTCCACAGAAAGCCACCACGATGGGCTTCAGTTTTCCCCGAATTTCGCAGTTTAATTTGATGATTACGCTGCAAGAGCTGAGACGCATCCTTTTAATCTAAATGACTCGGGGTAATTTAACTTGATTTTATTAAAACATCGGAACGATCGCCGTGCGTTCTGCACAAAGGAATTAGACTGGAAGGTTAAGAATCAGCATCAGGGATACCAGCAGCTCCCTCTAGTTGAAAAGTGCATTATTATTGTCCCTGAAGAGCCAGTAAATAGCAAAGATCCCCAAATATTACAAGCTGCTTACATCAGCAGCTTGGGAACTCGCGCTGGAATACATAATCCTTGTAGCTCCACTAGCTACAATGCTTGGATTCCCTCCCCTTAAATGAAAATAACTTTGTATCACCTATGCTGGTGACTCCTGATAATTCTTTTAAGACGTTAACTACCCAAAAATTTAAAAATCCCAGCATCTGACAACAAATCCACTTTGGAACAAAAAAACCTGCCGCACGTTAGAGCGGCGATTTGCAAACCGGCTTTCACTGAAATTTAAAGTAAGCGTTAGAGCGTGCATATGCTTTAAATAAATATAGGGTTTCAGATATTGATCCAGAAGCCACCTCCTTACATTTCCATGGCTTTGAAACTAAAGAAGAGGCTTTTTAGCCTGAGGGGTTAAAAGTGTGGGTGTGGAAGTGGGCTTTTGTTGGAAAAATTAGCAATGCTATGAGTCATTGTGCATTAGCGGCAGAATAGTTTTGCATCTTGTATGAATCCAGACACCATATGCCATGCGAGGCCGGCCGGCGCTGCGGTGCCACGTGGGCATCCCCAGCGGAAAGGCTGTCGGAGCGCGGCGGCGGCCGCGGCAGC
>WEIT01028303.1:142387-156097 GCA_013389985.1 Dryoscopus gambensis | reverse complement strand
GCCCCGACTCGCAGCCCGGCCGCAGAAACCAACCCGCCTTGCCTGTCGCCGACCCGTCCGTGACAAAGCCCAAACAAAAACAACCCCTGCAAGTGCCGAGTGCGAGTGGGAATTCAGAGTGAAGCTTCCGAAAGACACGACGGAGATTTATTTAGCTATGCGAATCCCTTCAAAGTTAACAGGGGGAAATGGCAAAATCATCCAAAATTACTTTGAAAAGACACAGAATGTGAACCCCCTGCAAACCACCAAGAACCACCGCAAGATGGGATGAAGCACTTGTTAGTAACCTGAATATACCAATTTTGCCTCTGTCAAAGAACCAAAGAATGAGCGAGCGCCTCTCATGAAACACAAGCTGGAGGCTCTTTGTCTAACCCAGAAGAAAACATGAAGCACCGCGGGACAGGTGTTTGCACCTCGGCGTACCTCGCACCTTCCCGTGAAAGGAATGTTTACCGCTCCCGAACAAAGCCCTGCACTGCATTGTGTGCCTCTGCAAGCTGCCTGGGAGGCATCCTCCCGTCCTGGGCTCCCGGGAAGCACCTCAGCAGGGCAGGATTACACCATCCAAGCTACATCCAAATTTCCCAGCTTTTGGCAGGGGTTAAAGAGGCGTGGCTGTGTGTTTTAGGACCCTTGTTTGCAGCTAGTACACACATACTAGTACACGTGTCATTTAGAAATCCACGGCTGAGTTTGTTTTGTTGGGTGTTTTTCCTGACCCGTATCACACAGTGAACTCACTTTTCATTTAAAAACCCATTACATTCTTGATGTCACTTAAGTCCAGGTTTGTTTTTGGAACTGTCCATTACATCAGCCAGTGAAGAACAGCCTCTACAACTGCTGGGGTTTATTTAGTGCTACTGAAGAGCGCAGCTGCTGCCCAGAGATCAGCAGTTTGAAACTCTGTGTCAGAATCAGCCTGGGACTTTCTCAACAACCCTCAGTGAACTTCACAGCTCCCAGCCGTGGGGGAGGATAGCGGTGCCTCGTGTTAGAGTGACAAAATAAACTGCACTGCTCCCACGCAGCCTCCCCGGCTGCTCCCTGCCACCCCAGCAATGCAGCTACAAGCTGTGTGCCTAACAAGGGACCACGGGCAGCTTCAGGGACGGACACGAAACAGAAAATAGAGAAATGTGATCCCATTGTGTCCACACAGCACAGCAGCATGCAGGGTTTAGACCTGCAGAAGCATTTTATACTCTTTAGATATGCACCGGCGGGACGCAGTAGATTCTCTGCGAGTCCATGAAGAGCTCTGTGAATGAGAGCTGAGGAGCCGCCTCCACAATCCCATGTAATGCCACCTAAAAGCTTTGCCTCGCATGACTTATTACAGGCTGGAGCAGATTAGAGGCATCGATCGCTGCCTGGAGAAGGTTCTGGCTGTGAGGAGGGAAGGCAGAGGAGACAGACAGCCCGGCCATCGATCGGCTGCGGCGGGAGCCGCGCGGGATGAAGGGCAGAGCTGCCAGCGCCCGCCCGCGCAGCCCCGGCCCATCCGCGGCCTCGCTCGATGTGGGCACCCCTCGCCGAGGGCGGCGAGGGGGACTCACTGCTCCCCACAGACGCTGGCCACCGACAGGCACTCCTGTGAGCCAGGGCCGGCCGCTCGGCAGGAAACCGTCAGGGGCCACGTCACAGAAATTGTCACAGCTCCTGTGACATGTGCTTTAGAATTTCATAGCAATTGCTATCAGCATCGATATAGCTGGAGGGCACCACTGCTCGGGATGAAATAAAGGGGACAAACTGTGAACCCCCTCTGAAAGGAGTAACAGGCTTTCCATCTCATTTCCCCAGTGTGATCAAACACTGCCTCGTACCCACAGCAGAGTTCCAAACCCCAGCGCCACAAAACACACACTGAAAGGAACACAAAACGTGTCCGACACCACACGAGCCTCCAGAACATCTGACAGCCATTCACACAATTAAGTCCAGCACAGTAAATACCTTTCTTTCCCAGATAAAGCAGGTAAGCAGATCAGGGGCTCTCTATTAGGTTAATCAGAAATTGGCTTAAGCCAAGAAAGGGATTTAATTCAGAATTTGAAGCTGATGTTCTTTGCTTAATCTTCTTGGTTCCAGATATTAACACATCTAGGATATATTAGTATGTCAGTATCTGGATGAGAGGTAACGAATTAAAGTTATAGGCATCTTGTTGTGTTCTGTGTTTGGATGGAGTTTGGCTTTACCCCGCCGAGCTGCCGGCTGGCGCAGGTCAGCAGGCACACCACTGCCATTACAGGGGAGAAAACACTAACAGTTACTCGTGGATCAAATCACTTCTCCAGCGCAAGGGCTGTGTTTTCCTCTGGCCCACAAAAAGGAGTGCAAACTGTGAGCTGGGAAACGGTGACATCCAGTGCTCAGATACTACGTGAAGAGCTCCCGTCCGCACCGTGCTCGTTCCAACGCACGGACACCTCCAGAACCCGCTGTCACAGCAAAGCCAGGCGGAATGAGACCAGCCCCTCTGCTGTCTGTAAGAACAAACCAAAGTACCCTAAAAGCCAGCTTTTGTACAGAGGTGATTTTGTAATCAGTGTGCTAATAAACCCCAACAAGAACCAGCTCCCTCTTTACTCATTCACAGGAGGAAGACACATGTAGTAGCTTGAATTGCTAGGAAAAGAATTTAAAGACTACCAGAAATCACTGAAGAATGCAGGGAAGAAGCCCACTGGTGCTGGCACATGGGACATGCTCCACGCTCCCCAAGGCAGCTCACAAAGAGCTGCTCAAAGCTGAGTTAACATTTCAGACGTGCTGGGATCTTTCCTACTTTTCTCTAAATTCAGTTAGCATCCCAGTCAGGAGGGACTGAGATGACGAGAGTTATTTGCAATGGTGGAGGAAAAAAACCCCAAAGTGGTAAGATACTAGAAATAACAGTGAAACAATTTTTATATTAAACCAATTCAATCCACAGAGAAAAGAGAAGGCTCCATTTGGAAAGATAACCTGGGCAGTGAGAATTGCAGTTCCCTGGGCATTCTGAGAGGAGATTTTTTGCTCAGACGTCGCTATCCCCAAATCCCAAAGTCTTTTTGGAGACCAGGACTGAATTATGGGCCAACCAAAGTGCCTGACACCTGCCAAACTAGCTACATTTTCATGTCTGAAGGTTGACTAGCACCTGAGCTTAGAAACTGTCAGCTTAGACAGCAGCTGCCAATCAGACCTGTAACGCTTCAATCCAAACCCTGGTTTCCCCAGTATTTATCTGCACAGACAAGAGCAGCTCCCAGAGAGGAGCTCTGCTGCAGCTTAGTGTTGTGGCACTCCAGACCACACAAGCGTTCAAAAATCCTTCCCAGCGCACAGCTCACTTCGCACAAGCTGCAAGAGCGTTCAGAGATGCAGTTTTACAGCTCCACTCCTAACAGTTTTTGAAATACTCAGCATTGCTGGAACCAGAACAGACCCTTGCTTAGTTATGACATGTAATTATTTGTTTGCAAGAGAGGTTGTTCCTTCCTCTCCCCAGCAAATACAAAGGAGGCTTGGATGCACACAAAAACCTGCATAAATGTATTCCTTTCAATACAACAATCGTAGTAAATATTATTCCGTGTTCTTGTAAAAGTTAAGTCACCTTATTACTTATGATTTTTGTAAGTCCCAGTCAAATTTAAAGTCAGTTAGTGCCTGAAAAAGCAGCCTGGAGAGGCTGCTGGAGCACATTGCCTCATGCTCAGCAGTTACTCAGGGATGGCAAGAGTCCCAATTAGCAGGGGCTGCAGCCGCTCAGCCTCAGTGCTCCATGGCACCAAGGAGGAATAAAATGGGAATTTGGAACAGAAACTGATGCGCAATCATCCCTGTCCATGGAAGCACTGCGGCAGAGACAGCACTGTTCCAAAGACAACTGAGCTGCGCTTGCACCACCCTGGGCTGGCTCCTGCCATCATTGTGCACTTTGATGGACACAAAGAACCTGTTGCCAGAACAGCTCTAAACTGAAGTTTAAATACAGTTAATTGTTTTTTAATGAATCTCGTGCCCTAATCAATTCCTTAAAACTGAAAGCGTTACATAAACATAAAAAAAGAGATTTAAAAAAGTCTGGTGTGGTCTGCCATAGTTACTTTCTTCATTTTCAAAGAGATTTCCAACAGAAAGCTGTATTTGGGCACGACAGTGGAATTTGTGTCATCGTGACCAAGCGGCTGCGGGCAGCGAGATGCTCCCGCGGCTCTGCGGTCCCGGTCCCCATGGAAACCGGTCTCGGATATTGTCCTCCGCTCGCTGGAGCACCAAGTCGGGAGCCTTTTGTGCCTGATGAGATTTCTTCCACAACCTTCCAGCAACAGACCCTACAGCTTCCTCCTGACTCTTTCCTAATTGAGATGCAAATTAATCTCTGTGGCTGATTACACTTCCCTTACAGCCCCTGACAAGTGCAGCTGTAGCCGGAGTTTACAGACTTTCCAACAAGTGACTTCAGCTGTCACTGCTGGCAAGGCGCTGCCCCGGCTCCCCAGCACGCGACCCCGGCCCTGCGCACCATGCAGGGCAGGAGCCAGGACGAGGGCTCTGCTCCACCTGGAGCAGCACCTCATCACCCCTGAACCACTGACACAGACCAAGTGTTCGATCCGTTTCCAACCACGCCAGAGGTAAAACGTCTTTAGCTGCTGACCCTTAGCAGCACTTTAACATGACCCATGTCCCAAAGAGAAGCTGCAGATCCTCCTCAGCTCTGCTTCGCTCCAGCCTGCAGCCCTCATCCCAACTACAGTTATGATTAGTGTGTGCCCAACTTCATCCCTTACTTTGCCAGCATCATTGCTTTCTATTTCTCCCTCCCACTGACATTTTTTGAGTTATTTCCATCTCCAGTCTGATAAAGGCACTTTCATTTATTGTTTGCACTGCTGGGTCTGCTTCCCACCTGCCCTCCTTGCAGCAGCTGGCACAGCAAACACCGGACCGACGCCACTCACCCTTTGGGAGCTGCGCTGGACAGGTCCGAACATCACCTTTATGCACCTGCACACTCACATTCCAACTGCTGGCTTCAGTGTCTCTCAGAGCCTTCATTATCTACAGAATGAGTTACCGACAGCTTTCTCTCCTGCTCCACTATCACCCCGATGGGATCTGCCCACCAGATCTACCCTTTGTCCCATTTCAGGAGTTTCTCAATCCCACTTTCATTTGTCAGACGTCAGACAAGTGGCAGTTGATTCACTACGGACGGCACTGGTGCAAAGGCAGGCGCAAAAAAAGGCGGAAGAGAATGCGGGGACAGCTGCTGCCTCAGACCTGCGCGGAGCAGCGCCCTGTGCTGCGGGGTCTGTGCTGCTCTGTCACCCCAGGGACCCTCAGGGACACCCCCCTGGAAAGCGGGAGCACGGCCGGCTGCTGAGTGCTGCTCACTCACAAAATGCTCAACGCCAAAAAACGGGAGGGCTCCAGCTGGGAGCCAGGGGCTGGGATGGCTTTGTTCCTGTAACTGCTGCTACTTATGTCCATCTTACGATGCTGTTACTTTAGTATCAAACACTGAGAAACAGACAGATTAAGCTGAATTCTGCACAGCACAGTTTCAGGAATTTGTTAGTTTTCTCTCAAGAAACAGAGGAAAACACAATGAGTCTTGACTCACCTGTCAGGCATTGCCACAGTTTGCACAACCACCAACTGCCTTTGCTTTACAATGAGTAAACCATTAGTTGTTAACACAAACCTAATTAACCACAATGCTACTTTTAATTTCCGATGACTTTTGCAAAGTATACTGGATAACAAAACTTAGCCTTTAAAAAACCCCAGCTTTGAGGATCTTCTGTGTTTTAAAAATGTCCATCTCAAACTAATTCCTCAATGTTCCTTCAAAGATCAAACAAACTCCTTCTCAAAGTCACGTGATTAGAAGAATACTCAAATCAAAAGCTCCCCAGAGAAAGCAAAGTGCAATGAGTGCTCGTCCTGAGGGAAGCGATGTGATTAGCAAAAGAAGCCATAAAACATACGAAGGCGTTAAGAGAAGATCCCAGAATGGGTGCACACCAGTGCCAACGCTGTGGCTCTGTGCAGCACCCGAGCAGCACAGTGTACGTCACGACGCCCGTCCCAGAGAAGCACATCCTCCAGCCACCTTCCAGCCACTGGTGGAAAACAGGTTCTGAAAATGCCCCAACACAGGCGTGGCTGGAATGAAACTGGAATCTGGGACCCAAAACATCCATATCCGAGGACAAATCCCATCTGTCTTATTAATGTAATGAGTCCAAGTAAAGTTAATTGGATAGGATAAGAGCATGGCTGAGCTCTGGCTATCAGCCTGACATACACAGTCCACAACTTCTATCAGTGTGAAAGAAAACTGGGAGTTACCATTACTCACAGTTCAAAGCACCAGGGCTAAGCCCAGGCCCACCGGCAGTGAGACAGAAGCTGCTGGTGAGAGACTCCTGTGATGTCACCATTTCATTTTTAAAACATCAGACAGCAGCTGGGTGTGAACCACAGAAAACATGGAGCTGGACGCGAGGAAAGCTCTCCCCTTTGCCAATAAAATCAAACAGGAAGGATTTTCATCCCAGCCTACCTCTCTGCAGGACGACGCTCCAAGTGAGAACCCTACCAAGGGGAGCCTTGCCCCAAGTAGAAAGGATACAAGCTCTGGTAGAGTGGGATCAGGGACTTGACAGCTCTGCTGGCGTTGATGCACGTGGCGCAGATCAGGCTCGGCAGCAGCTTCGCAGTCACGATGGCACCGTCAAAGAGGGGACCGAAGAACGGTACCTGGGCATGCCAAAATAGAAAAGCAGGCTTCAGAACCACTGCAGGAGACTGGTACAGCGTTCTGCCATGAAACAGTCTGACCACGCTGTTTCCCACACTGAAACTTGCGGGGTGACATCCACCCCCCCAGCTGGTGAGTGTTTACATCCCCCATGACTGCCCTCAGCACACTACACAGATACACACACGTCTCAGAGCATTCTGCTGGGTAAGCACGAGCTTGGTACGCACAGGAACTGAGTCCATCTATGAATTTGCAATCAATATGCCTTGGGCGGTGGATATTAAGAGCTGTTTTCCATCTGGGCTCCCAACAGGAGACCCTGATTCACTGGTTGACTCCAGCATCGGCAGGAGGTTTTGCAAAGACCTATTTATTTCAGATAATCCTCTATAAACTCCTTCCATGGACCTCATAGAAGGGAATAAAATTTGAGCTGGCCCAAAATAAGGAGGTGTGTGGAAGGCAGAGGAGATGGCAGAGCAGGGGCTCTCTCAGGGGCAGAACACAGGGTCAGGACAGGCACAAACGGGCCCAGCCCAGCAGGTCAAGGTGCCCAAATGCTGCTGCTTCAGGGCCACCTCCAGAGGAAACCCTGTGTGACGTCCTCTGGTGACCTAAGGCTCTGCAGATAAGGGTCACACTACGTACAAGAGATGCTTTCTAAAAGTAAACTGTGTTCAGAATTGCAGACACAAAACGGATCTGAGCCTGTCAAACCCAGAAAATTTTGATGTTTAAATACATAACTTTTAGTACTTACAAGCACTCAAACTCATTTCCCTCTCACAGACTCAAAATGAAAAAACCAACCCCCAACTAAAGCCCTAGACAGAAGCCAGCAGCAATTATCAATGTTTAAGCTATGGATTTTTTCCATCTGTACAGAGGCTTATCACATAAATAAATACCCTCTATTATTCTTCTCCAACTGCTTGTGGGTGACTGTGACAGTCATTCAATAAATGGACAAAGGGAATAATATAAATCCCCTGCATCTAGGGAATTCCTCTAATTAGAAGTGGCAATGAATTACAGAAGAAATTTGGGTTTAATGTAACATCTGCAAATGACAGCTGTCTCTGCACACACTTATTCTGTCATTCCTTTACTTAAAATAATTACCCACCCCCCAAAAAAACAGAAAAGTGGAAAATGTTTCCATAGTGGTTTTGCCTTCCTTTTAATTTTTTTTTTATTTACTGCTGGCATTACTATCCAGGCAGTTGGAAGGACGGGGGACAGAGAAAAGCCTACGCCACCGAAATGATAACATTACGGAGCATCAAGTTCTTCCTCTTTGGGCAGTAATGTTGTTACGTGAAATTTTTATCCCAGGCCCTGTCTAGAAGCATTGACAGCGGGAGAAAAGAATGTGGGAGTACAAACCAGGAGGCTAAGTACATACTAGCATTAAAATGATACCACCACACAAATACCAGATACGTAAAGTCAGATTAGCAGATGCTACCGGGGCAGGGAAATTCCCCGCCGGGCTTTTTGGACAAGTAGGTTTTGCTTACAGGACTCGCAGTCACGGTTTCAAAGCCACCTGGAGCAGGGGAGCGAGGCAGGCTTTCTGATCCCTGCCCTACAGAACTGACAGATGTAACCCACGGACAAGGCGTGCGTACCCGACCCAGGGAGAGCAGCAGCGGAGCCCGGGGCTCCGGACCCGCCGCCATCCGAGCGCCGCACGGCCGGACCACGCGCACACAAAGCTCGGAATTATTCATTCCCGAGCAGATCCAGCGGCCTCGCCGAGGGTCATTAAAGTCAATGGAGCTGCATCTCGTCAGCTTCCATCTGCACAGGGGCTCTGCCCTAACGAGGGCCGGGGGGGAGGCCAGGGAATGCGCAGGGCGCGCTCCCCACTCGGCTCCGCTCCGGAGCCGGCACTGCGCGCCCAGCCCAGGGAAACAGGGCTTTGACGGCTACAACAAACAAACAGCCTGCTTTGACAGGAATCAACTAAAAAAAATAGAGGGAAAGATCCCCTTCTGCGAGTACTCCAAATGTCACTGCAAGTTATCCATGAAGCAAAAATTAATATTCAGCCCACTGCAAACACCTGCTTCGTTCCAATTTCCAACAGAAAAATCATTATTTCTGCTGCCCGCAGTAAAAGTAGGCAAGGTTAAATAAACCTTCCGAGCACAAAGACTTCCCCTCTATAGCGAGCAGCACTAGTTAAAAGAGTGGGGAATGGGTAAATTATTGTACCAAATGGCTGAGAATTAATCTCTGATGACGAGCTGCAATCTAACGAGGCATCTGTGTCCCAGGGAACCCGCAGCATGTCCCTGGCGGTATGTGCAGTGCGGAGCCTGCCTGGCATGCTTTGTCCCCTCTCACAGGCAGCTTTTCCTCTCATTGTTCCCAATATCCTCGTGCATCTGTGACGCGTGGAATGCATTCACACTAACAGACTTACTATTGTCTTCCCTCCGAAGCTTTGTTGGGCAAAGACTGCAGCACGGTTCCTGATAATTATATTGCTTAATTAATCAAGACAAAAAAAATTTGCAAATCATTGCCCGGTTGCCAAGCAGGGAGATCAAAAATGAAAACAATACAAGCTGAAGCAACATAACAAAAGTAACAGCTATCTGATCAGAAATTCTTCTATAATGAAGCTATTAATGCTAAAGCGGTTAATGTTAACATTGCTCCAGGTGTCTCTACTTGGCTGCAAACAAAAAGGCTAACATTATGGATATAAAAGGCCAAATGTTGCCATGGATTCTGTAACCTGATAGAGAGGACAGCCTTTTCATTCGATTAGGGAATGCAATTTAAATACCAGGGACTGAAGCCAAACAACAGACATTTCTCTCTGCAAGCCTCTTTCATTCACCCTGGGGTCAGTAGCTGGTGAACAAAAGGTCAGCCACACTTGCCCTGGAAATGTCTGGATTAATTTTATTACATTGTAATGGTTTGTACTTTAAATGTAGGGATAACACTAAATTTCCAGTTAGCTCTTATTTTGGCTGCCCGTTGGGTGGTTTTGACTGATATGTGAGATGACACAGCTTTTCTCCATCGCTCCAGAGAAGTCTCAAGCGTGTTCCTAACGCTAAATTCTCATTTCCCTGATGGAACGTTAAAAGCGAAAATGCTCAAAAAGTAAAGCAGGTGCAGAGCGCAACACCAAGTGTAAAAAAACCCCAACAACCCACTATTAGAAAATTTTCAAGTTTGAAATGTCTACTGACAAACCACTGGTTGTCAATATCTAACAGCTCCATCGCTCACAATTCAAAAAAATACTGTCTCCAGGTGGTAATATGGAGTATGATGGAGGCATTTACCATGGCTGGTTACTCCTTTGGACAAATATTGTCCCTCGTACAAGGCAAAAGGTATTCATCACACTGATTACCTTCATAAAGTCTATTTTATGCATATCTTTGCATCCATAATGTAGCAGAGAAGCATTTACTGAAGCAGCTTTCTTACACACATGCACAGATGTACATACACACACCTCTGACATCTTGCAAAAACCTGCATTTTTTTCTAAAAACTGTCTCAACTGTGAGCCTCCCACACTTTGTTTGATGACAGGATGCCCAGTGCCTACACCATCCCAGGCGGCCAGGTGACAGTGACAGTCCCTCAGACGCGTGAGGTTCGGCACGGTGCCGCGCGTACGGCAGCGACCCGGCGCAGGGTGTGACCCAACACCACACGAGGAACTCAACTCACGAGCCCTTTGCTCTCCCTGCCTCAGAACAAATGCACAGTGGTTTTAAATACTGCTCTTTGCGCAGTAACTTCCGTGGGTTGAGAATTCTGAAATGTTTCTCTCAGTGCTAAGTATGGCTGTAAAATGAACGAGCAGTCACTTCGATCACCATCAGTAATTCCAGTTTTAAGGTAAGCGCACTGCTCAGCTTATCTTTCACCTGAGACAGACAGACTGATTTTGTACTTGCTAGGGATAAAACAACCCCCAACTCTAAACCACTGAGCCTTCCTCAAGCAACAGAACTGCTGCTGACTCGTACAACATGACAGACCCAGTAAAGCACCCCGAACATACCTCGGGTTTCTTCATGATCTCTATGAAGAACATGTGATTCTTCATGGGGTAGATGACGATGAGGACGTCCCCGAAGTCGGTGGGGATGATGCCCCTGCGGTAGTTGCGCGTGTGCTCAGACCACACGATGTGAACCTCATCATTTCCCAA
Source organism: Dryoscopus gambensis (assembly GCA_013389985.1). Lineage (NCBI taxonomy): Eukaryota > Metazoa > Chordata > Aves > Passeriformes > Malaconotidae > Dryoscopus > Dryoscopus gambensis. The sequence continues at coordinate 145,127 of WEIT01028303.1, read as the reverse complement.
GTGACGGAGCTGCAACAGCAAATTGGCTCTTTATTAATCCGAGTGATAACCACACTTCAGGAGGGGTCATGGCTCACAAATTGAATTACAATGCTCAATAGTAGGAATATTTCATTACGGAAAAAGTTAAAATATTGTTTTTCTCCAGTTGCTCATGAAAGCATCAGCTCAATAATTTGCTTCATTTAGAACTCATTGTTGTCTGATGGCTTAATTAAGTCATTATCAAACTAGCCATTAGCATGATATGTAAATGTACATTACCTACAGTGATTTAAGATGGAAAACTGGATTACTGGAACAAAGCATTAACCAACAGAGCATCGTGTTCCAGCTAAAATAAGGCAGCTGTCACAGAAATATGAAATGCCTTGACTGAGAATGTCAAGAAACTGCCTCTCATGAACCCCTATAACCGAATTTATTATCCGCAAACATCTCCTCACTGACTGTGTCTGGAGGGGGCTCCTGCTTGAAACGTCAGCAAAATATCTGGGCAATGTGAAGTAGAGAAGAATGGGAAATACTGTGGGAGTGACACCTTTTCATTTGGAGCAGAGCTGCATAAAACACAGATAAAATTTAAACGTGACATCCACAGAAAGCATCCGAGAGCCTCTGTGTGTGTGTTTGCTCTGCTGCGGGAGGAGCTGGAGGTGATCTAACAGATGGCAAAAACTATTTGGCAATCACATACAAGCCTCGCACAATGGTTTCAACTGTAAGCTTTAAAGTTAAAATGTAATCCACACGCAGAATGCCAGCTCCAAGCATAAAGAGAATTTAAGTCCCACTTAAAGCTTAAAAGACACCCCCCACCCTCCAATTTGGTGCTACCCCTGGAACAATGGGCACAATAGACCGAACAAAGAAGCCAAAACGAAGCTCTGCTGCTTCACTCTGTGTGGGGGGAGAGGAAAAAACGGAAAAGAAGGTGGTGATTTTTGACTGGTAAATAACAACTAACCCCAACACGCTTTGGATCAGCCCACACTGCGCTGATGAAACTTCCCTATTCAGAACCAGGCAGCGCCTTTAGAAGGAAAAACTTTCACTCCTGTGTGTTGGTGGCAAACTGGACCCCTCAGTCACGAGAGAAATGTGGTAAAACCAACACACTGTGAAAAATCAAAAAAAGTTACAGCTGTGAACTTGGCCTACGGTTCATATTCCAGCAGAATGAGGTAAAGCTCAGTTCACAGAAGGACTGAGATTCTCAGCTTATTTTAAATGAGATAGAAGATAATAATTGTGTTTTCTGTATACCCATGAATAAAAGGTAATTTTAGCTCTGTTTGAAGAAAATATGAACCGTTTTTGTCTTGAAAAAACATGGGAACACTAACAATACTGTTATTAGAACTTCATACATGTACAAAACAAGGAGAAGTTGCTGTTCTTGTGGTCACCTTGATATCTGTGCAGAATCTCAGTAAAAACAAAGGAACACACAAGAAAACACGGGTTGGTAATGCCACGCACTGACACGTACCAAAGGAAGCAGGAATTCACACACAGGACAAAATCCTGCTCTTGCTCTCTGTGACCAGGTGCAGCCAGGTCACCTCCAAAGTGACTAGAAGCAAGGTGTCAAGTTTAGTCTTACAAACCCCGAAAATCCATCTGGTGAGCAGACTTTGTGCACAGCAGGTCCCAGATGCTGAGGGTGCCTGGCCAGGCTGTCCCGCTCCAGGACGGGTCCAGCTCAGCCCAGCTGAGCTCAGGGAACCCCCACCAGGGATTTGTGAGTGCCCACGTTTGCCAGGCTGAGCCCAAGCCAGCTCTGGCACTGGCTTCCCAGCAGAGAGAACCCACAATGGTGGCACCCAGCAACCTGTGCTGCAGGAAGCCCAACAAATTAATGTGGACACGGAATTCCATAAGGCAGGGCCGCTGCCCAGTTGCAGAGGGCAACTCACAAACCCAACTCAGCTCTTCTGAAGAAAAGGCGCTGTACTGCCATGCCTCCTGTGGCTTTTGGGGTGAGAAACAGCACATACTGCTATGAAAACAGTCCTCTAAATATGTCCAAATATTGCTTGAGGGACCCCTTCTAAAATCCCAAGGAACTGCTCTGATAATAATCAAACATTTTGTACTGATATTGCACCCTTGAGAACAAAATTCAGTGAAGAAGGGAACCAACACTTGCTGTGCTCGTAAATCCCTAACTCTGCCACGATCCCCAGCGTGTGCCAGTGACTCGTTTTAGAGCTTGAGTTACTGCTCTTGGTTTGAAGTCACACATCCTTAAGCACCACAGTTACAAGGTATGACATTACAAAGAAAAAATTGGCATTACTCAAAAATACGTGTTATTGAGAGATAACTTCATTGATAAAGAGCCGTTATAACAATCTCATCAGCGACAATAAGCCAGCTGCTATTTTCCTGTGTTGTTTATTCAAAACAGCAGCTGTGGGGCAGACTCAGTGCCCTGAAGGACTTCAGCAAGTTGTGCTGAAATGTCCAAAGCCTCACGGCCGACGCTTATAGAGCCAGAGCTCCAGGCTGTGTTCTCCACGCCGTGGAGGGGGGGAGTGAAGAAGAAAGCTACATTTAAAAATCCCAAAGCAGTCATGAAATCAGAGTGGTATTAAAAGCAAAGCCCAACAAGAGTCTGGAACGATGGCTCCGCGAACGCCGAGGGAAGGCGGCCCTGGCGATGGCAGCGCGGTCCATTCTCGGCGGGCACGGGAACGAGCCCGGCGTGGACCGGGGGTGCCGGGCGGGCAGCTCC
>WEIT01028303.1:128332-141991 GCA_013389985.1 Dryoscopus gambensis | reverse complement strand
GCCCCCTGTGCCGGCCCGGGCGGGCAGCTCCGGCCCCGGGCCGCGCCGACGTGGTCACGGTGCACACCTCCGGCATGACCTCCTTTCCCTGCTAATTGCATTACACAGCCAGCTGGCTCCAGAGAGGAGTCGTCTGTTTGACTGAAGAATTCCTGCTTTTGGGGAGGCACGGCTGCTACTTTTGCTAAGTAACAGTGGGGCCTGACATCCCCATTGTCTGGCTGACTGTGTGCCCATCCTAAAATCTAAGTTTTATTTGTAAATTAACCAAGAAACTTCCTGCCAGAGCAGGGCTGCCTGGAGACTGATAATGTGTGCCTTTCATTCCCTTTCACTCTCACTGTATCACTGCCAATTTGTTTTTCTGCTGCTCGCCAGCCCGAGGCCATAAAAGCCTTGTAAGACATAAGTGCAATTATAGTCCTGGAGTCAAATGAATTGGACAAATCCAATAGCACAGCTCTGTCCCCACTCTGCAAACCCCTACAGCAGTCAGATTAGCTGCTAAAAATCTAATCTAGCCCCAGCTAACAAATTTCTGCAGCAAAGGAGCAAGAGTTCAGAATGGGGTTGCAACCAGACTTCTGAATTGAAAAAGTTCTGCTCTGACAATGCAGAAGATGGAATAAATCAGAGAAATTCGGCAGCACATCTTTAAACCGTTAAGCACAATTTGAGCAGAACAAGACAGGGACAGTAGGATGCCATTCCTGGGATTGATTTTCACTCTTGCCACAAGACAGACAGAAAAAGTTTGGAACAAATGATGCTGAACCCTACAGCAGCAAAAGAGATCAGCTGAATTTTCTTTACTCCAGTAGAAGAGATTTCTGTCGGGGCCAGGACTTATTTGGAGACGGGTTTTTCTTTTTTCTTTCTTCCCTCCTGAATTAGCAATATAATGTCAGCATATACTTCAAATAAAAAAATGCAGACTGCAAATGGCAGCTCTACTGAACAAAAACAAGGGGCCAAGTTCATCCCCAGTGGAAACGCACTTGGTTCTTGGGAATTCACACCAGAACTTCATCCATCCTTGCGTTCAGTAAAAATAAAGAACCACAATAACATATTTAAGTAAAATGACTGCATCTGCTGAATTCCCCAGCCCCCAGAATTTATGGCCTTGCTGCTGCTCCCCAGGCCAGCAGGTGCTCAGTCCTTCTGTTCAGCTCGGAGCCTGCTGACAGGGATGAAGCCTCTCTTGGTCTGAGGCAAAGTGAGCAGAGAAGAAACGCCAGCAATCACAAAGATTTCAGAGATTAGGAGGACCCGAGATCCCAGAGGGAGGGCAAGAGAACAGAGGTTTTCAGTGGCCCCCACTGCATCCTGATAAAGTTTTCTCCTGCCAGTACCACTGTCCTGTATCACCAGGTACGGTTCTGTTGCAGGAGCAGGAACGGAATGAATGCCATGGGAGTCCATCTTTCTCTCCTGCACTCCCGTGAAAAAAAAGCATTAATGGCAAGAACTAATAAATATAAAATAATCTTTTTAACCTGGACATTCTGCCCCAAAAATCTGAGGTAAGGACCTACGTCCGGAGAATTGTCCACCTTCCAGAAAGTGCAGTGCTTCCGAAATGCACCTTTTCTCCACTCACAGCTGCAGTTCTGAAAAATCTGTTGACAATCCATGCTGATCTGCACAGAGCCGTGTGTTCGCTCACAGCAGAGCTGTGACAAACAGAATGAAACTGGTGTGTGTGGAACCACGGACGAGTATACACTGAAAAGCCCTCTGGAAGTCATCTGCTCTGAGCCACTGCTTGCAGCTCCTCAGGTCCATGAGCTTGCTTTGTCCTTCACTGGAATTCCCAGTTTGATCCCCGCAGGGTTCCATTCCTACAGCAGATCTCAGGGTTTTTTAAAAGGTCCCGGAGCAATTCCTTTGCAGTTATTTTCTGTAGGCAGCGTGTGCTGGAGCTGGCCTGGTTTCCTGGCACTACAAAACTTGGAGACTGACAGCTACTAAATGCTTTTGGTTTCTGTTTCTCAAATTCTCTTAGAGTATAAGGAGGGAAGACAAATAGAATAACTCTCGGTGTCTGTGATAGCCCATGACATGGATGAGCATTAGGAGGATAAGTGTTTGACTGTTTGCAGTCAAACCCCATTTTCCCCTCGTGGCAGCTCTGCCACACTGTGCTCTCCTCTCCCAGGTGATGAATTACTCAACAGCCAGACCATATCCCAGTGTCTTTGCCATGCTTCCACAAAACCCAGGAGACAGAACTTACAAGGGAAGATCAGGGTAAATAAATGGCCACAGTTTGTGTAGGAAAAATAAGTCTGGGAAAGACATGGCAGCAGTTCTCAGACGTGCATAAGTCTGCTGCAGAATCATCTGCCCTTCATATCCATGTGAAATAGGATAAGAATCAATGAGCTTAACCTGAAGCAAAGTAGACACTACAAGAGATGTTTTCCATGGTACAAGTAGTGGAGCATAGGAATATGGAATATGTTGCCTACGGAAACTGTAAATCATCCATCACTGGAGTTTTGGTCTAGCAGCTGGACAAATACATGTCAGGAACAATAAAAATGCAGACAGTCCTACCCTGGTATGGTCCCAGAGACTCTACAGTCCTGTCCTACACACCACTGCCCCACTGCTCCATCCTGAAGCACTCGGAGTACTTTTTCCACAGCCACGTATCCATGAAGGTACTGAGTTACACACAGAAAGAGAAACATGTCATTTTGCTGACTTTTGCTTTTTTAAATGACAGATATGACAATAAAAAAGACAAGATCTGACTTTAGTATGAAACGCTGGGCAATTTTTCAGAACCAGTAATCGGAAATTCCACCTTTATACTTCGAGGAAAAGCACACATCATTCTGAAACCAGCGGGACACCAAATGCAGTCACCCAGCGAGAGAGCTACAGACACTTCTCAGGGCAGGGCAGTATCCCACGGTGGGCTGGATGGCTGCAGCAGCCTTACTGATGCACGCTAACAACCTCTGCAGGACAAGTTGCCAATCCTAATTACAAAGACAGAGATTTGGTATGCCCCAAAAATCTTCTTTGACTCTAAGGAGCAGCTGGCAAACAGCATAATCTCAAATCGCTCCTTGTTAGGAAAGACAAATGATTAAGTACCGATACCAACAGAATTTTGGGCTGGGTTCTGGATGTGTTTGAAGCAGAGGCTGCTTGTCAGAGCCGTGCCTAACTGGCTACTGGCTTGAACTCTCTCTGGCTGCTGGGGTTCCTGAGCCTGTCACCCCGCTTTGGCTTTGCTGCTCCACATGGGATGAGTTGTCTGGAAGGTTTTATGATGCCGCATTTGGTTGTTTTGTTCTACCAACCTCCAGCAGTTTTGGCAGGCAGACAACGTACAAATGAAATTATTGCTAATATTATTACTCATGGTGGCATTTGAAGCTACCATGGAAATGTTAATTGTGTTTCAGAACCCAGAATTTAGATGCCATTTAATTCAGCTAACCCAGCTGCAGAGCACCACGTGGCACCACAGGGACGGCCTGCCAGGGCCAGCCAGCACAAGCTGCTTTCACTTCAAACTTCCCTTGGAGCACTTGATGACTGCAATGGTGTGAAGCATGCTGCAAATGCTTTACCTTTTTGGTCAGCGAGTCATCCGAGTCCGAGGGCATCCTGGTGGACACGTGGAAGATGATCTCCACGGTGGAGGTAGCGTAGTAGGGCGCGGTTTGCCCCGTGCTGCCGTTGCGCTGCAGGCCGCCCATGAACCCGCCATGCGTGGACAGGTCGACCTGAGGGAGCCAAAGGCACAAAGAGCAGCAGTCTAAAAAGACTGATGCACAACCAGTATTTACTTCTGTATCCAGATTAATGAAATCACCATCCCAGGTTTCTGTAGCCATCCCAGAGAAAAAGAAGTCTTCCCCTACAGCTCTGCGATCTTTCCATTAGATTTGTCTTTTCTGTGCCCGTATTTGACATTTACTAAGAGCAAATCTCTCTTAACTAGGTCCTGAGCCATTATCTATCCAGAAATTTTACCTTCCTCCAGCAAACAGCAGCAAGGAAACAACAGCATTCTGCCACACACTGCTGACTAAGGGCTCTGTGGGGCTCAGAGCTCCCACTGCCAGGAGCATCACAAAAGGAAAAGAAGCAGAAAAACTGCAGAAGAAACTGAAGATTTGTACAGAAAGAAAAACCTTACAAGAAATCATTCCAGAGGTTTAATCAGAAGAAACACCTCTCTGAAGTCAAGCCCAAGTCCAAAGGCTTGTTTGTTTTCCCAACAGCACCAGCCCGAGGATGCTGCATCTCCCTGTGGCACTTGCATCCTTAAACGCAACATGCATCTACTCCGTATTTCCCAAACCCAAAAACATTCCTGGCACTTAGATTATGACACATCATTCTGACAAAGCCAATTAAACCCACACACGTCGCAAAGAACTCCTGTGCTGAGTGCGTGCTCTGATCACAGCAAGAGCTAAAAGCAGCCAAGCATCAGCGTGTAGCAAAATTTTTTGGTTTTGTGAATTAAAAACCGTGCCGTGCCACCAGCAACACGGCAGCTTGTCTAAATGTATGGCTGTTACCTCCCAGCCCAGTCCAGCAACAAAATCTTCGTATGCCTGGCTTCCCCTTGCGTTGGCCAGGATGGAACACTTGTCCTCCTGTCCCTCGGCGATGTAGAACACAGCAATCTTGTGAGTCTCACGACTGCCAAGGGATGGAAAAAGAAATCAAAGTTCAAGAAGTTTCAGCTCAAAATTATTATTCGGGTTACCCTGCACTCCAAACATATGAGCAGGTACCCACATTTAGCTCCGTGTGTCCATTTCTTTTAGGCACACAAAACACAGTCACTTTCAGATTTTCCCCCATTTTTTTTTGCCACCAAAACCTCACTGCAGAGTCACCCCAGTCCCAAGAGCAGCATCAAGCCTGGTCTTCCTGTGCATCAGCCACAGAATTGGAGACCAAATTCCAATTACAGGGCTAATGACTCAGATCTGTGCAGCGCTGCACAGACAGTGAGGTGGCACAGGTGTTAATGGGAGCATAATGGGACCTACAGAATTTTAATTACGGGGTGATGACATACAAGGCAGAAGAAACATTATTGACTTTCAGAGCCTGGGCGGAGTTTACAGTGCTGACGGGGACAGCTGGCTTCTTTGAAAACAAGTAACGTGCTTTTGATATGGAAGTTGTTGGGATAGAAGAAACTCAGAACTCTGCAATGCTGCAGATGTTTTTCAAACAGCTCTATGCCAAGTAATGAAAAATAAAACATAACGTTCAGAATTCCATTCTGCCACTTCCTGGCTGGGGAGCAGTTCTAGGTAGATCACCCCTCAAAGTACAGCTCCTGACACAAGGATCAGCCCGTAGAAAATACTGTTTTGTGTCAGCTGAACCCAGGTCACAAACAATTTGATTCCCTCCCCTCTCAGATAAAGCAAACTTGAAAAAAATCTGCCTTATTATTTGCCACTGATTTGGAATTCTCTGTACACAGAGAATGTGCCAGTGCAGGTGGCTTCTCCATTCAGGCTACAGAACTCCGGAGAAACAAGCAGTCCAATTTTCATACCAACATTTGGATTAAGTGGGGATGAAGCTTTGGTTCTGGCAACTCATTCTTCCTCGGGAAACACAAACCTTATCAGTGGTGTGTTCACTGCACATCACCTACCATTGGCGGGAATCCAGATTTTTCAGTTCTCGCAGCAATTTTGAATTTTTCTTAAGCAGATGAAAGCTTTTTCTAAAAATAAATAAAAAAGGGTTTGAAGGCAAATGCAACACAGCGCAGACACAGTATTTTGTCATCCAAGTAGAATTAACATGACGTGGTTTCTTAAAATTATTGTTACACACAATCTATTGATCTCTGTTTCAAAAAATCATTTAAGTTCAAAACTCTGCTCTAGCCCCCAGCTATATAATTGTCACTCTCTTAGGCACGTACGCATTTGGGGGTAAAAAGTGAGAAGAGTACCCTAAGCATGTTCTGGATCCTCTCTGCCTACCTTCTATCCCAGGAGTTCATTCCCAAGTCGTTCAGCAGCAGCCGGCAGAAATAAAAGGAGGCCTGAGGTTCGGCAGGACGCGGTGGCTCCTGGCGGGCCACCCTCATGCCGCAGTCTGAGCTGCACCTCAGGATGAACTCCCTTTCCTGGGCACTCTGCCGCAGCAGCGCCTCGGTGATGGCGCGCTCCTGCTCCAGGCTCATCCCGCAGGGCGGCGGCGCCGGCTCGTTCAGCTTGCGCTGCGGGTGCGGGAGGCACTCGGGGCTGCTGCTCCCAATCCTCTCCAGCAGCTGGTCCAGGGCGTCTTCTCCTTCCTCCGCCTGGGACACGTCGTTCTGGGCGAGGACATGCTGCTCGGGGTCGCTGGAGATGACGAAGGCGCCGGCCGTGCTCCGCTGCGGCAGGCGGCCCTCCAGAGGCCCGTACAGCACCCGGCCGTCCCAAGAGTACTTCCCTGAGATATCCCTGACAATCACCCTCACGTCCGCGGGGGCCGCGGCCGGCTCAGCGCCCACCGCCTTCTCGGCGGGGATTTGGAGGTAGGAGATGAGAGTGCTGTCATTGAACACAAACAGCTGCAGGTTGGGGCTCCGGAACACCTCCGAGGACAGCTCGGAGGACTCCACGTAGGAGTTGTCGTGGTTCTCGCTGAGGAGGCTGTGGAGGATGGCGGGGCCTCCGCTGAGCGGGTAGTGACTCAGGTGATTCACCAGGTGAGTCATAACCATCCGCGCCGTGAGAGGGATCAGTTCCAAATTCCTCCTCCTCTTCTCTGAAACGATCAATGAAAACACAGTGGATCAGTAAGAGCAACAAGAGGCAATACAGAAGGAGCACCTGCAGATTTCTGCCACATTGCAGCAGCTCGCCTCATTTGACCTTCCTGTTCAAGGAACTATTTCCAACAGCTTTCAAGAAATCCTACCTGTCCCACAGTTTTATTTTACTTCACCACATCCCCACCGCCATCGGAGCAGGAGGGTGACACGGCGCAAAAGCCAAGGGAAACCAGAGATGTCACTGCAAAGCAATGCTCCTGCATCCCTGGCAGGAGGGAGAGTCTTGTGTGAGGCAGCAAGAGACTTCCTGGATGCTCAGATGTTCCCCTCAGCACAGGCACACAAATCCTGTTTCATAAAGTGACTGCTCTGAGCTACACTGTGCCTCCACTTCTCCTACGGGAATGTGACTCCTCGTATAGCCAGAAACCTCCTAACTTCTAGGGTTCCTTCATACTCAGTTTAAAACCATTTTTCTTTAGTTTACAGCGTTTCTATTTCCCTTTTACATCTTCTAAACATTAACTTGTTTTAAGGAGCAGCATTGGCAACAAACTCAAACATCCTACCACAGAGGCAACTGGAATTCATCTAGAGAGAGCTCTGCCCAATTCTGAAAGAACACTTGCTACGTGCAGCCAGGAGAAGCACGTTCTCAAGGCAGAGATGGAACCTGGAACGCTATTTCCCAGCTGCTGCACACACACACTGGCCCAGCCCACGCTCTGGGCACTCCCTTACCTTCAGCCACGGTGAGCAGGTTGCCCAAATCGGTGGAGGAGGGGCACTGGGCTGGCTCCGAGCTCCTGACGTTCCCCAGGGGCAGGAAGGGGTCGTAGTCGCAGGAGGAGAGGTCGGCCAGGCTCAGCACGTAGTGGCTTTGCTGCGTGTAGGTGCTGGAGCCGTTGACGCAGCAGTGCAGGACCTGCGGGGCACAGAGCCAGTGACCGGCCCAGGCCAGTCCCCAGCACCCCCGCGAGCAGGGCCCCCAGCTCCCACTCTGGGGAAGCCAGGACACGCTGCAGAGCCCATCCGTGTCCAAATGCAGCATTTCTAAATTAACAGCCTCCATCTGCACTGATTCTGTACTTTAACAGCTCGCTTCAGGGCTTGTTTTGTATTTTTTAGAGCCCACGTCAAATAATCCACGTATTTCTGCCAAGATAATTTTCCCTGGCTCATTGTTTTAAGCATTGTACCTTTGTCTTCACCATCCCCTGTCTGTTCTACATCTCTAATCTTATCTTCTTAACGTTTTGCATTTGTAACTTCTCACCTGTATGCCACGATTTTGTGGAGCTTGACAAAGCTGCTTCTGCGCCTTCAGGGTGTGTGAAAGGCACCTTTAAGCAGCCAGGCAGAGTAAACCACGCTCCTTCCTCATACTCACTCTGTAAATATAGTCCAGCAAAGGAGCTCTGGATGCATGCTGATCCTCCACAGCCCCAGCAGACATGGGCTCCAGCAGCATTTTCATGGGCAGTGCCATGCACCAGTCCAGCAAGCACAGCAGCAGTGACACTATAAACTGAACGAGAGCACGGAACACGGTGCTTAGGTACGTTCTATTAAATTCACCCAGACTTTAAGGTGTGAGTTGGAAAGATTAAGATTCAACTCTGGTTCAGTGCAACCTCATCCAAAACCCCCCTCAAACAGCACAAAGAATGGGGACAGCTCTTTTCAGCGACACACCTTCTTATCTGCTTCCACGGAGGAGTATTCGGCGCTCGGCAGCAGGAACGCAATGGTGGCCACGAGGATCTGCAGCCAAACAAACAAAGTGTCAGACAGGCATTCAGCTTCTTCCTCTACAGAGACAGACCTTCCCTGCACAGGGCATGGGACAGGTTCAGCTCTCCTAGGAGCATCCAACTACCTGCGCCAATCAACATCCAAGTGAAAGAAAACGTTTTACCGAGCGCTTTGCAAACAATTCACTACAAATGAGGGACCTACACTGGTCCAGGGAGTGTAGCAAGTACATCCTTAACAATAAAAAAAAGGAGGAGTTCACAAAATCACAGCAGCCCAAGGAAGGAATTAACGCAACTTTGCACACAATTTCCATACAAACATCTTAAAGAACCTGACGTACTTCAGTAATTTTCCGGCACAGGGAGGATTCGTACTCCTGAAGCTTCTGCCAGTAAGACACCAGCAGCTGAAGGACATCGCAGGCTACCTGAGCTACCAGCTTGTTGGAAAACTGGAAGAAAAATGGTGATCAAAAGCCGCATGAAATATCCAGACACAATAGAATGCATCCAGGTTTTCTACATTTCATAGTTCTGCACCTTTGAGAACAATAAGCAGCGTCAGTGTTGTGAAACCACACTGTCAGCGTTAGGAACCGGCAGGTCCGACGCTGTCTGCGTGACCTTCCGTGGGAGTTTGCTGAGGAAGAGTCTGTAGGCACACAGGCCATTTTTGCAAATATTCTGCATGCTTGCACAGGACACCAGAGCAGCAGCCTGTGCCTCAGACCACCAGTGACTATTTGCAAAGTGAAAATGCCTTTTTCTCCCAAAGCACAGTGATCAGAGCCCGCCACAGCAATACCTTCAGTGTCACACCTATGACATTGATGGCTTTCTTCACGTGGGGGTGGCTCGTGCACTGCGTGAGCTCTTCACATATCCACACTCCAAGGCCACAGATGGCTATGCATCTTTGTGGAAAGAAAAAGGGAGCTTATCAGAAATTTTAGAGGAATAGTTAGGGCAGGAAAAAAAAAAAAAAAAGGAAAAAAATGCACAGAGATGAGATCTCGTTCCCCTCCAACACGACAGGCCAGCACCTTCATGGTGCAGAGTAAGGCTCAGCTTCACAGGACCAAACCACAAGGCAGCAGCAGAAAATAAGCAGCAAGAAAAGACTCTTCCAAGCCATAAATGGCTGGACTTGATAATGTTAAAGGTCTTTTCCAACCTAACCAATTCTATGATTTTCCCATTTCTCTTACTCGGTGTTTTACCTTGCAGCTTCACTTGGCTCCTCTGTAGCATTCTTCAATAAAATATTTATGAGGCAATACTAAAATAACAAAATAAATTAGAATAAGCATCTTTTTCATACATCTACTTTAAAGTTGTTTAATTTTGACATAGTTACACGTGAAGTCACTTCGATTCTCAGTCTGTTGCTAAAGCTTCTTTCCCTCATGCCAATTGTATTTTGTCAAGGGAGAAACACCAATTACAACTCAAATATACAGGCCCTGGTGGACAAATCAAATCAACTTACAACTCATGTACAGGCAGCAAGAGGAAATCAATTCATTTGCAGTGTCAAGGGGCAGCTATGAACAAGAAGCGGTGGTCACTTCACACAAACTGTAGTGCTCAGGTTCTAACCAAAACACGTTATGAAAAATTTAGTGTGTTGTTTACTACAGAAAAGACACTTGTAAAATTAAGACCATTTTAAGACACCTCTGGTGAGTCTCTGAGGCCTGATGAAGAAAGCAAGAACAGGAGCCAAGCGTGTGAAGGGATTTCTGCACCCTCTCTGGTTCCGCCTGCTCAGACCACGTGGGGAATTCAGAGATTCCTCCCCAGCCACCCCTAATCTTGAGCAGGGGATCACTGTGGTGCCTCAAGTTTATCAAAAGCAACAGAGGCTTGTGTGAGGGCAACCATTCGGGCAGGAATGAAGTCACTGCATAGTAAAACCAGGTTAGGTACCTAAGGATTTACAATAAATGTGGCCTTACCTTCACATCTGCAGCTCCCTTGATGCTCTCACTGGCTTCTGAAATGGGTCCCAGCCGTGGGATTCCCTGGTAGGTATTTGGAAAGCACACAAGAGCACCAAGGATGGTGTGAGCTTCGGAACGGGGAGCCTGGTGAAGGGCAAGCAGAAATATTCACTAAAAGCCCTTCACACATGGAGATGCCTTCAGCTCCAGGCCAGTGTGCACAGCCACCCCCAGCCTGCTGCACTCATAGTGCAGCACTCGGGTGTCCCAGGGAACACATCCCGAGGAGCTTTTCCTCTGCAGCTCCAGCAAGAGCTGCGTTTAAGCAGTACCTAACCCACCCTCCCGCCCACACCTTTTCTGCTGTGCTGCGCTGTTCTCGTGGTGAGGCTGAGCTGCTCCTGCAGTGGCACCCGGCCCTGCTCCCGAGCACATTCTACATCTTTATACCTTCCCTCATTCCCCAACCTGACAATCGGCCATTTGATGCCAGCCAAGGATAGAACCCTCCAAGGAACAGCTGAGTGAGGAGCTGAAGCACTAATCCAGCACTGCTAAGAGGTGATCCTGTGGCACTGAGTGGGTGCACAACCCACTCACACTCACTGCATAGGTGGCACCAATGTGCAGAGAGATCCCTACTCCAATAAAACCATCGAAAGCACCACGGCATGAGCTATAAACACATCAACTACTCTGTAATGTTGAAAATACAATGCACGCCCACTTTCATGCATGCAGGAGAAAGGGAAGGGGGTGTTTTGGTCTGGTTTTTTCCTTGGAAAATTGAGCATCCATTTCTTATGAGCACTTTAAGCTTTGGATCAAGAGCGAGGCTGATCAAGTTCCTCGAGCGCCGGTGGAAGAAGCGTGGCTGGGCTCACCATTCCAGCTCTGCTGAAACAGGAGAGGGCTGTAGCCCCGTGCAGGGCCACCTGCTCAGCCGCGCAAATGTCAAGAGCGGCAGCAAAAGCCCTGAGCTAAAACAGACAGAAAGGCCTCCCCTGAGCTGGTGTTTCACATGCAACACAGCTTTCCTGTTTTTCCCAGGACTGCCAGACCTTTGCCTTTATTTTGGCAACCCACCATTGATTTGCTATTTTACTTATCCTTCGATAATTTAATCATTTAGAATCACATTTCCATCAGTGCTGACATTTAGCCAGAGATGCTGCGTCACCCAACGAGCTCCCCGCTCGCAGTGTTTGCTCGCTGCAACGCAGCTCACGCTGCCGGGACACGCTTTCCTCACACGCCAGCCTTTGGATGGAACACCTCTGCAGTACCAGCGTGCTGCCTTGCCCCGCGATGGCACGCAGCAGCTGCCACAGCATCCATCCCCAGAGCCCGGCAGCCAGCCCCGCTCACCTCCGGCGTGTCCGCGCTCAGCACGCGCGCGGCCGCCCCCAGGAAGTCGCCGATCAGCATGGTGAAGCCAGGCAGGCCCAAGAAGAAGAACCAGGGGGGGCAGTGCTTTATGACGGTGTTCAGGATGTCCTGCAAGAGAAGGTACCTGTGAGAAGAGCCAGAAAGCCCGAAAGCAGCAAAAGGGAGAGTTCGAGAAGATTTAACTTTGAGGTTCACAAGTCCCACACTGATCAAGATGCAAATTCCCCGAGCTCTGTGTGCAAACTGACCTCCACGTAATCCCCACCTTCCACTCCAGGGGCGTAGAGTAACAAAAGTGCATTTGGTATTTTGGTAACACTTGCACCCCTACGTTCCTATTAAAAACCCACACCACGCAGCCATGTCTCTTTGTACCTAAGCACAACCGGTCTGTTAAACAAGACTTTGGATTCAAGCATCCAAACATTTAATGGATTTAAGATGAAGAACTGCAGCAGTGCAGAGGAGTGAGTTCCTAAAACCTCTCAGAATTCCATGCCACAAGAACAGAAGCTGCCCCCAAGGCCTGCTCCCTGTGCCCTGAAGGAACAGAGCAGCAGCCCCAGCTTTGCTCATCATCACCCTGTGGTACACAGCACATTCGAGATAAGCATTCCATCTTTAATCCTTCCACATTTCAAGTCTTCATAGTCTCTCCAAACCAGAGCAAAGTCCCTTTATTTGAGTTAAGATTTCTTCCCTGCAAGCTTTCACCAGGTTTAAAATTAGGCATAAAATCTATATAATCCTTGCCTGCACAACTCTATTTGCTGAAGAGTTAGATCAAGCTATTTCTATACTGAGAAGAAAATAATCTTTCACTCGATAAAATTTTGGAAAGTTGCAAAGGAAAACCCTTTTCCACGTTCATCCTTACTGGTTTTGTGACGTGTCAAAGACAGCCTGAACTTAAGAGCCCCAGAATTTGTCCATGTGCTCAATCTGCACAGCAGAAGCTAAAGCTGACAAACCCAATTTTCTCTGCATGAAGAGATGCTTTAACATCACCACTATTTTCTCAAAGCCCTGCTAAACACCTGCACAGCCCCTACTCAGTGTTCCACGAAGTGTTTTCACCACCAGCATCCTATGAAATGACTGTTATATATTTAAATAAACAGTATTAGTTTTTAACACGGTAGCAGATAATGCTTTCACTTTCCTGAATAAGCTAAAATGCCACTCGAGTTAATGTTTAAACTTGTTTTAATCACTTCCTTTGATACATTTTAAGTCAATATGGGTCAATGCAAACATTGAGAACCAGAGCAGATGGATGCAGCCGCTCATAAAGCGGGAGGTAAGCTCTCAGTCGGAGCAGAACAAAGGACCCACCTTGTTATAATTAAGGGCTGATTAACGCTCCGTGCTGGCCCGGCACCCCACACCTGTACAGCAGGGCCAGGTACGGCGGGGCTGGCCCCTGCTCAGGGCAGCAGATGGGAGCAGGCTGCTGCTGACATGTGCCACAATAAAGGAGCCCGGGCTAACCTGGCCGCGGAGCGCAGGGAGCAGCTCCAAACAACTGCATTAACTCCTGTCCTCACCCCAGCGCTCCCATCTGTCACACGGCAGGGCAAGGATTCGGCTCTGCTCCCTGCTCCCAGCACTCCCAATACAGGGCTGAAGAACCTCCACAAAACTGCTGCTGTAATACATGAATGCCGTGACAGCACACACGTTCCCAGAGGCTGCAGGAGTGGGGCTGCGGGGATCTACTCGCCGGTTATGAGAGGTACTGCTACTAAAAATACATCATTTTCCATAGGCAAAAATTTACTTTGACAAGCTCTTGAAG
>WEIT01028303.1:107015-128300 GCA_013389985.1 Dryoscopus gambensis | reverse complement strand
GGGCCGGGCACTGCTGCCCAGCCCTGCCCTGCCCAGCCCCGCACGGCGCTCACAGCTAACCTGCCGCGTTTTTTCCCCCTTCCCAATCGACGAGGCACCCAGCTCACAACCAAACAGCATCTGGGGCAGCAGCCCGGTAGCTGCGGAGCTTATCAGCAGAGAGAGGCTTGCGAGAAGGCGAGGGAGCGAGGACATCTGTGCTATCAGCGATACCGCAAAATCGGGTAACTCAAACAGAGCCGGGCCGCTTCCTTCCCTTCCCTGTAACGTAAACTCCGGGCGGCAGCTCCAGCCTAGTCAATGAATCACTTTAATTGAATGCTATGTACACAGCAACTGGAAAACACAAGCCATAAGAAAAACATATGGTGATGGCCATGGAAATTGGTTTACTCATTCTGCGCAGTGTTGTTGCTTTACTTCTTTCATAATTGACCTTTAGAACGATAAATGTGTAAAATAATTTTGGTTTATTATGGCTCCAAACCTTTCAGCAATTACGCAAAATGAAAATTTAAAAGGAAGTGTTCATTCTGGAAGCATTTCCATTGTTTACATAATTGCACAGCTATAATTTAGCGTTCACGTTGTTAAAGAAAAGTGAAAAAAAGGACCATTATGGACTATTTCAATTCAAAATGATGCTCTGTGGTGTTAAAGCTGGGGAAGAGGGGAGAGGAGGGGGCAATCACATGCATGTCCCTCTCAAATGCATTAACCCTATAAATGGCATCATATTTCAGTATCAGTTAATCTAGTAATTCAAATTATAAGGTCATAAACATCCACTGAGTAAGCAAAATAAATTTATGCAAGTTCACTGAAAGGTCAATTGCAAAAATATTCTTCACCTAATTTTTGTTCAAGCTTTTGCAGATTACAGGTGTAACCAAATAGCCTGCCAGCTGCCTTGCTCACGTTTCCAATTGTCCCTCAACAGGAACAACGCCGATTTTTCACTGAAAGTTCACTCTGTTCCTTACCAACAGACACCTCACGGGTGGCTGAGATCTACAGCACGCGAAAGATTATTAATTCACAGAATACTTAAGTGGTAAATCTTCCCTCTTCCTTTTTTACTTTAAAGGAACAAACATTTCCATTTACTTATTCCAAGTTTTCCTACCTATCATTACATTTTAGGTCAGAGTTAACTTGTCAAAAATTAAGTTCCAATAAAGATTTACGAAGTATTTTGACAAGGTCAGGAGATCCAGGATCAGCTCATCAGAGGACTCCGTTTCAAGGTACCAGATAAAACCTAACCCCAAACCAGTTACGTTTGCCCAAGTCCCTCGAGGCTGCAACACAACAGAGGGAGTTTTTTAAATTTCTCCCCTTTTGGAGCACGTTTGATACTTTCACAAGCAGGGAGACCACTGGGATTGAGGACTGGAATGAGCACTTTGGTTTGTGCACACGCAGAGCAGTCCCCGAGCACCCAGCGGGTACAGGGACTCAGGGTGGGTGCCAGGGCCACGGCGCTGCCCGGAACGTGCCGGCGGCTTTGTGGCACCACCCTGCTCTCTCCCAAACGCCTCTGGCAGCACCGCTCCGAGCTCCGACGGACAGAGCACCCGCCACAAAACAGGAATTTGGGGGGGATGGAAGCCACTTAGCAAGGGCAAATGAATTACGGCAAAATAAATAGAAAAGAACAGAACTACCAAAATCATTTCAGAATGCACAGCTCCTGCAGTTGGCAGGACCTGGCTCCCCCTTGCTTCCAGTCAATCTTCCAGCTATTTTCTCCAGCACTTCCCACTTACGCTGCTCTGGGCGAGCAGAGGGGGATGTGAGAGTTCCTGTGAGACCCTGGCATTTGGACTTTTGTTTGTTCCTACTGGAAACGTGCTGTCTGTTAACACTTTTTCAAAGCACTCAAAGCACATAATGGGAGCACACAGGCAAATTTTCTACAGAAAATGAGATAAGGGGTGGACTAAAAGAGGGAGGAAATCATGGTAGCCATTGGAAAGAAGCCTCGAGAAGCTAAAATAGGCGAATCTAAGCCTTAATAGACTACATTAAGGTTATTTCCTTTCAAATGGTAGTCTGGGAAAGAATCTAAACGGCATTATGGTTTCTGTACAACCAAGGGTCCTCGTGTGCAACACCATCAGGCAGAAATCCAGGCAAGAAGTACCCGTTCCACAGGGAACAAAAGCAAAGCTACTCATTTATTGCACCTTCACAAGGCTACTGCTGCTGTGCACTGCTCCTGGCCGCCCAGTAACAGCCGGACACAAAGACACAAAAGCCCGCAAAGGCTGGGGTTTTTAGTGTCAGAGCAGCCTTAACACAAACAGGTAATTAATGACTCTCCGGTAGCAGCTCTACTGGAAAACGCTTCCTAGTACAAATTAGCCATTTCCCACACACAGAGCTCCAGTCAGTGTTTCCACAGAAGCTCACTGCAGAGCTGCTCCAGCTTCCTTTCCATCGTCCCCTACAGTGCACTCAGAGCAAACACAGAGGCTTACGGACAACGGGCCCTGGTTCCTCACCACCTCTACTCACAGAGCTGCTCACCCACGGCATCCTTTCACTGCTGAAAGGAATCTAGCTGAAACAAAGCTGCTAAGTGCCCTGCCTGCAGCCAGGCTGTGCTCTGCGGGCAGGCCTGCTACATGTGCTGACATTTAATCACCCAGGACATCTGCCAGCTCGGCTGGGCTGGGGTGATTTTCCTCTTATTCCATATTTAAAGCTTGTTCTGCTCCTCATATCACTGAGCTGAGAAAGCCACCAGCAGTCTCCTTCCTTGGCTGTCCACTGTTCTTTCCACAGAGAACCTCAGAAGTCTCTACCTTTGATTATATTCTCCAAAAATGTAAGTATCTTATTCCAGAGGTACTCTGGCAAGTAAGTATGACCATACTTTTATTAAATTTGTTTGTTAAACTCACTCCCAAAGTCAGAAGTACAACTGACCCCCTTGGTCACTTTGCAGGTGACACCTCAGTATTGGTGATAAGTGACACCAGGCACAGTAACTGATGCTCACCCTGGTAGTAGGGTGAGACTGGCTAAAAAATGACACTGAACAGCTGAGGATTGAAACTTGAAAAGGGATTGAACACTTGCCTCTTTACAGTGTCCCTACGAGGTAAGGGCCTCACCTGCACTGCCTTCTCCTCTCAAACTATGAGTGGCAATTTAGACAGAAATAAGAAACAGCGTCACAAAAATCCACAGGATTCTTAGGAGAGAACCACCAGCAACCTCAAAGGATTAATTTAAGTACCAGAAGACCAGAGCTGAAGAATCACAACTATCTCAACAGTTGATTTTCTGAGAAGTGTTTGTAGCTGTTTGGGATTGTGTTTTGGTACTTCTGTTCTTCAGCAAATAGGAGGAAGCTATGGAGCAAGGGGACTTTTTCAGGTGAATGAAGCAAAAGGTACTGCTACAGTAAACAGCCAGCAGCAATAATACACCAGCAATATTAAAATACATTTCTTTTCCTGGTTCAGGTATTTGTAAAATCTGTGCCTTGCGGTGCTAGATTTTGGGTTAATTTAAAAAGCTGTGTTTGTTATCCAAATCAAAAGACACACCTAGTTGCAGTTGCTGGAGTAGGAGTTTTCCAACGCATCAGGCTCGGCCGGCAGCAGAGAAGAAGGCTCATAGAAGGCAGCTATGCCTACCCAAGCTGCAGCAGGCCATCCCAGAGCTGCAAACTGCTCTCCAGGAACATTTCCTGATTTTCAACCGCCTAACCAGAGGCGAACTACCTTCACCAGCCCCCAGTGAGGTAGTGAGCACCCCATCGTCCTGCCTTCGCGCTGGAGGCCAGGGAGGGAAGGCTCTGAGCCTCAATGAGCTTCATTCATAAGAACCCAGGGAAAAGCCCAGGCCCCCAGCAGCAGAGCAATGCCCCCGCTGGAGCAGGGCAGGAGGGAGGCAGCCCCAGACGGTGCCGCGGCCCCTGCCCGGGCCCTCCCGGCGCTCCCTGGCCGCGGCTCGCTCCGCGCGGCCGGCGGCGCCAGCGCTGCCCCCACCTGCACAGGTGATGCAATCCTCGCGTGGAATTGTGCGCTGCTCCGGGGATGCTTGTTGTTAGACGCTTCCACGTGGACAAATTAGCTGCAGCTCATTACCCCACTGTCTCCTCTGCTGGGCTAATTGCTACATCCTGGGCTCGGAGCGCCGCGGGAGCCTCCTATAAAATACACCCTCGCACTGCTCTTTTATGCACCCCCCGAGACCAAAGCTGGGCTGCACTTGCTGGGAATAACACTGTACTCATTTATAACACCTTCAGAGTGGGAGGTTTTGTTTTTCTATCAACACCAAAAGCGACACAATACAGCAGCAATTAGGAAATTCTCACATCCTTAAGTGAGGAGTGAAACCAGAAATACGGCTCAAAAAAGCATTCGTCATGCAAACCAAAATATTGAAAACCATTCAGGTCAAAGAGGTTTCTGACTGTAATACTTTTAATTATGTAACCACCTAAAAAGCTCTTCTGAAGTAGCCAAGGTGATTTCCTGGAGCTGCGCTGTCTTTCTGTGGCTTTCCCACATAAATGCCAAAGTTGCACTAGTGATCCATCCAGAAGGAAAATTCCTCCATGAGACACCTCCTACCCTTCCTTCTGTGAATATTCCTTAAAAAGGAGCAATGTATGCCTGTGCTTAGCAGACAACCCCAAATCTGCGCTAAAAAGTCCACCCCCAAATTTATTTTGGTGTGCACTAACTGAAATCCTGGAAAGCACACTAGGATCTCTGTTCCAGTGATTCTGTGCCCTGTGATTGCACACCCTCTCTGGCAAAAGGGCTCCCACTATCTGAGCACCCAGCAGGCACCTTGGAGCCAGTCACCCTGGAAACAGAGCAGCAGGTATAAGGACCCTGCTTCCTATCAACACCTTGTTCCAAGGCACTGCCAGTTATCACCTCACCCAGTTCCACAGCTGAGGAAAGCACAGCGGGAAGGACACACACACCAGCAAACCTGTGGTCAAGTGTGCCACCAAGAGGCAAATGCAGCCACCAGAGCAGGGAGGAAGAACAAAGAGCAGCAGCAGTCTGCAAAATACCCAGGGAAACCACAGAGGGATGTGCAGTGTGGGGCTGCAAAATACCCAGGGAAACCATGGAGGGATGTGCAGTGTGGGGCTGCAAAATATCCAGGGAAACCACAGAGGGATGTGCAGTGTGGGGCTGCAAAATACCCAGGGAAACCATGGAGGGGTGTGCAGTGTGGGGCTGCAAAATACCCAGGGAAACCACGGAGGGATGTGCAGTGTGGGGCTGCAAAATACCCAGGGAAACCACAGAGGGGTGTGCAGTGTGGGGCTGCAAAATACCCAGGGAAACCCTGCTGCAGCAGGACTTCCAGGATTTTCCAGGAGAAACCCCCTGCCTTTCCGTTCTCATCTATTTAAAAGGAATATTCTCCAAATGCTCTAACTTTTCAGGAGGCAAACCAAGGGACAAGAGTCTGGTAGCCATTCCTTCTTTCCCTCTTCTGTCTCAGAAATAATCAAACCTGTCTGGTTTCCTAAAGGCTCCAGCAGCAACTCCCAGAATTTCCTGAGGGGTCCCCCTGTGCCCTTTGCTGCCATCACCAGCAGAGCTCCAGCCCTTGCTCTCATTCCTACAGCTATAAAAGCCTGGAAGTGTTCCTAGATATTCTTTAGACAAAGTGAAGACTATTTCTTAGACTTTCTACGAGCACGGAGCTGCTTCTGTGAGACAACAATCACCTGGCAGTTGGATTAAGTCTTTTCCTCACCTTGCAGCGAACGCTTTATTCCCGAGTCCACGAACCCCCGCCACCCCCAGCAGCAGCAGCAGCCGGTTTTGGCAGCAGCCCGTTTTGGCAGCAGCCCGTTTTGGCAGCAGCCGGTTTTGGCAGCCTGTCCCGGCTGCCACGGCGCAGGAGGGCACGCGGGAGCGGCGGCGCGCCGCGCACGGCCCCTACCTGGTCCTCGCTGGTCAGGCCCAGGCGCAGCACGAAGTAGAAGTGCACCAGGAAGTCGGAGTTGGGCAGCAGGTCCTGGCGCCGGCTCATCATGGCGCAGAGCAGCCGGAACGCCTGCAGCTTCCCCTCCTTGTACTCGCTGGGCAGCGTGGCTGCCTGCAACAACACAACCCGCATCACTCCCGGCTGCCCGGCACCGCTGCCTCCCCAGCAGCTCTGCCACAGAGCTCACGTTAACTTATACTCAGCTCCAAAGAGCCTGTGGAGGGCACTTGCTGTCTTAGCCAGCAGGGATTGTAAAAGTTAAAAATAAGGCAGCTAAATACACACCGATTCAGCTCTGCCATAGAAGAAAATACCCGCGTGCGAGAATTTCAGAACTAACCTTGAACAGCCACGATGCAAATATCCTGAGAGGAGGGATGAGGACAGGAGGAGAGGGAGTCGACTGATTGTCCACGCTGATAGCAAGGTTGTCCCGGATCTAATAGTTTTTGAAGAAGAGTGTTAATAAAACCAGTATCTCAGTTTTTCAATGCTCTTTTTTTCACACGATTATGTTCTAATTTCACTTTATTTACATTCAAGCACTACACCCAGTGCTATACACAGCTCCCACTTCAGCCAAAGCCACCAGGAAAGCTTGTTCTATGCTGCTGCTCCCTGGCCAAAGCAAACATTACCAGTTCGAGTCACACTGTGGGCCTTTACACAAATACCAATGCCCGTACTTCTTTTTTCTTTGCTACTGTTCCCTCACCCCATTTAAATTCTCTTGTCATTGGACAGGATTCTCTATTGGGAGTTAGCTACTGGAAACCAAACAAGATAAAGCTTCCTCTATGACAGAACCCTCCCGTGCCGTGCTCACGCTGCTGGTGCTAACACTGAATCACATTTAAGAATCATCCCCACAACTAAAGAAACGTGTCCTTATCATTAGCTGTAAGTACCACATACCTTTGCAAGTTTATACCACAGCTCATAAAGGTAGCCAAAAACTTTTGCATGGATTTTAGGTGACTGTATGTTGTTCACATCTCCAAGAATTCCCAGGATCCTCCTCCACAACACAGCAGCAGAATCAGGATGCCAACCAATAAGGCTTCCCCCAGCAATTATACTGCAGTCGTCAGCCAGGAACTCACTACTGTCTGGAAATTTAAAGTGTTCCATTTCCACACGTTAGAAATGCAGAGTAAGCATAAATTTGGTCAACAAAATCTGGCCATTACTCCTGCTAACCACCTTGCATCTCCAAAGACTTCTCTCCCCCAAATGTCTCTTTCATTGCTGAAGCTGCTTATGAGTCAAAGCAAAGCACGGCAGCAAACGTAGGCAAAGGGGCAGAGCCCAGCACTGCCATGCCACACTGTCCCCACCCCAGGGGGCTTCTCAGCGGGGAGGCAAATGCAGCTAAATGCAACAGGCGTGCACCTGAGGGATGTATTCAGTCAAGAACTGCCTCTTACAGGTTCATATTTCTATATTTATAAAAGTCACTTCTTGTTTTAAAGATCACACGGTGTAGCGAGACCTGGCAATGCAGCTGGACAAAGGAATAAAAAACCACGGCTGAAGAGTCCTGAGGAATGTGCTCAGGCATCACCACTCACGCAGAGCAGCTCCTGAGAGAGCAGAGTGCCCAGAGAGCAGGGCTTGCAGAAGACTGTCAGGGTAATGGAATTTATATTCTTAAACAGTACCAACCCGAGCCCACCCTGAAGTGCACATTTTAATGACAAGAGCTGGTAGCAGCTCTGCTGTCCTCGGGCAGGAGCACACCCGTGCTCAGGGTGTACCTGCAGCAGCCAAGGTGTGGAGGGAGGTTGCAGGAAACCTCCACGCAGACAGAGGGAAATAACTCGTGTCCCTCTGAGGACTCAAGGAAGGTTAGTGAAATAAAAGACGTTTTAGAGGCTTGCTTTTGTGTTTGAATATATTTAAAAAACAACTCGGGGAATTTCTCCCCACTTTTTGTGTTGTAGCATTACAAAGTGCTAAACCAGATGTTATTTATTAAGAAGATTAGAATGATCTTCTACCCATCTGTGCTCAGGGAAATGGCACCTCTGCTGCTCAGCAGTGGCGTCAGGGTTGCTCTGCCTCACCCCATTGGGTTTCCACAGCAAAGCAAAGCAAAGCTGTGACTTGGGTGAGAAGCAGGAATGCAGAGAGGGGCCCTTTGGCTCTGCTGGGCAATGATACACCTGCTACCCTGCTTCTCCTTTCACTCCACATTACCTTCCAGGTTACTGTATGTGATTCTTTCTCTTCATACCCCCAGAGGAGCAGTTCTTGCATCATGGCCATAAACAATGAGTTTATCATACATGCACATCCTTACCACGGGCAGTGCTGCCTTTTTTACAGCAGCAGTCTCAGCTGCTGGGCTCTGGGTGTGCTGGTTCACTAAAGCACAGGCATTTCAAAGGAAAAGTGGATATGAACAAATACCCTTGAAAGTGTGTCCATTAGGAAACCAGCCTGTAAGATGTTCCTATGTAGCTGCAGTAGGTTCCTGATATAACATCTGACTCACATCACTAGGTGAAAGGTACCTTTACAAATGGCAAAGAATGAACCACTTATTTCCTATCAGTCAAAACATATAGTAAGACATTTCCTCAGACCATTCTGCTATGAAACAAAACCCATTCACTTGAAACATAAATTAGTGTATTGTACTTGAACGCACCAGGAGGCCCATGAGCGACCAGCTACCACAGCCCAGCTGGGCAGCCGTGCTCTGGCACCCTGAGGAGCCCAGTTATTTTCAGCTGGGCGGCGGCTTTCTGGATCACCGTTTATCGGCAAATAAACCGATGATCCAAACTCCCTCGGCTCTGGGTGTGCCAAACAATTTGGAGCGAGCACGAGGAAGGGCACGCGGTGCCTGTAAGCCAAGCGAGGAGCACGGGCTCCTCTCTGGGGTACAAGCGCGAGCTCGTGCCCAGCGCAGGGCCCGCGGTACCTGTGAGGTTGGCCGGCTCCCGCGAGGGGCTGAGCTGGAGCCAGCGCGGAGCTCGTGCCCAGCACGGGGCCCGCGGTACCTGTGAGGTTGGCCGGCTCCCGCGAGGGGCTGAGCTGGAGCCAGNCCGCGGCCGCACCAGGGTCGGGGTCGGGGTCGTCCTCGGCCGCCTGCCAGGCCACGAGCGCGATGTCCACGTCGGCCCCGCAGCCCAGGGACGTGTCGCTGCTCACGCTCTCACCTGCGGCCACAAACAGCACAGCCCCGGGCTCACACCCGCGCCCCAAGGCTGCGGTGGCAGCCGAGCACCCCGGAAGAGCAGCTCGGCTGTCTGCAGCAAAACCACAACGCTGACTGCGGCTGCTGCACTCCAGAAAAACACTGTCTGGGCACTCACTTTTCTCTCTCTCTCTGTAATATCCGTGTGATTGCTGCAAGTCTGCTTTCAGATCCAGCTCAGCTGTACTACTGCTCCTCCGCATTAGCACCTGCAGAGGAAGAAATTCACCTCAGCTTATGCAGCTTTGAGAACTACACCACGTTCTAGCAAATTTCACACCCACGCAGTCATAAGAAATTAATTACAACCCGGTCAAGACATTCTCATGAATATTCAGACTACCCAAGTGCTTGTCAATGTCTTTAGGAAAACATCAGGCTTTCCATTTCAGTCTTTATCCTCCTTTCCACAACCTCACTTTTCACACCAACAAGCAGGATTTGTTACCTGTGGTTTTCAAACACGTTTAAAATAATTTGTTAAGGTATTAAAAAAAAAAAATCTTTCAGCCTTCGTATTTCGCAAAGATGATCAGGCTGAGCCATTTATTGTTCCAACTGTTCATTCAAAAGTGGCCATTAAAAATGTATGAAGTTTGTCTGTGCTAATGTCAACTCGCACTAACATCTGCCACGCACGGCTGGTGATAGGAACTGTGCTGAAGAGAAGCATTTCCATCGGTGCTTTAAACCATCAACATTTATTCCAGCATACTGCAGCTCTGTAATAGCCATGAATTATTTATCTTTCAAAAGTTACGAACGTCGTGTTGATGTTTAATATTTTAAAAGAGGACCAAAGCCTTGTGTACGACCAGAACAGAGATACACCTGCACAAGCAGCTGGCGAGATCGGGAGACACAAACTGACTGCAGACAGCAGTGCAATAACCAGCTGCAGCTCAGCTCCAGACTCCGTGCTAGAGATGGGATTAATCATTTCTCACACTTTCACTTCCTGGCGTTTCTAAATGCTAAAAGGCACCTGATTGGAAAGAAAACACTGCTAGACTCTTATCAGTAATGACTTTTCAGGTTTGTCTTACTTGCTCGGCTTCATGCTCCTTTGCACATCCCTTATTTTCCTGAACTGATTTGGAGTCAGAAGTTGAATTTCCAGCCTTTTTACCTAGAAGTTTCAGAAAGGAAACAAGAACTATAAACATCTGGGACCCAAACACAGAGCAAGTCTCATGTAAATTTCAGTGATGTTTACAGGTCTCATATTTACAGTTAAGGGCAATGCAACTCAAATGGGATACAAGATGTTTTGAAAAACTCCTCAGAAGCACAACATACTTACAGGAAAGGAACTGCACTCTAACTACAGCTCGAATACACAAAATTTAAATGCAAGTCAGGTGAAAAAAAAGTCAAAGAGTGACATACAAAATGCACAAACGTTCCAGGTTTCATTTTTGGCCTCCATGCTTTACAAAAGGTCACATCCTGCATTCACAGTCTCTAAACTTCTTGAAAACGGTTATTTCAGCAACTTACCAACTATGTAGTGACTAAGAAAATGAGATAAAAAACATTTTAGAGGAAAGCTGGAAACCAAGTTAAGTAAGAGCAGCATTTGTGAGGCCGAACAAGCCACAACACTTTTGCTTCAGAAACACGGTATTACTGTATTTTATTAAAATTACCTTGGAAAAAATCAGATGGAATCTGATCTGCAATATCCGAAGTGCTGCTACTTCGAGTTAGCTGCTGCTCTTGGTCTGCAAATGGGCCTGCAGCTTCTGTTCCTTCTGAATTTTCCAGCTGTTGAGATTCTTCAACTTCTGTTGATTTAATTACAGCACAAAATATTTGCAGGAGCTCATATATACATGTGTGAACTCCTTGCCCAAGAAAGCTCTACGAAAAAGTGACCCTTGCAAATATTAAAAATTCCCAAGGTAAAATTTTCAAGTTCTAATTTAAGTTCTATAAAAATATCCTTAGTAAAACTGTGAAGTTTAGAGAGATGCATGAGCAGTGTAAAAGGTCTAGAAAGGGACAGAAGTGACAGGAGGGAGGTCCCATGAACAAAGCTGGGTTTTCAGTGCTGCAGACCCCAGCTGGTTCCTGTTCATTCTGGAAAAAGAAAGAACAGAGCAGAGGCAGCAAAACTCCCTGAAATGCAGCGTGGGGAGAGGGCGGCTGCGCTCCCTGAGCGCCTCCAGAAAGAGGGGAAGGGGAGGAATAAAGAAAGACAAAATCTCAGAGTAAAAAAAAGTTCTGAGCTGTGTGTAACTTGGGTTTAGCTTGTGAGGGCAAACCCAACCAGGCAGCTTTGGGCTTGGCTGTAACTGCAAATGAGAAACAAAAGGAGGAGAGAGAGGCATGAAAATTCCAAAGAGAAAGTAAACTGACATGCTTGGGAAGGAGCAACAGGAACTCTTGAGATTAGGGAGCAACACAGCGCTTGTAGAAATGCATTTCTCTTAGCACTTCGGAAAAACCCACAAAAAGTAGCAACACTCTAGTGTTCACCCAGCAGTGTGCAAGTTTTAATATTGCTTTGCTACTTAATAAACACTGTAGGTGTTTCAGAAAGTTATCTCAGGAGGCACGTGCACAAAAACTAACATTTCTGGTAGTTACTGACATCAGCTGACTTTCAGTGTCTTACAGAAAGCAATAAAATAAAACATTCAATGCCATTCACTAACTGGAACAATTTCAGCGCTCCCCCGAAGACAGCTTGAGATGAGAACACACCACAGATGTTTCACAGAGCAGGAATCCCTCACGGGCCATCAAGTACCACACACAAAACTCTCCCTCTCTTGCTACCGCAGGTAATGGCTCTGGGTAGGGCTCAGGAGTCACAAATCCCTCCCAGAAGGGAAACAGGGGAATTTTTACTTTAGTTACTAGGCAATATAGATCTAATTGTAATTGATGGCAATCTTTAGTATCAACATGAGCAAAAACCGCTTTGCTTGCAGCGCTGCAAGCGTTCTGAGAAGAACCAACCAGACAGAAAGGGAACAGACAGAGCAGTTCCAAAACATAAAGAACACTGATATAAAAGATGACTTTAAAGTACAGTACCTGACAGTCTGTGAGAGCAAGAAGTGTAAGAGATACCAGGGAAGAGAGAGCTCACAGTGTGAAGCAGAAGAGGTACACTTTTAGTAGCTGGCAAAGCCTCATAGAGATGGACACAGTTGCCGATAGACTGGCTTCGCTTAGCTTACAGGGAAAAAATAGAGCAATAATTATGTCAGGCAACATCAGGAAATATCGCAGTTCTGAGTGTCACAGCACAACAAAACCCACTGTTTCGGGATACAGCTTTACGACAGTAAGCCCAGGAGCTTCTCCCCAAGACACAAGTTAACATTGTGTTCACCCTGAAAGGGAGATAATCAGGGATTTCTGATCCACAGCGAGTGTGGAAGTGCCTTTAATTTGCACACACACAAACAAGAAAAGCCCTGGATCAACACTTCCAGGTACTGCTGTGGCAGAGTGCGAAGGAGGAAAATGCTGCAGCAGCAGTTGAGAGCAGCCTCCACCGGAGCACAAAGAGGGACTTGCTGAGTTTAGGAACAGAACTCACACTGAGCTGACTCCACTGCCAAAGTGCTCTGCGGCCCAAGCCGGGGGCTGCGGCTCAGCTGGGGAGCCTGCAGCCACCAAGCACAGCGAGTGCCCTCCCTCCTTTCCTTGCAGCTCTCCTGCTGAGGAACCGGGCAGGGAGCTGCGCAGCCCAGCAGCTCCTGCTCCAAGGAGGGCGTTTCCGTGGGAGTCTGCCCCAGGAACTGGCACATGGAAACACGCGGCCATGAAACAGGCAGAGGCCAGGTTCAGGCTGCTGAAATGCTTCAACAAACCGGGATCTGTTCCCTGTCTGCGGTCTCAGTCACTGCCCCAACATTCCTCACCCCAGTCTCCCTTCTCCTGCTTTCCTCTCTCCAGAAGTAAACGTGAGAGAAAAAAACTCATCATGCCAAGAAAAAGAGAGCAAATAAAGCAACTACAAAAGGATAAAATTATTTCTTAAATAGCTGGTTTACCTTGTGCTCCCAGGAAATAGTTGTATCAGTATCTGTTATGTGCCTGACAGTAATAAATGCTTTCTCAGGAACCGGTAAGAATAGCAGTGTACTTCTCTAAAAAAAAACCCCTAATGCACACAGGTTTAACTCACAATTCAACATCCTGTAGCTAAAAGCTTATGCACAGAATTTCCCAGAATACTTTGACTCTATGATTCACGCTGGCCAAGACATCCAGACATGGACATGCAACCTCTCTGTTGGGGCAGTTAATAATTAAGTTGCTTTTGGCAGCAGCCACCCCTCAGAGGCAGATTTAAAACCCAAGTGTGACCGAGTGTTTGGGTACCAGAGCACTTAGCTGTGGTCTAACCTGTGGCTCTCTGACGGACAATATTTCTTGCTTTCTCCACTCCTGGGGCCCCAGAGGTTGTGGCACTTCTGAATCTCATCGGCTCCACAACTTCAGGATGACTTTTCCAGCTTAATGAAAAAGATCTTCCTACTACAGCTGTCTTCTGAGGCTCCAAAACACCACCTTAGGACAAAGAACACAAAATTTTCTGGCATTGGATGCTTTGGCATGTATTTTTGCTGAAGCGTGAATGGACTCAGACATGACAAATATTAATACTTTAAACCACACATTAACTTTTACTATTAATAAAAACCAACTGGTACTTCACCACGTGCATCACTTTCAAGGTGGCAAGTAAATGCAGCTAAAATACTGCAAATTAGAAACTTTTTACTAAAAACACATGCAAAGGAACTTTTACAGAGTTGCCTGTGTCAGCCTACAGCACAGGAAACCACATTTCATTTCTGCTTCCCAGAAAACCCTGACTGTAGGTGCACACCCCAGCCTGCCAAACAGCTTGACCCCAACTACCTCTCCTCCCCAGTGAAGGATGACAATACACCAATCCAAAGTGCTTCACACCTGTTAAAGCAGGTTCTAACACCAGATTAAGCAGTGTTTAATGATAAAATAATTTTTAAGATTGAGCTTCAATATTTAACTGCCTCGATACACAAAGCACTGAGGCACAAAGACTAACCTTTGCCTCTCTGCTTTTTTTCCTTCTGTTCACTGAGCTTGTCCAAGGGCAGGTTTGTCATCTCCACGCCGTACACGGTCCTGGCCAGCACTGCTGTCAGGGAGTCCATGATGTTGGCCCACTCGTTGATGAGCTCCTCCCAGTCCGTCAGGGCTGACAGGACACTGAGCAGCTCATCCCACAGCTCCCGAGAGATGTAAACGCTCAGGTTTGCTCGGATCCAAGCCACAATGAGGGTCTGAGGGAAGAGACACCCGTGGCAGCTCGGGCAGGTCTGACAGGACGAGTTCAGCACACCAAGCCCAGCCCACACGCTGATGGAGTCGCCTCTGACCTGCACATCAGCACGGGCTCTTGCTGAGGCACAGCTGATGTGCAGCGCTGCTTTCCCTCAAAAACACTCCCAGAAATAACGGTGGTGAAAGTTACTGAAGGAAATGTAGGAATAGTTCAGGCTGTCTAAATGCTCTCTGGGAAGCTAACACACTACACTGTACAATAACAGCAGAGTGAGGGGCTGTCCTACACCCACAGAACAACAGCAGCGACCGAGCTCTGGGGTGGCACCCCACAGCCAGTTACACTGTCCAGGCTGGATGGACAGCAGGAAGCACAAATGCCTCTCTCACTCAGCGTGACTCTGTTTTGACTTGCCAGCTGGACTTCTTGGAAAACGGTCACTTGAATCTTACACTTTGGAGACACTCACTGAAAATATCCCACAGAGGCTGTGCCCATCTGTGCTACCAGTTTGTAACAGAGCTCTGAAGAAGAGAGCAAACCCAACTCCCCCTCTATTAGGAACAGTTTACAAAACAATTACTAGCGAATCACGAAAAACCCCTCCTTCACAGTACCACAAGTAGGTTTCATAGTACTCAACTAAAACTGTGGGCAGCTGTGACAGAACAAACCAAGCAGCCCCACTCACTCACTCGGAACAGCAGCCCCGCCATGCTCTGAGCAAACGTGTCCTTTGGTTGGTTCTCTTTTGGCTTCTGCATCACAGCTTCTGTTATCCTGAGCAGTATCTGCAGCATCTGTTCCCTGATCCCAAACAAAATGTGTTCTGTTAGTCCTACCTGCTCATTAATCCTGCAGCAAGCCTTACTTATTGAGAATGAGGTCACACTTCAGACTTTACAGATCGTGTGCAAAGTACCTTAGCTGGTTGTGGACCCTAAAACCTTTTTCTCTTCAATGCCGCTGCATTAATCTTACCACGTCTTTCTGTTCATTGACAGCTCCATTATCACGCGCCTGAAGATGCTGAGAACGGCTTTGCAGGCATCCACTTGCTCCTTCAGCAGCACAGGGACCTCCGTGCACGGCTCCAACAGGAAAACGTTCGCCGAGTTTGTCAGGAATACCTTTGACAGAGGCATTGACAGTCCATTTGCACAGTGGTAGGAATGAAAGCAGGCAAGACTTACAACAACATTCTTTGTGCTCCTTTAGTTAAACCTTTCCCTTTCCTTAGAGCAAGTTTCATGTTTTACCCATCACTACATTTTTCTGTGTTATTCCAGCAAGGAGCCAGGAGCCACCACAGACCTGCCAAGGCTCAGTATGGGGTCTGTGGGTGTCTCTTCTGTTTGGGCAGGAAAGAGGACATTCCTCCAGCCACTCATTTCCTGCCATCATATACTTCAAGCAGCCACCAGCATTTTCAATAAATGAAGTTCAGCAAAAGTAAATGCACGGTTCTGATTAATTCCTAGTACTCAGAGTAGGAAAAAAAATTAAAAAAAAAATACAGATACCTGGCTTTAAGGCACCGTCACGTGGTGCAATATACACATTTTAGAGTGACACGTGAGGCCCAAATTGTGCCCTACGAAACCAACCGAGCCCCATCTCAGAGACCATAGCAGACTGTGCAGCGTGAGCTCCGGGATCAGGCGGGTCCCGGCCGCGCCCCTCCCTCCCACAGCGCACCTGCAGCGCCGCCTGCGCGCCGGCTTTCACGTCCCTGTCCTCGTCCTCCAGCACGCAGCCCCTGCTGACGGCGCTGGTGAACGAGTAGGTCCTGCCCCAGCTGGAGGAGCGCTTGTGTCCGGAGGGCTCCGAGGAAAGCTGCCAAACACAGCCCGGTTAGTGACAGGGCACAAAGGAACACGGCCGTGCTGAAACAAAGCCATCCCTGAGGTCAGCAGCAAAAATGAGGGGATTGTCACGGCATCCGTTCGCTTCCGCAGGGAATTCCTGTCTATTATTTCCTAATTTCCAAATGTGGAATTTAAAGGCTGGCAAAAGTTTTAGGTGGTATGTCACTTAAAATGTTTTACACCACTTTTTGTAGTCACTGATTGCAGTAACACTTGAATTTAAGTCCGGCAAAACTATAAATTCTCTCCAAAATAAAGTAAAAATCTTGCAATTCTCACTGTTTTACAAATCAAACCTCTTACTCGGTACTAGAAAACTTCCCTTTAAACAGTGTCGCAGTGTCAACAGTGTCAAAGAACTTCCACTGATGGTTCAAAACAGGATATTAAAAGCTGATGCACAGAAACTGTGTCTACACTTTAATTTCCTAGATTAAGGTGTCCAGTTCCAAACATTTAATCCAGTATATACCAATTAATACATATTGTCAAATTTTTAAGTACCACCACGAACTAGTGAAAATGAAATAGTTCTCCATGCCTTAGGCCAGCAGTCAATTTTAGCACAGCAGAACCTGTCAGTGTTTGTTCCGTGAAGTTCCTGCTGTAATATTTATACGTGCAGGGAATAAGCACAAATGACGTTTCTCAAACCAGCTGCAATCCTTCCCTGTTTAAGTGCTACTGGGCACTTGGTAACTATTTCAGTTGTGGGTCCTTAAATAAAAGCATTTTTTAACCTTAATTCCCCCCCGACACTTTTAAACTGTTACTCCTCTACACAGCGAGGTGGAAAGCCCCATACTGCAGTGGACAGAGCAAAGTAAGGAACAGGGATACCATACATGTTTACCGTCTGTTTGCACTGAGGAGTCTTCCAGGGGAACAACAGCATCCGGGCTGTCCTCCTTTTTGTCTGGCTCCTCCATGAACACGGGTTTCTCCTGCAGTATCCACTTCTGATACACCTTCACCACCTTCCGTGTTGCGGATATATCGGAAGGCGGCAACAAAAAAGCCTAAAATGGCAAGTTCACTGATTTCACTCCATCTAGGTAACACGTGGTGCATACAAACCCACACCCCACCACCCACGCTGCCATTTGAAGTAGCAAGCTCCGGTTCCCACAACTCCATAATCTGATCGTTAAAGTAGACCTAGGAAGGAGCCCAATCTAAAGGCTGCTGCTGCAATCAGCACCCAGTTTGCCCGGTTACCAGACCCTCCCGGCGTCTCTCACGAGCGCTCCCTTCACAAACAAAACCCACGGCAGCAGGCGGCCCCGGGCACGGACCTGCCGGAACACCTCGTTGACGAAGTTGACGTATCCCCGCGTGGAGAGCAGGATCCTCTGCACCATCTCGTAGACGCTGCGGTGCTGCTCCTCGATGCTGCAGAGGCTGGAGCTGCTGAGCCTCCTGTCGGACAGGGTGCTGCTGTTGGAGTGGCTCCGGTCCTGCTCGCCCGCGGGCGCTGCGCCGCCCTCCAGCTCGGCGCTCTTCTCCTGGCCCACGGCGACCGTCTGCACGGCACAGCAACACCGCGTCACGCGCCCCGTCACTCCTCGGGGCTCTGACACGCAGCTCGGACACCCCGCCTGGCACAACGCTGTGATCCCAGCAGGCAGGCACTGCAGATTTCAGGCTACTGCTCCATCCAAGAGGGAATTTGTCTTTACAAACTGGACACTTCCGTACAGCACGCAACGACTGACTGAATTGTTCACTGCATACTAAGGGCGTGGAGGAAGGCACAGACACCGTGGAGAGGAATCTCCACGTCCCTTTATTTTGGGGAAAAGATGGATCGTAGCACATTATTGTGCCTGACAACTTTTTGCCAGGTTTGCTCTGGCACCGCGTGTACTCTGCAACCTCTCAAACTCTGTTGCTTCTCTGCTGAGCCCATAGCTGACACTCACCTATGGTTCAATGTAAGTATGTATGACAGAATGTAAGCTGATATTGATTCTAAATTCTTAAGAGAAGGCTGGAGAGTCTCTCAAAAGCATCGATTTATCAAATTCATCGTGAGGCATCTAATCCTAGAGAAGTCCCAACCAGGAGTTTATAAATGAAATATTTCTCTAATATCTGATTGTAAACAGCTGCTATAACTGAGAGGAAAACAGAGCAGCCTTTGATGTTGCTGGGAAATGGTCCATTGAACCACCAACTATGACAGTTTACAGAGTAAATTCCAGAAGTCTAAATATAGTAGTGCTGAAGCTGGTAATGCAACAAGTTACGAGGGAAAAAATACTTCTAGTGAATTACTGAAGGGTTTTCCTCAGAGATTCCCTCCTCCATCAAAGACAAAGAAAATCAAATAAGCAGCTACATCATTTACTCACTATGGGGTAGCATTTCTTTATGCTTCAACGGTCAGCGCAGTGAGACCACCTGCAAGGTTAGCATGTACACAAGAAGAGAGGTAAACTTTAAAGCCCACCTGAATAATCTTAGGGAGCATTTCTCCTCCATTTTTTGTACTCTGAACAGCAGTTAAATACTTCTTTTCAAGGAAGAAGGTAACGAGCCACTTGATAAAAACAACTCGAGCTGCCATGTAGGGGATTTTTGTGCAGTAGACGCTTTCGTTGTTCCGTGTTGCAGTGACGTACACTGGCCTCAGCCTGACATCGGGGATGTCTGGTGGGAGGAAAAGGAGGAGAGAAACAAAGTGCAACCTTAGCAGTTGCTTCCCAGCTCTGGCTAAATGTACTGAGCACATCACCCAAGAAGTAACAGATGCAATGACTGGCTGCTTTTATTGCATTAACGCTTGTATTCTTTAACTTCATCACTCCTCAGGAGAACGTAACAGCACAGACCTTTCCTGAGGTTATCCCACCACTCAAAACGAAGGAAAGCAAAAGAGAAGGGCGGCAAAAGCAACGGCCAAAGCTAAAACAAAGAACCACTCCTGCTACAACCTAAGTTAATTTCACATGAAACCAGGGAGAAAAAACTCCTCACCCCACAGACCTGCCTGGTGACGCACCAGCAGGTACCAGAGAAAGCCAAGAGCAGGCTCTGGCTTCTTCTACTTCAAAAGCAAAACCCAGAACTTACCAAGCACAGGCTTGTAGAGGTTGGTTAGCTTCGTAAAAGATGGGAACAAGTGAGGAAGATAGTATTTTCTGAACAAAGTAAAGAGAAACTTAAACCCAGTGTCTTGGTTCTCCTTGTTCTTCCACTCCAAGCTGGCAGCCTTCATCAGGAGTTTAGGAGAAACAAACAAAAAACTTCAAGTTAATGTTGTTACACTGACAATTCTTTCGCCCTGAACAGAAAAAACAAGAAACTACACTTCAGCAAGAGCTGAAAAACTAGCACAGCCCCACACCCACCTTCACAAACCGCAGTAAGGATATAAAGAACGAAGCAGCACCCCAAAGACAGCAAGCTCGGTGGAAGCCAGTGCGTTTGTACTGCTCTATCAGGGAGGGACAGGAACTGCCACGTTCTGCTTTCAACAGATTTGCTTCTTACATGTGCATTTTGGCAAAGTTACTTTGAGCTATACTTTCATCATAAATATTTCCTTCATCAGAATAAACACAAATAAACAAACATTGGAACCGCTGTGCAGTGGGATTTATAGTGTAAGCAGGTTTGTTTAGAGCCCAAACATGTAAAAAAGAGTATAAAAAGAAGAGCGAAATCTTATTTTTAACTAAAGTGTTGTGAGACTCTGATATGTAAAACAAAGGGTGCTGTGGAGGAAGCTGATAATTTCATACAGCCACTTTTAAAAATAAAGCATTTATTCAAGATGACAAAACCCCTTCCAAATACGATTTTGGTCTTGCCTTTTCATACTAAAGAGTGTATCTCAAAGTATTTAATTATAATTTATCTTTTTTTAATACCAAGCTCTTTAATGTTCATTGTCTGCACAGCTTCCACTTTATTTCAAATGTTGCTTAATTTGTACTTTTTAAATACATACATTATCTTAATTTATTTCCTGTACAGATTCATCTGATCTACTTCTAATTAAGTTTTATGTACATGTTACTTGCATCCTTTTAAAAACATCTCAGAAGCCACCTCTCTTTATCTTTTCCTCCAGTGGTCCTTTACATTTCTTTTCATCTAGGTATGTGTCCAAAGAGAACAAATTGAATCTTTGCCCCACATCAATTTTCTAAATGCAACCACAAGCACATAAAACAATCAGTTATTCTGCAAGTTTGGATAGCATTCACTGATGCTTATCACGCCAGTGTGACAAACTTCTTATTTTCACCAAAAATGGCAAGAGGATATACCTTTGGGATGATTTTCCATTTAAAAACAAGAGTAAAAAAAAAAGTGCTGGGGAAGGGTAAAGCCAGCTCCACACAGATGCAGCGTAGGCTTAATTTCCCACCACAAATCCATCCTCCAAATACAAACAGGTACAAACATACATCCTCCTCACCTGAATTACCATATACTTTAACAGGAGCTGGAGAAAATAGCAGGTTTGGTCTTCTGGAATTTTCTCCCCAGAGACAGCTGGCAAAAGCGGCGTTATTTCTTCCGGAAAAATCTTGGCTAAAATCAAATATTTTAATCATAGCACACATGAAAGCAGCAAAATCAAAGATATTTTCTATAAAAGATTGATTTGAAAGTACCCATCAGCGCACTGCCAAGCTGTGTAAGCCCAGTAGCTGCTCGGATGCCCGAAGCCCTAGCACATCCCACTGAGGATGGCACCGGATGCCCGGTGGCTTGGAAGGGCTGGCAGCAGCAAGGGAACCGAGATGGAAACCCGCACCCCTGCTGAAGGGGCAGTAAAACGCTCCCAGTGCTGCATCTGCACTAAGACCAGAGCCAAAGGGCAAACCCCGAGCGCTCGCAGGGACGGGATCGGGCGGCTCCGGAGCCGCAGCAGCCGGAGGAGCCGCGGCCAGCTCGGAGCGCCAGGCCAGCCAGCCCCA
>WEIT01028303.1:92527-106944 GCA_013389985.1 Dryoscopus gambensis | reverse complement strand
GGCCGCGGGGCTGACCAGGCTCTCCAGCGTGCAGGGCCCGCGCGGCGACGGCAGCGGCGGGAAGCCGGGCACCAGGCAGGCGAACATCAGGATCTGCTCCTCGGCGCAGTTGGTCTGCAGGGCTTGCAGCCACAGCAGGAACAGGCGGATTCCTTCACACCTGAGCTGCAAGGGCATGGATGTGAGGGAAAAGGCAGAAAAACGGCTCTGTAAGTGCAGTAACGTGGGTAAATAGTTCAGAACAGGCAGGGAGAGTGCTTTCATCTCAGCTAGGTGCTGGAAAGTCTTGCCATCATACCAGGGGTACTCATGTTATTAATATAATCCTAGCTTTAATGCCAGAAGGAGCTGAAAAAATTAGGTACTAAGCATTACCTATTAATACCTTCTCCAGGTAACTTTACAAAGGTCATCAGAGAAGCAAACTGACTGCAAATAAATATTAAAATAATCTAGGATCACAATAATAACACTTATAATTAAAAGGAGAATAAGAAAAAATGACAAAGCCTAACAATCTGAAAAACACTGGAAGTCACAAAGTAATCTACTTCATAGGAATGAAAGTGAAAAGGAATATGAAAACATCAAAGCAATACCTTGAGAGAATTTCCAGTGTGCAAAAGCTTCTTCAGAATCGACCCTGGATTAAAAAAATTAAGTAGACACTATCAGACACTTCCCCCCATAATGTTTTCAAAAGTATTCCATGAAAGGCTACTTTAATGCCTTTTACTCTGGGGCCACTGCGCTGGTTTTAACACAACTATGTGGGGAAAACCCAAACTGAATCCAGTTACAACCACCACCACCCAAGATTAACTATGATGTATCTTTCCAGTGAGGTACTGTGGGTTTCCTCAGAGGACCACATCTCAAATTATTTTCATTAATAGCAAGATCTGTGAATTATGTACATTCCTCAAGACCTCACCATTTCACAGGATTGAATGGAAATTATGAACACATATAGGAAATGCATATTAATGCACTATAAACATTAAGCGAAGGGAAATCACAAGGCAGAGCTGTAAACAAATGCTCTGCCAAATTCTGTACATCAGTTTTGGGCACAGATAAAATATTATCCCACTATGACCACTCAATAGAAGCATAAAGAACGTATCAGCCACAAGGCAACTGACTGGAACCAATTCAGTCTGGACTAGTTCAGCTGAACCGTTATGAAGTGGCCAGGCAGATGTCTCCTCTTATTTTTGTGAGTGCTGAGTGGAAATATGACAACAGCCCTTCCCTTGACCTTTAGCTTCCGCTCATTGTTCTTCCGCAACAGCAATTCCTTGTTCTGATGACAAACGTGGCAGCTGGTCAGGCAGTGCTGCAAACCAACCCCATCCACAACAAAAATTCCTACTTGGAAGGAAGAGAATCCCCCATAAAATTTTAACAAGCAGCATAAAACCCCATTGGTACCACATTGGTGGCATTCGGAAGCAGAATTTTAAAAGCAGTGATGAATCCAAGACATTTGATTCAGAGGAAATTATCAAGTTAAACCACTTCATTTGATTTCAAGGTGTTCTGACCATCCAAGACTGCTCCTATTCCTTCCCTTGTTCCAGAAGCTCCAATACCACCAGAACTTGGGGAAAGAACAATCAGTCTTGGTCCGAGGAAGCCATCCATGGCTATCTTGTGGCTGTCAAGGCCAAGGCCATATTATAACAGGATGCTGGGGAAATCCTCCACTTCATGGGAACCTGGGAAAGACAGCTGGGGCCAAACTTGCACAAATACCATGTATTCACAATTCCACTCAAAAATCACTCATTAAAAGAAAAATTGATCCAAGAAAGCCACCAGAAAGTTGGTATTTTTTGTTTTAAACCATTTTTGTTTTAAAGCATTCCTTCTTACCTATACTGCGAAAATGCCATCGATAAAAAATCCTCTCAGGTAGTAGCTGCAATATTTTCTGCAGGAAACAAAACTAGTCAAATTTTCCGTCATAAAACTGGTTCATCAGAGGATAGAGAGAAACGAACACACAGGCACAAATGAAATAGGAATATATACACAGAGGACGCAACAGAAAAGCAAACAGCTATCATGGCACTACTTTATCCACTGCTTTACTCTGGTTGTGGAGCAGGACGCTCGGAGCGCTCCTGAGCAAACACCACGAGACAGACTCGAAGCCCTTTCCCGTCCCCCTGCCCGGCAGACGCCCAGCGCTGCGGAACACCCCCTGCCCGCTGGGGAGGGCTCGCACCTGTCCGAGCAGCCCCCCGGGGCTGACGCTTTCTGCAGCGCCTGTCACGCCTCCTGCCCAGGCTCAGGTGTGCGTTCCCTCGGCTGCCAGGCCCTGCTCCCTGGCCGAGGCACGGGGAACAGCGGGGCAGCTCCTGCTCCGCAGAGCTCCCTACCTGTGCTCGCAGCCGCTCGCCGCCACCGCGCCAAATTACACAAAGCCGCGCTAGCTGAACCTGCAGCATCGGCAGTCCATAAAGCACTCGGGGAATAATCCCTGGCCTGCCTCCGGAGCTGCGGGCTGATCCCGCTGGAGGCAGAGCAAACACGGGGAGAGGCTCTGGTCAAACCCATTCCCCCGCATTTGGCTACGCTACAGGGCGGCCACAGAGTGATTTCCGCACGTGCTTAAGCGCTTTCCTGATCCGAGTCTTATCTCAGTAGCAAAGAACACTTGGGGCTTCCAAAGGTTTTCTTTGTCAGTTCAGTGCATGGTAATGCTATTAAATAAGCTAGATAAATCAAAACTATTGGGGGAATCTCGCTTTGGTAAACACAGCTTTTAAAAGGACTTCAGCAGACTCCAGGACACCATTTTCCTTTTATACTACTGGCAGCATGGACTAGGTCTTGGCAGCAGCACAGGACAGCTCACCTACTGCTGCTCTGCCTCGCAAAGGTCTGTGAGCACAGACAGGGCTTCACACAGGTACCACAGAAAAGCATGTCTGCATCTTACAACTTTTCAGCAACAAAATAAGGAATTTTGTATAGGAAGGTATATTTAACTGGGAAACTAGTTTTAAACACTTCCATTTGGAAATCAAATGAAATTAAACAATGTTATAAGTGACTGACAGTCAGAGTTCCTCACAACTACCGCACAAAATCACTGGCACGAACTTCTGCACAACAAAGCACCATTAAGTTCTCAGCAATACCACATGCAGGATGCAAATGGATGATAAGTCACTGAAGCAACTGTGATCCGTTTGGGGGTGTCCGGCACACAAAAGCTCACAAGAGGAAACAGCATTACAGCCCAGAAAGCAACTGGCACTGCGGGCCGCCCGTGGGGGCCGGGCAACACAAGCCAGCACTGCTGCCAGAGCGTGTGCTCGGGACACGGAGCAGGACAGACCTCTTGTTTCTGACAATAGAGGGCTTCAGAGATCATATACAGCACTCAAAATAGTCTTTTGGAAATGGAACATTCCTTTCTCCATGGCAGAAGATGTAAGTCAAGACAAGTTCATGGACAGAGGGAGCTAGACCTCGGGTCACAGACACGCTGGTCCTCCTCCACACCCTCACCACAGCACATGCTCCCTACACAGTATTTAGCACTTCTCAAAGGTTAACCAGAATAAAAATGTAAACCAGGCATGTACTGTCCATGTTCCTTGTACTTTGCTTCAGCGTCACTCCTGCAGCTCCCTCTCCAGCACATGATGGCAGCAGGACCCCAGGAGCAGAGGGTCCAGAGGTCGAGCTCCCTGTCTGTGGGCAGCAGGAATGCTTGCGATGAAGGATCTGACTGGCTAAAAATGAGGCCATGACTCACAGTGGGGCTTTACCTGTTAGTTAAGCAGCAGGTTTCTGCCAATCAGACTGCAGGATCCATGGACAAAGAGTTATCATTATCCATCTAAACATCAGAACACTGGCAGCCCACCACTCCTCCAGACTATTTCTGACATTAATCATTACTTAACTTGGCACAGGGCAGAAAGGAGCTCTAAGCTAACCTAACCCAGGAACTCTGCGTGGGAGCTGGGTCTGTGCCCAGGCTCACCACGAGCCGTGTGCCCGAGGTGTGCGAGGAAAAGCTCCAGGGAACAAAACCCTACAGCAAACCAGCAACAGAAACTAGGCTGGGTCCAGGTGTCACACAACACACTGCGGGGATGAAGCCTCACACCCCGGCACATTTATCGTGGAAAACCAGACAAAACCACATGTATTTTGTTTCCATTGTTTTAGTCTGTTACACAGTTTCACCTCAATTTGAACACGAAGTTCCCCTCCAGAAAGCGAGCTGTGACAAGGCGTGAGCTGCGTGGGCTGGTAACATGCAAAGCCCCGTAACAAAGACCCATTTGAAAAAGAATCTGGAAACAACCTTCCCATCCAAGTGTTAGCGAACTTTAGGTTGTATCCAGAGAAAACCAGGAAAACAAGTGCTGCTGCAGAGCTCAACAACGAGCAGGAAAAGCAAGCCTAAACTCTAAACTGCACAAAACGGGGTGGGGGCTGGGGCAGAAAACAACACACTTACTGTTCTTTTCTCTTTACAAAACAGAATCTGACACCCTTGCCAGGTGACTGAATCAAAACAATTCAAGGGGTCAAACCATCAGCAAGAGAACAGAAGTTCTCATCTGAGGAAAGATCCCATATCCCAAAGTCTTTTCATACAGCAAAAATGCAGACACTTAAGTCATTTCCCTTGTGTTCCCCTTTTCAGCATCCCAAAGCCAGGAGAACAATGAATATGTGTATTTTGAAAAAATGAAAACACCTGACTAATCACCTGCACGGTCCTACCCCAGAGCAAGCAGGCACTCTAAAAAAGCAGCCTGTGTCCCGCTCCCGTGCTGCAGAGAGCACAGCTCTGCAGCAGAGCAGGGCCTCTACCAATAATGGCAACGCAGAGCCCACGTTTGCTGCCTCAACTCAAAAATAAGTCACCCAGGTTCAAAGTCTACCCCGTTAAATATAAATTTCTGAGGGTTACAGGTTAACGCCCAGTCCCCCCAGCAGCACTTCCAAGCGGTGACTTTTG
This sequence comes from Dryoscopus gambensis, assembly GCA_013389985.1. NCBI lineage: Eukaryota > Metazoa > Chordata > Aves > Passeriformes > Malaconotidae > Dryoscopus > Dryoscopus gambensis. The sequence continues at coordinate 101,948 of WEIT01028303.1, read as the reverse complement.
GCCCGAGCAGCGCAGTTCCCGCACCGAGGCGGGGCCGCGGTGCCACACGAGATGAGTCTGGAACAAGCTCCAGCTGCTCCCCGTGCAACCTCCCACTGCCAGCAACGCTCTGAACACCCTCCCCACCCCGGCGCTCTAAAGAACACGCATGGCTATTGCTATAAAGCAAATGACAGCTTCCTCCCCTCCAGCCTGGGCTGCCAGCCACACCGCTGGGAATCCGAGCTGGCTATTGACATCTTGTTCCCAGTTCCACACTACACTAATAAGAAATATTTTAAGAAACCCCGCGGTGCGAAATAATATTGCTTTTTCAGAAAACACATAGATCTATTTAATGCTTAGTGCTTTGCTGCATCTATATGGTAATCCATTATAGCACACTTGAAATAGAAATTAGGTATTACTACTGATCAACACATCAGGGTATCTGTCAGTTCTTTTAACTGATTATCCATAGTTCTTTTTCGTTTGGACTTCCTGCATGACTAGGAATAATGTTAAGTTTAAATCTTAGTTTACACATGATGCTGCTTTTTGAAAGCTGTATCTCTCTCTTTTTTCAAGGTAAAATAAAAACCACCAAGGTTTGTATTTCAACAGACTCGCTCTGTCTTAACCGAAACCGCTGTTTCTTTTAAAAAGCCTTTTGTTTTGCCCCCCTCGTTGAATGGTGCCATGATCGGCAGCTCTGTGCCTACCGCTGCGTGCTGGCTGCCCTGCTGCAGGACAGGGGGAAAGCTGAGGCTGGGACCAAACTCACTCGAGATCCCAGGGGATGTTTTCCAGCCCCACTGGCACAGGGGCACAACGCGCGCCGCTGTTCTGCTGCCAGAGCCGCTGTGGACGTGCCAGCCTGGTCTCCGACCAACGACAGCCGCGCCAAAGGTGCCCTCGCTGAACAAACCCACTCCTGGGGCACAACCAGCGGCAGTGGCAAGCCCGGAGTCACGTCCCTTCCAGGGGAACGGATTGGGAACTTCTACAGTCAGTGGCGGGTGGATCTACTCTAAGCCAAGTCAAGGCAGAAGAGCTCTCCCAGGCCCCTGTGCTCAAGTACTATGGGTGGTTTCAGAGAGTTCAACTACCAAAATCTGCAGCAAGTTAGAAATTTTCCAGCTCCTATTCACAGAATCAGATGAGCCAAGAGGCCAATGGAGTCAGTGTGCCTGCAGCAGCTCAATCTCAATGAAGGGACACTCCATTTATTGCACTAATAAATTATTTACCCTTATTTGTTGAGGGAAAATGTCTGCCCAAAGCACACAGGGCACTTATCACTGCCCCAGGCATAACAAGAAACACTAAGATCTCTGAAGTCAAATATGTGAAACATACAGCTAGAATTTACCACAGAATGCTGCAAGAATAGCAGCAATGTTATTGGAATTACAGCAGAACAAACTGCAAATGGTTCAAAAACTCATTTTCTATGTGTAGAAAAGTAGAGCTATAAGCACTTTCACTGTTATAAACAAAAATCCCCCTTTGTTACTCTTCTGAGCCTGAGACTCAGCGTTCACATCTGCACCAGGCTCAAGAAACCACAAACTCCACACAAAACACAGACTTTGGGAAGCTTTTCTACATCTGTAAAATTCTGAGTGCAAAACATTTCATCCAGTGAACATGTTACATCAGTGGAATCAATTTTATGGCACCATCGGCACGACAGATGTGGCTGTTCTTAACTAACAAAGAAAAATCATAGAGAACGGGAAGTAACTAATCTGTGTATTATATCAAAACCATCAATCTGCTTTTACTTCATTAGAGATTAAAACCCACAGCGTCAGAGGAATCAGTACTTGATGCTGCAAGAAAAAACCCCACAGCTTCATTATTAAAAAAAAAAAACCCAAACTTCCACAACCAAATGATGGCACAGTGCTGTTACTGGACCCAGAAAATGCACACGAACACAGCGCTCCTTCTGGGAGGTCTGTGACACACAGGGCTCAGAGCTGCCCTCAAACCCCAGGGAACAGGGACACAAGGAATAACAGTAACCTGTTCTGCAAATGCACTGCAAACAAAGAGAGCCAAGTCCCAGCAGAAAAAAATGGTGTGTCACGGAATTTTGGGCTTTTAGCTGAAACAGGGAAAAATAACAGTACAGCTGCAGTATCACTTCCCAAATACCTACTTGGGAAAAGACAAGGCCGAGGCACCTGATAGAGTCAGGTCCAAGCATTTTGCAACATTGATTGCAACAGTTAACGCTTCACATTCCTCCCTCCTGATTAACATTTCTTCCCTGAGTAACATGTTGTTTGATGTTGCTGCTGAGTGGCCAAGCTGTGTAGATCGTGTGTAAAATTAAAACTTCCATAAATTACTACCAAGCCAAGTCAGTTTCCAGAGGATTTGTGGGAAAAGCCTTTGTTGCCCAATACACACACTAGGTGTCACTCCACAACAGCAGCACAATCCCACCAAACCTCCAGGAAAGGCAAAGGCAGGTCCCTCATAAATATTTTTATTGATTTTTAAGCTGTTAACCCTCAGCACCGGGACTCAGGCTTTGTTAACCCACAGTAACTACCTATTTAGCTAATTAGAAGCAAATGCAGCAGCCCCCCGCCTCACGCTGATATCAGAGTAAATATGGAAAGCTTAACAATCAATTAGTTTTGTTTCCTATGGCTCAGAGTATGAATGTTTCATCACTGGGCATTTCTGTTCCCCTGCCCGGGCCGCACATTGGCTCCAGGAGATGCCCCCATGGCGGGCACCGCTCCCCGCTCCACACAAACACCTCAGGGATTCCTCAGGGATTCCCTCTCCCCGAGCCGAGGGTGACCAGGCTGCGGCACGGCTCTGGCTCTCCTCCCCCCAGGCAGCCCCTGGCTCAGACACAACCGTGCACTTCTTCACGCAGCAAGTTCTGCCCATGTTTTTAAGGAGTATCAAGGGGTGCTTATGAGCCACCCCTTTGCAAGCCCCAGGAATGCAGAGTTATTCTCTCTCCCCAGGTGAGCAAGCATCAGCTATTTCCCATCCGATGGCACAGGCACAGAAACTTCATTCTTTATTCAAGGCCCCAGTGTGTTAATGAGCCACCAATAACTTGCACAGCCCTGCTCGCTTACACGGCGACACCTTCTCTGCTGGGCTGGACACCGAGGAGGAGGAGGAGGAGGAGGAGAAGAGTTTCTCCAGCCCCAGACAGTCACGGCAGATTTATGAGCTCGTGTTCTTTGACACAGCAGACCCGCACTAATGGCACAAGGAGCAGGAAGCACAACTCGGATTTCAGTGTGGAGACGCGGTCTTGTAGAGGGGGAACGAGGAAAAGGGAGACATCCAAGTGACAATTCGAGATCACAAACCCCCAGAATTCCATGTCATCGTTTCCACGGCCGTTTTTCCCACTACAGGCCCATTAGGCTAAACAGCATCATTCTTCTTGTCCTTACAAATACCATTCCAACTACAAACTGCTCATTAATGCAAAACCACGAAGCCACATCCTTCTGAGGGTTTGGGGGTCTTTCAGAGGGAGTGAGAGGAGTTGAGAACAATGAACCTTTGTTTTAACTTCAATTTCTAGAGTCCCATTGAAAGTTTGAGGGTTTTTTCCTACCAAAAAAAAAAAACCACCAACCCAAATATTTAAAAAATGACATTTCTATGATGCAATACTCAGGTAAAAAGTAGTTGGAGTAACAGAGAAAGAAATAAAGAAAAGAGAAATAGAAATAAATCAGTAGATTATATGTGTGTTTAACCTTAAGAGAGAAATCCGGCCAATTATTTACCTACTAATTGTCAAAAAATTATAATTAAAATATAAATTAGATATTATAATATAAGGTGCCAGTGCTTTCTGACTAGAGACAGGCAGAGCTTATGCTAAGAATTTCAGTGTGCATTATAAGAACATTTTTATGTGTCAGGCTTTCACCTGGTCCAGTGGTATTGTCTCACATCCAAATACCTGTAGGTAATAACGCCAGTCAAAGAGGAACCTTGGAAAATGATCTATCCTGGACTATTCTCATTTAAATTAAAGCAATACTAATTTGATTATGCTCCGAACCGGCCCTCTGCACTTCACAGCAGCAAACCCTTGTGTCATCAGAACAGAAAACAAGCAGCAGAGAGCACACTTTTGGAAAGCTTTAGCCTAACAGAGCCAATGCAACTGACTGCAGTAGCGCTCCCAAATCCTACCAACAGCCCCAGCTTGTTTTCAGAGCATCAATCCCCAGGTCCTCAGGACAGAGATGTTCCTGCTGGATTTCCAAGGCATTTTGATAACACCTCTTAACTCGGCATATTCATCTAACCAACATTCTCCCTGCATGATAAAACTGCTGCACCTGAATGCCTCAATCCCCTTTCCCCTCGTGCCACTGTGACTGGCACCTGGTTTCACCCCTCACCGCAAAGCTCTAAGCAAGCACAGAATGACAATGAGATTTAAAATACAAACTCATTTTCATGGTGTGGAAAACTTACTTCGAAAAGAAAGAGGATGGAGTCCAGCTCCTCCCTTTGTGATTTATTCCCTGCAAGACACAAAACAACGTTGCTTGCCAGAAACATACGATAAAAGACAGCGAAATGATGCTGTTGTTGTTCAGCTGAAGTCAAAGATGCCACACTCGGCTTATTTTTCATCCTTATTTAACATCCCGAGCGCGAGCTGTGCCCAGGCTGCAGAGCCTCTCTCTGCTCTGGCCGTGTCTCAGCTGAGCAGAGGAGCTGTAGGAGCCCCGAGCAAGGTGGGGGCACACGTGTGCAAATGCTGAAATGAACTCAGATCTGACCGCCTGCTGCTCCCATTTCAGAACGGGATTTTCCATGCTTGTCTCTCCTGCTACTGTAAAATTAAAATGATTAATACCCACACTGGACTGCATGAAGCTATTAATGTAAATACAGATAAATGAGGACTAGACAAGCACTGGACAGGCTCTAATGGAATGCTCTGGAGCGCAGCTACGGAACACTGACCAACAGCTGCTGGAAAAACTCTAAAACTTACCTTTTTGTTTCAAGCTATTTTCCAGTGTTATGAAGTTTTCATAGAATATAAAATAAATTTGAGAATAATTGTTGTCAAAAAATTGCTTCAGGTCACTTCCATCCACAATATCTGAGAAGAAGAACAAACAGAGCAATTACACAAGAGCAGAAAGACAAGAATTTCAGGCATTCTGCAAATTTAGCATTAGAGAACGAAATAAATGCAATCAAAAACTATTTTAGCGACTTCACTGGGCGTTCTGTACTACACTGTGGGTCCATCCTTGACAGTGAACAGGAATTTCACCGAATTTATGAGAGTCTGCAGTGGGGCTTTGGTTCATTTGCTTTCCAGTTAAAAACAAAACAAAACAAAACAAAACAAAACAAAACCAAACCAAAAAAGAAAGGGGTGAGCCTCAGCTATGTAACCAAACGGCCTCTCTACCATCAAAACAAGCGGGTACTGCTGGAGGAAAACACCAGCAAAGATTTTTGGATGCAAATTCAGTTCTTACATTCATCTGGCAAGCAGATCAAACCAGAAACCTGCATATTCCCAATTCATTTCTTAGAGTAATGGCAACCCAAGCATGCATCGCTTTCCTATGTGTTAACGGGGGGATGAAAATTGAAATCAGTTTCTTTCCTACACAGAAAAAAGCCCAATGTTTTCTAAGCCTGACACTTGCCAAACTCATGTTAATTTCCTCCCTTTGGTCTTTATTGCAACTGATTCGGTCCAGGACGGTTAGGTGATTTCACCCAGAAGAGAGGGTGGAGGGCAGAAATTACCATCGCATCTGCTCATTGAAGCCTCACCTTGCGAGAAACCCATTCGTCACCCAAAATTTAGCTGATTGCCAAAGAAGAAGCCTCAATAATATCCCACGACTACAGAAGACAGAATAACTTTAGCCCTGGACAACCTGATTTTTATTTAAATTAATACCTTTCCAGCAGTAAGGCTTTGCTTGGCTGCTTGTACTATGGAAACAATTAGTGCAGGGAAACTCTTTAACGTGATATTTGTTTCCTACAAACTACTGGTCTTGAATTTGCAAGCTAAGTGCAATTATTCCTCTCCATGAATGCGTCCTGTTAAACACAACTCCAGGGGAAAACAAGGCTTTCATTTACAGGGGTTTCATATGAGGGAATGAGGTCATTAAAATCTAAACAAAAAGGAAACTTTCCCTCTAAATTGCGAGGGGAGGAGAAAGGAACTGCCTCACCGAGAAAGTACATTCTCCTTTTTTCTAAGCGTGGCATCTGGGCGGTGACTCACGGGTGAGTGTGATGTGAGCTGCATCCCCACGGCCGCAGCCCTTTCTCACAGAGGTGCTCTGTGGTACGGCTCCTTCCTGCTCCTCCAATGGACGGCATCAGGGAAAGTTTCCTGCGCCATTTATCACTCGAGATAACAAGACAAAACCCCGGCTTTGGGGAAATGCACTGACTGAAGGAGTATTTATAAGCACCCAAGGACACGAGGCAGCCAGCTTGGGGCTGAGCCGCAGGAATTCGGGTTCCTTTTTGTGTTTACCCACAAACAGCTCTCAAGCAGGGTTACTACAGCCACACACAGGCACGCAGCACTCACACCTCGGGCAAGCACCAGCAGCCGTCCCAAACCCGTGCCACTCACCCCGTTCCCAAACAGGACAAGCTCTCCGTTCACACTAACACCTGACGGCAGCTGCTGCAGCAACACCCAGGAGAGAGCGAGACACCCGCGAGGGGCACATCCTCTGTATTTCCTGTATACAAACAGGTCACACTGACTCGCCTTACGATCAAATTTAAAATTTAGAGTAACAAACTACTCGGGTACCACTTAGTAAGAGCCTGAGTAGTCTCTGGCCAAGCTCTCACTGCTCTTCCTCATATTAAAAGAAAAAAAAAAAATCCAGAGGCGACAACAGGCCCGTCCTTAGCACACGGCCTTGCCTTTTAATTTCCTGTTAAGTGCCAAATGTTATCACAGTCACTTGTTAGAAATCATCCCTTAATTCCATGACCTTCCAAAGCCACTTGACTTTATGCTATTTTTTCAAAGCTCTCTTAATCCTCAAGCACTTGAAAAATTAAAGGAGATGAAGGGAATTTCGCAGCCACACCCTGGTTAATGATAAACTTTTACGACCAGCCTCACCCCAGAAATAACATGCAATTCTTACTTATCTTCAAAAAAAGTATGTCAGCGCGAGACAGACCATTACTAAAACACCCCTCCGACTGAAACACCTTCCAAGATGATGTTAACACCTCCAATTTCATGCGAGCTCTACGGAACAGCACCAGCCCTGAATTCAGCGGGAAGTCTGCACACACCCCCTTTTGACTGCCTCCAAATGAAAGTTTCCACCGAGCCGGCATTACTCCTGCAGCTGCACAGAGCTGCGAGGCCGAGCAGCGCCAGGACTGAAACCCCACTGCTCTCCTTTGTCAGCCCACTTCTGATGGAGGCAGTGCCACGAAAAGCACGGCTCTTCCTAACGGGTGGTTTTTAAAGACAAAGATTAAGGATTGCACTCGGTAAGCTCACAGATTTCATATTTAAACTTAACTCTGGGTGTCTCCCACTGCTCGAGAGAGAAAAGCCTGAAGGCATCAGACAAAGCAGCACCGCACATCTGTGAGCAGCAGTACTCCTGACACCTGAATATTTCAATTGGGCCCAAGGACAAAACACTGTTGAAAGAAATGTTTCAATAAAAAAAGAGAATATTTTTACCCAGGAATAGCCACAGAAAAAATTCTTAAGGTGCAGCGATCCATTCTTATGCTACAAAAGTCCCACAGAAACCACTCTGGGAAAGAGCAGAGGTTTCATTTATGGCCAGTCCATGGGGAAGAGCCAAAGCTGTACATCCCCACCACTCCTTATCAGGCCATTACTTTTTAAGTCATCTTTTTAAAAACAAACAAACAAAACCCCCAACAAACAAAAAACCAAAAAACAAACAAACAAAGGCCAAAATGGAACAAAAAACCAAACAAACAAGCCCACACTACTGGCACTTCCCCAAACTGCATTTAGACCTTTACTAACTTTACAGAAGTTCTGGCCACAAGTACATCTCTACAACAATAAAAAAAACAAGGGAAATGTTCCGGTCAATTCTCAAACACAAATGAACACCCACTTGTAAGTGTTGTTCTGGGCAGTGTTCTGTCCTGCCATGCGGACAGAGCATCCCACAGAGCAGGAACTCAGATGCTAAAGGCCATTTGAGGCCTGAGAGATGTCATAAGCAACACCAGCTTAAAGGGAATCTTCTCTTTCAGTTTGGGCGCTGGACAAACTTACACGCATGCAACTAAGGGACCTGAAGCAATCCACAGCTCACAGGAGCCCTTATTTATGGAAATATAGATTCCTTTCACTCATCCCTCCCCTATGATCATCTTCCCTCCTGCACCAGTGGGATCACAGAAGAGTAACTGACATTGTTTACAATTAAATTCCTGTGACTTAGAGCTAACAAAGGAAGAGGAGCTGGCACCTCCTAAGGAAACCCAGGAGCAGGAGGTCTTTGGGGAACGCGTGGCACTGTGGCCCGAGTGAAGCAGCTGGAGTAACAGACACACACATTCCCACCTCTGGCCAGAGCAAGGAGAGACACATCTGGGGAGAAGGAAAAAAAAAAAAATCCAGCTACTTTTGAGCCTTTATACCAAAAGCTTTGTTTTTCTTAAATGCTGGAAAGGTTCTTCCCACGTGTAGGGTTTTTTTCCATGCAGAGCAGTGCCACAGAAGACACACTGGCAAGGGCGTCTATCAAGATAGCATCTTCCAAAAGCCACTCCCACGCCACCTCAGATGTCGGCACCCGCGTTGCCAAGAGCAGACATCCCAGGCACACACCCAGAGCTGCGCGGACAGTGCCCGCACTGACCAGCCGGACAGACCACAGCCCTGCAACAACCTTCACCTGAAACCGGTGCCCACAAACACCTTTAATTAAAGGGTCACCAACCCACCGGCGTGAGGCCAGGCCACACCCGCCCGGCACTGTGCCCACTGCCCGGCTGCCCCCGGGCGGCTCCTGGAGCGCAGCGGATCGCAAGGCACAGCCGCGGCACACCGGCCGTGATCGCTCGCACCTGGAACAAGCGGGCACCTGGGGAGCAGCAGGGGCCCGCACCTGACCGAACCAACTTCCCCTCGGGTGAGCCGGCTCCTGCTGCACTCTAACAGCATCCGGAACCAGGGCTCACGGCTGAAACACATCAGCGGCTGTCCGTGGCCACAAGGACCCCGGCTGAAACTCACCGGGCGCGATGGTGAGGGTGAAAGGCTTCACCTGCGGGGCGCCCCTAGACGCGTCCAACGCTGCCCCGAGCATGGAGTCACCACAAAACACCACACCGCGCCTTCTTTGAAAGTTCAAACAACCGACCAAGAGCCCCGAGCCGATGTTAGTGCCGAGAGCAGGGTTTC
>WEIT01028303.1:56001-91932 GCA_013389985.1 Dryoscopus gambensis | reverse complement strand
CGGCGCCGGGGAATCCCGGGAGAGCCGCGGCGGTGGCCGGGCAGGGCAGCTGGGATGGAGGCGCCGCGGGGAGCCGGCTCCTGGGCAGGCTCCTGCTTTATCGGGGAATCGCAGAACCACGGGTTTGGGTTGGAGCGACCCTAAAGCGCACCTAGTGCTACCCCTGCCATGGCAGGGACACCTCCCACTGCCCCAGCCTGCTCCCAGCCCCAGTGTCCAGCCTGGCCTGGGATCCAGGGGCAGCCACAGCGGCTCTGGGCACCCTGTGCCAGGGCCTCAGCGCTCTGAAAAAAAAAATTCTCCCCGATATTCAGGGCAAATCTCCTTGGGAAACCATTCAGGGTTTGAATAACTGCTTGCGCTGTAAGAACATAAATAATAGGTGCTGCCTTTACACACAGGGAAGGTAAAAGACAGAGCAGGGTCATGGTTGCACAACAAAAGCATGATCCATCCCTGAAGCAGAAGCCAGCAGGGTTTCACTTAAAGGCCCTCAGAGCCCCTCAGTAAAATTCCTGGGTAAAGCAGTAAACTCTAGTAAGTTCCAAAGCAGGCTGTGGTCCTAAGACAGAAAACAACGTGTTTCAGGGTAATGACTTGCATATGTACTCCTTAGCTTTTAACAAAACTACTTAAAAACCAATTTACACATCACATAGAAATTATTTGTTCAGCCATGAATCGGTGTAGAAAATAAATTGTCACAGGAATTACTACCGTTGGAAGCAGAAAACACATCACTGCCACATCTCACTTCCTCTGGGCCCTCTCAGGGATCGTTTCTGCTGCAGAGGCCTGAGGTCACCAGAGCAACAGGTCACGTCAACCAGCCCTAAACACGTTCCGGTCCCAGCTCCTCCACCCCTGGGCTGGCCACGTGCACGCGGGAGCAGGGGAAGGCCCTGGCTGGAAGTCACAGTGGATAAATCAGAAGATTAATAAGGAAGCAGGTGTTGGGGGGCTGCGGAGGAGGGGGCTGCAGGCGGTGCTCCCGCACGCCCTGCAGGTGAGTGAGGCACAGCTTCCCCCTCTGCAGCACAGCCAGGTCCCAGAAGGGGCACAGCAAAGGCTGGCCGTGCCGCCAAACCCTGTGCTAAGGAGTAAGAAGTCACTTGCTGCAGTCGGGAAGATGGGCAGTGATGACGCGCAGCACTGAGAATGAAAAAGCTGATTAACCCCTTTCCTAACACAGAAAGGTCGAGCGCCTCGGAGTCAGCCACAGAAAATTCACTGCTGTGGCATCGCCCCTCGCCTCGGAGCCCAGCTCAGGCTTACGGTAATTCCTGTTGCACATCCTTCCCATCACACCCTGACACACCGTCTCCTTCGGGGCAGCTACCGTTCTGCAGCAACTGCCGAAAATTTTGGGTCATGTGGTGCAATTTGAGCATCAGCAGCTGCCTGAGCAGAGTGAATTGGGCTGTTCTGGCTCTCCCCTTCCACTGCCACAAATCAATTTGTGCAGTTGGCTGAGGAAGCATACGGCTAAAGTCTTCCCTTGCTCTTGTTTATTTTTTTTCCCCTTCCCGTTTATTTTAATTGATTTACAAAATGAACAACTTCCAGTTTGTCTCTTCTGGCGGTTTCGGATTGTTCCATGTTCCTGTCGTGTTCTGCTTTGCTAGAAAAGGAACCACTGCAGATTTGGGAGCTGTGATGATACCGCTGCCCCGATGTCTGATAACTCGTGTGATAACCAGGCGAGCGTTGTGGTGCTTGGCACCAAACTGCGTAGCTTGAGGCACTCGGTGGTTTGAAGGGTGCCGGAAATTCTCCCTGTGAAAAGCTCCAGGGAGCACAGATGCCGTGCCTGGAATCACAGTGCTCTAGGACAGTCCTTGCTCTCCCTTTTAGTTCAAACACCATCAAATACGACTTTCCAAATGATTCACTTAGGAGCTGACGTAGGATAGCACAAGCCAGAGATGCCAGTAAACCTGCAGCAGTGACTTCAGCCTGTGCGGGAGAAAAACCCTGTGACTTGTGTTTTCTAACGCCATAACGTTTGCTCTTTCCCAGAAAGTCAGATGATGCATTTCCGAAAGCCGGTGCTTAAGGTAGAATAATTTCCTGGAGGAGCTTTGGTCATTCAGCTTTCAGGATCTGAGGTAAAATCTATATACAGCAGTCACGAAAGGGGCCAAAGCAGTAATCTCTTATGGCAGAACTGGGCTGTTCAAGGTCCCAGCACGGTGCGGCGTCCTGGGCCAGGCAGCGCTGCGCAGGGATTCGGTATTCCTTGGGAAAACCCCTCCTCAGGCAGGAGCAGCCTGCCTGCCTGGGCCCACGGGAGGAAGAGCAGCACCCCATCAGTCCGGAGGAGATTTCTGGGGTGTCACAGCCCAGCCAAGACCCCCCTGAGCCAAGGGAAGTGCTGACCTTGCAAAGGCTGTCCCCGCAGTGCCCACCCTGCCAGGCTGCTGGCACTGCCCCCCGGGCTGCTCCTGCAGGAGTTTCTATTTCAGGCATTGCCTGAAGCAGTACAGGTGAGGGGCAGCGCATTCCCAGTCCAAAATAGAAGGGCCTGAATTATTAACGTGCGTTTGCAGCACGGGCCAGCACGCTGTCCCTGAGCTGCGTGGCTCACACCCTTCCTTTCCCCCCGTCCTGCGAGCGGCCCGGTGCTGCCGAGTTCGCCGAGTCTGGGGAAAGGTGACACCGGCTGCCACCCGAGTTTCACTGGACCTGATGAACAGGCAGGGTTGCTTTTCCCGGGGAGCTGGAAATTTTAATGGCAGAGATTACATTACGGAACTTCTCCGCTTGCCTGTGTCAATATAACACTTCAAACTGAGCCCAGGAGGAAAGGTAGGGGGAAAGTAAATACAGGAGGCTTGGCCTCCTGAACAACCTGTGGGTAAGATAATGGCTTCCCTAGCGTAGAATGCCTGCACTGACTTCCTGTCCTTCAAACCAAATGCTTCAAATCGGGTTTAGAAAGTTGGTTTTGTGTCCTCTTGCATATCCTGGGTATCCAGCACGCCCACTAAGGCACCCGGGCTTCTTGTTCCTACACTGGAATCAGGTCACCTGATGCTTCCTGGCTTAGGTGCAGGGGCTTGGCAGAGCTCTGGTGCTGTGCCAGCGTGCTGCGTAGGGAAACGAGGCTCTGCCCTCTCTGCCCTGAAATGACTAAGCACGTGGGAGAGACTTTTCCAGTGGGATCTGAGTTTGATGGGTGATTTTCCTAACAGTGTTCCTGGAGGGCATGCAGGCGTGGACCCCTGCTCCTGCAAAGCCCTGCTTCAGACTCAAACCACACAGCAAGTGCTGGGTTTCTGCTAAACGCCTGATTTCCTCTGAGTCCAGATCCTGCGATCTGCTTTCCGTGGATCAGCTTCTGCAGAGGTTTGGAGTCTCGCCGAGTTTACGGAAGCAAAGTCGCCTCATCCGTTTAACCCTCACTGAGGGTCTCCCCCAGCCCCTCTCATTTGGCACCTAAAGGATTTCTCACTGTCCCTTGGCCTGTGGAGTTTTATTTAGGAAAAACCTGGTGGAAAATTTCCACCCGATGCAGCATATCAGGCAGTCAGATGTCATTCTTACAGTAAAAATGATAGACAGGAGAAATCCACTGTCAAAAACCCCGTCAGATTTCCTTCTGCCAGAATCTCCAACTGTGTAGAGAGGGAAAGGGAAGGATTTATGTCTACGTATGGAAAAAAATCCAAAATAGAAAGAGCAGGGATTGCATGTCCCCTGATACCTTCTGAAAGGAAACGGTTCAGAGGATGTGGAAATTTCATGGAGTAAAAATACCAGGCCACTGCGGAGGGCTCCGAGTGCCTTTGCGCAAGGTTGGATTGCCTGAAGAGGTTTATGGCACGTTGTGCAAGCCCGTAACCTCCTGCTCTGGCCATGGTCTTTCCATGAGGAGGTGTTTCAGCTCGACTCGAGACTGGGTTAAGAGATGGCTTACACAGCAAAAACAGGAGGATCCCCCCTCTGCTTCCCTGCTCCTTGTGCCGCAGAAGAGCAGAGATAAAGTGCTGCTTGTCTCAACTGCTCTAAATCCGAGATAAGTGTTGTTTACTTCACCCCTCTCCAAGAGGAAAGGTCACTCGTGATCTCGGTGGAGCTGCAGCAATTTCCTCCTGGCAGCGTTCACCTCTGGCCCGGCAAGGCAGAGCCCCCTTCCCCTCCTTCGGGGACGCTGTTAACCCCGTCCCTGCTGGCCGTGTCCCGCTGCCGTGCCCAGAGCCGGCTCTGAGCACTCGGGCACGATGTGTGGGGTCTGAAACAGCGCCGAGATGCTGGCAGTCAGGCTTACAGAAACCTTCTGGTCCTAGGAAATGATGCACAGGGGGGGAAATAAGGGTCACTCGTCCCTGCAAGTTACAGATGAAGAGTCCTGCCACCTGCAGTAAGAGTCTTTGTTTTCCTCCTCTCCTCTCCTCTCCTTTCCTCAGCTTTCTTGGGTTTGTATTGCCATCTATTTAACCTAAACTCTCTTTTCTTTGGCTCAACATTATGTTCATATTTTCATTTTTCTCTCCTCTTGGGCTGGCTCTTTATCACTCGGAGGAACAATAAATGAGGAAGGAAGCAGCTGACTGGGATCGCCCTTAAGCTGGGCTTTGTTGACATCCAGAGTGACCACTCAGATTGTCTTAACCCTGCGTGTGATTTGTTCTGACAAACCAGGCTGTGTGGTGTCTCCAGTTCTCCTTCTGAAGAGAAGATCTCGAACGCTTTTTGTACGTGAGAAGGAAAACAAAAGCTCCTTCAAAATGAACCAGTAACACACAAAGCAACTGCTGGCCACTGATGTTCCACGCACATTCTTCCTTCTTTTCTGCCTTTGCAAACGAACGGCTGCAGAAAGCAGTGCAGTAATTACAGCCTGCAGAAATGGCTCGGGTTTTCCTCCACGGACAAGCGTGGCAAAAAATAATAAAAAATAATTCTTACCAGCACAGCTGGTGTTCAGATGAAATTATGTGGTTAGCTTTGAAACGATATTAAAAGAGAAATTTTAATTAACCTGTACCGCTGAGTCAGAAGATAATATCTGATGCATCTAACAGGCCTACAGACAAAATATGATAAAATAATTATTTGCAATTAGATATATGCATTACAGACAACGTTGTAATTAAAATGTACTTAATGTCACAGGAGGTCTCTTATTATCGAAATGATTTGTAGAAGGGGTGTGGAAACAATGTGACAATTCTCCATCCGTCTGGAAAAAAAAACAATCAGAATTTGCCAAGAGCCCAAAACACCTCTGGCTTTGGAGCAGGCACGGGCGCAGTCCCACAGCCCGACTCCTTTTGCCCAGTGCCAGGTCCTGTTTATGCCCGGGGTGGGCACAGGGCACCCTTGCCTTGCTGTGCTGGTGCTCCTCGGTGCCCCGCCAGAGGTGGGTACCCCTGGCACTGCCACACGGCTCCCGCCGGGAGTGGACACAGGGCAGGTCGGAGGAGGGAGAGATGCCACTGGTGCTGCGCTGTTCTTCTGTGGGGAAAAGTGATCTCTTTGTTCCACCATTCACTTACGAGCTGCAGCAAAAAGGAGTGGTGCTGATTCCTTTCCTGCTGCGGCCCTTCCAAAGCGCTCGCGCTGCGGATGGGCTCCAACCCAAGAAAAAAATTAGATTGATACTTGCTTGATACCTCGCTTTTACATCTCGGGAGGAATTAGAGTGGGGGCATGACAAGCACAGCCCAGTAAATCTGGGGGGATGGCTCAGGCAGCCTCTGAGAGCCCGTCTCCTCCAAAGCCACCTCTGCCTGAGCCTGAGCCAGAGCCAGTCCTTGCTGCTCCCAGGGAACAGCAGTGCCAGCTGCCCGATCCAGGCCCTGACCTCATCGGTGCTAATGAAGGCTCTGGCAAACCTCTCCCCCTGATTAACATTTCCCCGTCAGAGCTGCTGCGCTGTAGTCAGGGGCTGGGCGGCTGCTTCTCAGGCCTTTTCTCACAGCCACGTTTTGGATTCGTGGCCCTGCACTTGGAAAACACCTCTGGATATCAACAGAGGTTTTGCCTGAGCACGGAGTGAAGAGCCAACCTCATCATCTTGAGGGTGCACCTTACCCTAGGGACACGTCCTTCTGGGAAGGGTAGGGAGCAGCCAGCAGCGGTGTTAGTGTTTCTTTATGGAAGTAGGTATTTCTTCAAAGCATAAACAATAAGGAAAATTGCTGTGAAATGTGTTAAAGTGGAGGGATGGCTCGAGGAGAAAACACCCCCCAGTATATCATCAGCTGTGTCTTTATCTCCTTTACGCTTCTCCACTTCCCCGTTTTCAAGAGAACAAAGAGAATGTGCCAAAGCTGCTTTGGGATTTCAATGAAAAATAATGAGAATTCATTGCTAATCAGGGCTCCAATTAAAAAAAAACCCTGATCTTTGCAGGGACACTGTTAATGAACTTGTAAATTGAAGCTGCAGACTTGCATCCCTGTAAACATTCCCTGGGCTGATTCCATGTGTGTGCGTGCAGGAGTGGTGAGCGAAGGTGCCCAGAGCCATCCACGGCACTTGGGAAGTGGGAAGTGCCCAGGCTTAGCGTGGGGAGCTGCTGAAGGCCAAGCTGAAGGTTTAGATGACGATGGCATTCTTCCCACAAAGTATTTGGCTTTGTGAAAAAGAAGAATGGTAATTCATTATTTATTTTTGATCAGCCTTAATCTAAAGAGAAACCTCTTTATTTATTCATGTCGTACCCTGCTGAGCGTGGTGGACAGCCACAGGTACTCGGGGTACTCAAGTGTCACTGCAGACAGCCAGGTGGTGGGGATCTGCACCTTCATCCACAGCCAGGGC
This sequence comes from Dryoscopus gambensis, assembly GCA_013389985.1. Classification (NCBI taxonomy): domain Eukaryota; kingdom Metazoa; phylum Chordata; class Aves; order Passeriformes; family Malaconotidae; genus Dryoscopus; species Dryoscopus gambensis. Next base: position 85,161 of record WEIT01028303.1, on the reverse strand, counting down.
ATGCTAATCAGGATAAATGGATGCCACGACCCTCCTGCACAGTGCGTGGTGCTTTCCCATAGCCTGGGCTGCGCGCTCCAGCTCCCGCCTCGGGAAAGGAGGGGCTGCAGGGAACTAAATGAGAATAGAAATGTGCTGGGGGGAAACCCCCTTCCCTTTTGTCCGGCTGCTGATTCAGGTGAAGGCAAGCAGAGCCAAACCTGGCCGTGCTGGAAGTGCAGCAGCAAAGCCCCCTTGCCTGATCCTCCCTCCCTCGCTCCGGTATTTGCAGGAGGCACATCCTGTTTTGTGCCAACCCTTATTTCCCCCCTCCCAGGAGAACAGTGTGAAACCACTGGGGCACCATTAGCGAGAGGGTGTAAGACGCTCCTGAAACCTGATCAGAGGCTGGAGATGGCAAAACCCAGATAAAACTCACGTTGACTGTACAGATTTTCCGATGAACTTACAATGAAACAGGAGCCCGCACAGTGGGTGGTGCTGGCAGGTGCCTCCGGAGAGAGCAGCTACTCCAGCCCCTCCTCAGGCAGGGACACTCCGGGCGGGGAGCTCAGGACCCTGCCTGGTTGGCTTTGGAATGTGCCCAGGGCTGGAGCCCGCACAGCCTCTGCAGACGGCCACCAAAAAAAAAAGGGGGATTTGTATGCCTGAGTGGAATTTTCTGTACTGCAGTTTGCGTGTTTTCCTCTTTGAAGGAGGTTTGAAGAAAAGGTGCAGAGCACTAGGGATGAAGTGCTACGTGAATATCAGGGGCGCGTGAGGGAAGTGAAACTTTTCACGCTTGTTCTGGCATTAATTACTTCTGTTTCATCCAAATGCATAGATTTTATTTCAGGAAGCGTGTCACAGCTGATGAGATCCATAATGGAGCCACTGAGGGGCATCTCTGAACATGCACTTTTCCCACATGTAAAAACGTACCTGAAATTTTGAAAGATGGCATACTCATTTGCCAATTTAAAAAGAAAATGGAGGGGATAAGAGAGAGAGAGAGAGGCTCGTGGAGCTCTAAGTCTTCACAGAAAACGGATGGAAAAACACCTGTACATTTAGAATGATGCTGACATTTCTGAAATCAGAGATGCGGTGTTTTATCTAAATTACACCAAAGCCCTCCAAGATAATGTGCTGTGTAATAGCTGCAGTTCTAGGCACCGTTTCATTTTCACTTTTCTGTACAAAAAGCACGATTCTTATCCCCAGTTCCAGTTCAGTGTTTGGCACATGATTAGCGTGCACTGCCCAGCTGCACCCCGCGCAGGGAGGAGGCTGCAGCTCCCCCCTGCTCCTCGCTGGCGTTGCCAGCATTCCTTGGTACCCGGGCTGGGGTCGGCGGTGCTCTGAAGGGCCCTAAAGCACCGCAGAGCAGCAGGGAAGCCCGGGATGCTGGGAGAAGGCCGTCAGGAGCTGCTCAGGAGCCTGTGGAGGAGTCGCTTTGGTGTTTAAAGCAGGTCCTGCCACGTGTACCCCCAGTGCTGCTGGCTGCGAGTGCTCGCGCGTGGCGCATGCTGGGCTCACGTTACAGAGGCGTTTCCCTCTCCTTGGCAGCTGGAAAGGTATAAATCCCTTTGGCACCCGCCTGGCATCAGCGGTGGTGCCGCTGGCACGGCCCGGTCTGTCCCTGGGAGCGGCCCACCGTGGGCTCTGCAGAGCAGGATGCAGGCGAACCTCGCGCGTGCCTGCAGGGTGTGGGAGGTCCCTGCAGCGCTGCTCTGACTCAGGGCTCCTGGTGCTGGGGCCGTGCGAGGTAAAACGCCTACCTGCCTTCAGGGAGCTTCCTCCTTTCCCGTGGGTATCCACGGGAACCAGCGTGTGCCGGAGCAGGACACCCTGGGAGGAGCACTGGGATGGTCTGAGCCCCCCCAGGTCCCCTGGCCCAATGCTCTTGTTTGCAGCACTACTTGCCCAGTATTCTAGAAAAGTTGAGCAGTGCGGGAAAGTCATTTCCTGATTCTGTGTGCTGGGGCATGTCTGCAGGTGTGCTCCGTGCCAGTGGTGCTGAGCAAGGGAACCCGGAGCCCGAGTCAGGAGTTCTGTTCGATTCCCATGCAAAGAGCAAGCTACCCTGCTGGAGCTGGCAAGGGGCTCCAAATAAGTTCAGTGATGGACACCGTGTGCTTATCTGAAAGGCAGGATTTCCACTCACATCCCTGGCTGCGACGGGATGGAGAGCCTGCTCCCTCTGCAGGGAGCTCCAGCTGCATGGATTTGTCCTCAGCATAGAGGTAGGAAAACCCCTTTCTCCTGAGAAGCCTCTCTTGAGATCCCAGGGGATGAAATCTGGAAAGATGTTATTTTTTGCACGTAGGCTGACAAGTGAGTGATCCTCAGCAAGCTGTGGGTGCAGTCCCAGGGATGGAGGGGGAAGCTGGGATCTGTGCAGTGGGGGCTGCAGCATAGCTTGTCCTTAGCAGGGGAAGGAGGGTTTTCATGACAACCATAAAGCACCGAAATATAAATTAAACTCTGCTAGGAAATGAAATTCAGGGGACAGAAATAGTTTCCTTGGGAAGCCAAGAATAATGCTGGCAGCACTCGGACTGGTTGCTAAGTGAGGGGGCAGAGCAAGGGAAGGGTGGCAGTGATTATGGTTGCTGCCTTAACAAATATATGCATTAAAGGTAATAAGAGCCTGCTTTTAAACTATGCAGGATTTCTGTGTTTGGAAACAGAGTAAGGCAACCGAGGGTCAGAAGAGCCTTGGTAGGCATCTCAGAGGTCATCTGTCTGCGGGCAAAACAAACGTGTCTGTTTCAGCTGGTCGGTGGGAATGAACACGGATAGGTATCTAACCCTGTGCTGGGCTTTCTGAGCAAGGCTGACCCGGGTGCCTGCGCCCAGGCGATGGCAGCACAGCATCAGGAGGGGCAGCTGTCCCCAGGAACGGCGCGCTGCAGACGAGTGCGAGGGAAGTGGCTTTCATTAATTCCTGCCTTTACCCTGGGCCCTGATCCAGGCGTCCCTGGGGTGGAGGCAGAGCTCCCCACGGACTGCAGCAGGTGCGGGGTCGAGCCCTGCAAAGGGCCCACTGAAGGGGGCAGGAGGAAATGGGAACTGCAGCATTTTGGCCCTAGGTGCAATGGTTCGTGGCGTTTGCTTGTCTGCACCAAACGCTAAGAGCCGCGGCTGGAGAAGCGTGGCACGTGTGCCAAGTAGTTACGGAAAACGCAGTGGCCACAGATGATGGCAGCTTGCCCAAGTCTGGTTTTGCTCATCTTGGACTAGTGCAAGAGCCACGTCACTGCACACAGCCAGGGCATAGCAGAGATGCTTCTGCAGTGGAAGTTGCTGACTAAATTAAGGGAGCTGCTATTTTGGGGCAGATATTCCTTTCAATAAGCATGACGGGGCAGAGATCCCCGTGACTTCCCCCGGAGCTGCAGTGCCTGCAGGAGCCATCCCTAGGGAAGGGTGTTAAAGGTGTAGGTCCTTCTGAGCCCGCTTGGCTCACGGGCTCAAACTTGGGAGTGATAATACAGCTTCACTTGGGAAGGCTTCTCTGTCCCAGTGTGCGTTGTGATTTCTCTTTCACACACACCTGCCCAGTTTTAGGGATAGGCCGTGCTCAAGCATTCACAAAAGTAAAAAAGGCAGGGGGAGAATCTCTGAGGAAAATAGAATCTGAGGTTTGAGTTTGTCTGGTCCTACCCCAGGGCCTGAGGTCTTGCTGCAGCCCAGGCTTGAAGGTTGTTTTGAACAGTTTGGTTTTGACACGCAGCAAAGGACTTTGTGTTCAGGGCAGTGAGCTCACAGCTGGACAGGGGTGTGTTAGTATTCGAATTTGTCCCTTCGAGAAACCAACCAGGGCAAAGCCAGACTCGTGTGTCACAGAGCTCTCCTGGAGAACACTTCTCCGGAGGGCTTGCACCAGTCTAAGAATAAGTGATGGATTTGTTCCCATCCTCAGGAAAAGGAGAGGCATAATGGGATGGCAAAGTGATTAACCCACAGAGAGAACTTGCAAAATTAGATCTCTCCTGGGTCGTTAGGCCAGGCACTTGTGCATCCAGAAGAGCTATGGAAACGGCTTGCAGTGTAAAAGATGATACTCTTAACTACCTGCTATAGCTGGTACCCCTGTAGTACACTATAATTTGATTTACTATTGATTTTCTATCCTACGGTTGTTGGCAGCTACCATACAGACCCCTTGGTTTAATGCTTATTTGCATGTTTAATTACTCTATAATAGTGCAATAATTACCATGTAGCTACAGAGGAATTACATGGTTGTCTGTACTCTGTAAACCAGTGCCAACCTCCTCTGCAAACAAATAATTATGCAGCTAACATACCTGTTCAACTTCCCCAGGAATTAGCAGAGGAACAGGCGAAATGTGAAAGATGCAGCTGCTGGCGTTTTTAATTAATTATTTCTAATTTTTATATGTAAAATTCTTTAGTTGCCTGATTTGCTTTCCTGCCATAACGTCAGACGATACAAACTGGAACCAGGGAAAATTCTGCTACGGAATTGAAGCTGCCGAGGCTGAGCTCTGTAGCCATGACCAGTGTCATTTCAGAGCCTGGTAGTTCTGCAGCCGCAGGGACGATTTCCAAACCGCTTACCGTGGGCACTGGCTGCAGCTCCGGATCCTGCAGCCTCCCCGGGAAGCCGGGGGAGAGCCACGAGGTGGCAATGTGCACCAGGAAATAAAGCTGCCCGGCGCCCATCAGGGATCAGCCGCGCGGCCCTGAGGTGCGGCCGGGTGGACACTCGGCCTCCCACGGGACTTGCGGCGGGATTTCAAGCACCTTTTCCATTTTAAACGTGTACATTTTTTCCCCCAGGACTGAAAAAAAGAGCCGTGAGAGTGAACATCGCCTCCTTCTCCTCCTCCTCCACTGTTTCGTGCTGGTGGATATCCTCAGTAAGTTTGTGTGTTTGCTTTAGGCTCAAATGCTCCCTGTGGCTTATTTGGAAAACATACTGCCTCTTGTTTCCCCTTTCGTCCCTGGGGATGTGGGATTCCCCCACAGCTGGTTTCTGTGCGTCCAGCACTGCTGCTGCTCAGGGGCACGGAAGGAGCTCTCCAGCTCCTGACCCGGCCACCCCTCTCCTCCGCTTGCCCCGGCTCGTGGTGGGAAATGTTTCTGGGCGATGGTGAAGGAAGGACTGCGTTTCTGGGGTACGGCAGCACCTACTGGTGTGCCGGCCAAGCAACAGCCTACTGGTGATGGGACAAACTGGTTTTAGCCAGTGTGAATCGAGTGGCCGCTCTGGATGATCCCCAGGGTGGGGGATGTTTCCTCCAAAAGGGTGCCGAGTTTGTTTCCTGCTGTATTGCTTCGGAGATGGCAGAACGGGCTAAATGTAAGGGAGTTGTGGGTTCTCCCAGGACCGGCACGTGCCCAGCCGTGCCTGCTGCAGCACCTGGCCCAGGGGCCAGGCCTGGGAGGTGCTGGGATCCCGGGGGGCAACAGGGCCAGTCAGAGCAGCTCACCTGTGGCCACCGTCCTGGCACAGGGTCCGCTGGCCACCGGCCACCCCCTGCACCAGCCGCAGCCTGAGGAGCACCCCCTACAAAGCCACTGCTGTCAGGTCTTCCAAAGCACACCTACCTCATAATCGGCCTCATTCTCTGAGGGAAGGAGGGTACTTGGCTCCCTGCTTTTCTTTATGAAGTCAGCTCATTTATTTGCTCTTCAGAAAGGCTCTTTACAGCCCCTTCAGGACCACTGGTGTGTGGCTGTGGGATGGGAGGCCGCTCCGGGGCTGTGAGCTGTGCCAGGACACCTCTCCGGCGGCGGCGATGTCTGCGGTGCAACACTGCCAATCCCCATCCAGGGGAGGCAGAGCAAAACTGAGCGTGACTGTTACCCCTGCTCTCCTTGCAGCCCAGCCGGGAGCGTTCAGACACGGCGGGGCAGTGCGAGGGCAGTGTTAATCCTCCAGCAGAACAAATGCTGCGAGTTATAGCCTGGGGGCTGTCGATTCCCCGCCGAATGTCTCCCAAACTCTGCCCAGGAGAAGCCGTGGCTGTTCTGCCTGTAGGCACCAGATGGCATCACGGCGGAGCGCGGGGAGCTGGCAGCCCCACTTGGCCGGAGGAGGCTCGGCTTTGAGTTTTTCTGGGCATGGTTCCAGGCAATAATATCTTTTCCTACCAGTTGTGAAGGATCTGAACTTTGGTTCACACCAGAAGCTTAGAAAAGCAACTGTTTAAAAACTTGAATCCCTTCTCGAGCTTGCGCGGTGCCGGAGGCATCCGGGCGGCCGCGGCCTGCGTGTGGGACACGGCGTGTGGGGACAGCGACGCCCCGGGCCCGCAGGGCTCGGTGTGGGGCTGCGGCTGTCCCGAACGGCCTCGGAGCCGGGGTCGGTGCTTGTGGGCAATGTCACTGTCGCGGGCAGCACGGGGCAAGCAGGGCTCTCAGACGTGACAGCACGGCGTGGCCGGGAGGAGAGCCGGAGCGAGCGGCCCGGAGCAGCGCTGAGCGCGGCCTGTGCAGAGGCCTGTGCTCCGCCGGCACCTCTCCCACACCCAGCTCTGGCCGCCTGCTGCAGGTGGTTCTGCCCCTCTGACCACTCTCCCGTGCTTCTCAAAATGGTTTTATTTTGCTCTTTGGGCGCTTTTGGGTGGGAGGTGGCGTCTCCCAAAAAGCATTTAAGTGCGGGGGTGTTTTTTTTCTGTGGAACAAGTCATCCCTTCAATTTTGGCTCTCTAAAGAGTGCAAAGCCAGGATTTTCCCTGTGCGGCCCCTCAGAGGGGCAAGCAGAAGCTGCACGCTGCCAGCGCATCCCCGAGCTTTCAGCCCCTTGATTGGAAACAATTGGTTTTTCTGCGGGTTGATAAGGGTTCCGTTCAGCAGCACAGAAACAAACAGCAGAGCTGATGTTCTCTCACACCAGTTGTGTCCCACGAGAGGAAGGCAAGCTTCAGCAGCCCAGATGATTTCCAAAGGAGCCGCAGGGCTGGGCGGGGAAGTGCGAGGCGCTTTCCTGAAGAATAGAGCCCGCAGTGTCTGCACTGCAACACTGCTCCCCTTCTGTCCGTCTGTCTGTGGCTCTTTGTTATGTCAACATCTGTAGCTGTGAGTAAATAGCAGCAGGGCAGAATGCAGCTTGTGCTGCCGCAGCGCCGGCGGGACTGTGCGGCCTCTGTCTGCAGCCCACGGCCTGGAGCCCTGCGTGGAGAGGCAGCGCTCCCAAACCCCTCGGCTGCTATGGATGGTGCTGCTCAGTGCTCCACTGACCGGCTCCTCTGCCTGTGCACAGACCAGAACAGCCTCTGCCAGCCCTGGGGAGAGGCTGCTGTGCTGGGCCTGAGCACCTGAGCCTGCGAGCACAGCGGGATGCAAGTACTTGTCTGGTTAATCTATGCAAAACCTTCCTGTTTTCTCTTGCCAGCCACCACCAGAAATCTTTTAGGCTATGCTGGTTCTGTTTTATAAAAATCGCGAATGTTTGCAAATATATAAATGCTCAGAACTGTTAGGACAACTCATGTTATTGAGGAGGATTTTAAGGTCCAGCTCTCCCTGCCCAGTGCTCTCAGGCAGCTCCAGGCAGAGTGGCTGCAGAGCTGGTGTCGGGGCACAGGGGCGCGGCGATCGGTGTGGAAGCGGGCGGGCAGAGGGTCAGGGCTGTCAGGGGTGCTGCTGCCAGGGGCTCTCACAGCCCCCAGAGATGCGCAGCGGGAGACTGACAGCCAGGGCCTCTCTGGCTCGGCAGCTCCCGGGGACCAGCTGAATGTCGCCGGCTGCAGGAGGGACGCAGCCTGGGCAGGCGCCTTCCCCGAGCCGTGTGCTGAGCACGGGGAGCAGCCAGACAGGGCTGCAATCACCAGGTGGCATTTCCCTGCTCAGGGACCTGCTAATGAGCAGGTGACCGTCTGTGTCAGTGAAACCTCAGAGCTGCTTCCAAAAGAAAAATAAGGTCACAGCTGCCTGCCCAGGAAGTATTGTTGCGAGCTGTTAGTTAGGCTGCAAGAGTAAACTTTGGAAGCTGTGCTTCATCTTTCTTCTCCACTGGCTGCTGTTGTGTCTGAAATCAAAACGCTGTTTTCCCTGGAGCAGTGTCTGGCAGCCCTGGCCTCTTCCTGGCCTCTCCCCGGGTCCTGCAGTGTTGGAGCTGTTTGGTTTACCAGGCTCGGCGTCCCTCCTGCGGGAGCTCCCCTTGCAGGTGGGTTTGAGTCCTTGCAGCATCCCGAGGCTGTCGGACAGTCTGGCTGTGCAGGCGAGGGGTGGGAGGCAGCTGGCCCCACCGGGCTGAGCAGCACGCTAGGAGAAGGGCAGGCAGGCTCCCAGGGACCTGCCCGGCGCCAGGCAGCGGTGCTGGACACGGAGTGTCAATGTCCAGGCTGAGGGCTGGAGCTCGGCTGAAACGCACTTAGGTCAAGTTTTGGCTGGACCCGTGATCCAGATGTGCCCTGGAGCTGCCTTAGAGCAGAAGCACAGCGCCAGCGGCTGGGAGGCGGCTCGGGGGAGCAGCTTGCTGCGCACACCAAAGGGCGCGCTCGCACCACGGCTCGTGGAAGCCGGATCAGCTGTGCCACCGTGGCTCCCTGTCCTGCCTGGCCAGCCGAGGGGCTCCGGGGTCCCGCTGCGCTGCCGGGGTGCACGGCTGGAGGAATGGGCTTGGGCAAATCCGCTCACGGCCCGCTGTTTACGCAGCACTTAATTATTTTTGATAGCTAATTAGCGCTTTCTCTGTTTTGCTGGTTCTACGTTGATCTGATACATGGCACAAAAGACTGCACACGTGGGGTAGGGCGTCCTTCACTTTGTCAGGAGCCTTCACCTGTCTTTGTTCTGGTGCGTTCAGAAATGCTGCACCAGGCCCACTATAACCATTCTCTTGATTTTTTTCCTCCTTTGGAGGCTTGACAGTAGATTTCGTTTCCATTGAGCATAAGGGGAAGACTTAAAAGCACAGAGGACCGTAAGGAATCTCATTTCACTGGAAGGTTGGGTGCCTAATTGCCCTTTGTGCCATTAAAAAAAAACCTCCCCATATGTGTTTTGTTTTGTTTGTGGGCTCTTCCCTCCCCGCACGGGCAGAAATCGATTGATCAATGTTTGTTACGAAGTTATGAACAAACGTCTCCGGGCTCTTTGCTGCATTGATGTCGGCGCAGTGTGTTCTCCTCGCTAACAAAATTAGTTGCAAAGTCAGCAGGAGGTTGGGAGAACAGAGCGTGGGGTTTGTTTGCATAGCACACAGCCTGGCTGCCGCTTCAATAACAAACCCTGCCTCGCCGCGCACACATCTGACCACGGGGCTGGTTCTTGGTTTTGTTTTAGGAGTTGTTGTTGGAATAAAAGGTCATTTACTGCCTTACTGAGGGGAAAAACAACAGCGTAAATGTACAGTGGTGTGCTGCACACTGCGGGTTTTCAGCCGGGCCACAAAGGAGACGGTGTGCGGGAGCTGTAAACAGCCCGCGGGCACACCACGAGTGGGCAGGGGCTGGCGCTGGGGGTCACACCTCCACGGGACCCAGCGACACAGAGATGTGGGGTGTGAGGGGTGCTCACAGCTCCACAGGACCCAGCGACACAGAGATGTGGGGTGTGACGGGTGCTTACACCTCCATGGCGCCCAGCAACACAGAGATGGGGGATGTGAGGTGCTCACACCTCCACGGGACCCAGGGACACAGAGAGATGGGGTGTGAGGGGTGCTCACAGCTCCACAGGACCCAGCGACACAGAGATGTGGGGTGTAATGGGTACTCACACCTCCATGGCACCCAGCGACACAGAGATGTGGGGTGTGACGGGTGCTTACACCTCCATGGCACCCAGCAACACAGAGATGGGGGATGTGAGGTGCTCACACCTCCACGGGACCCAGTGCCACAGAAATGTGGGGTGTGACATGCTCACACCTCCACGGGACCCAGGGACACAGAGATATGGGGTGTGAGGGGTGCTCACACCTCTATGGGACCCAGCGACACAGAGATGTGGGGTGTGAGGGGTGCTCACCCCTCCACGGGACCCAGTGCCACAGAGGTGTGGGGTGTGAGGGGTGCTCACCCCTCCACGGGACCCAGTGCCACAGAGGTGTGGGGTGTGAGGGGTGCTCACCCCTCCACGGGACCCAGTGCCACAGAGGTGTGGGGTGTGAGGGGTGCTCACCCCTCCACGGGACCCAGTGCCACAGAGGTGTGGGGTGTGAGGGGTGCTCACCCCTCCACGGGACCCAGTGCCACAGAGGTGTGGGGTGTGAGGGGTGCTCACCCCTCCACGGGACCCAGTGCCACAGAGGTGTGGGGTGTGAGGGGTGCTCACCCCTCCACGGGACCCAGTGCCACAGAGGTGTGGGGTGTGAGGGGTGCTCACCCCTCCACGGGACCCAGTGCCACAGAGATGGGGGGTGTGAGGGGTCACACCTTCACCCAGTGCCACAGAGATGGGTGGTGTGAGGTGCTCACACTTTCCCGTGTTTGCTGGAACAGCAGGGACCCAAAATGTGCCAAGTGAAGAGATATAATTTTAATTTATGGGAGTTCTTAAAAGGCTCCTTTAGGTTCAGATTAAACCCTACTGCAGGTTCAAGGGAAAGTTTAAGAAAATCAATTTTCCCAGGCTGAAAAGAGCAAACCCACTGCAGTGTATATAGTGCCCTTTGTTACTGGAATCAATAGCTCTGTTCCCAGAGCTGAATAATCACTTTTTTATATAATGTTAGTACACACACAGACTTATCTCCTCCAGACTTTGTTGTTGAACCTGCAGTAAAATATTTTTGACATTTAACAGTTTCTTGCTCTTATCCTTGTTTAATTTTTCCCTGTATCTGAGCCTTGCTCTGAGCTTGAAATGGGGTGATTATTCCCTGCTGTGGCGCTGGCGTGGAGCACGGAAATGTTCCAAATTAATGTTTTCCCAACAAACCATAAGAAGTGTCAAACACGACAGCAACTGCGTGCAGCATCGTTTGGGTCTGGATCTGGCCGGGAGTGTTTCCAGGCTGCCTGTTCCGGAGTGTTGGAGCAAGAGCGGTGTTCTGGAAGCAAACGGCGTGAGGAAGAGCTGGTTGCTCCTGCCCTGCGCCAGGGGGGTGTTTATTCCGGTGAGCGTGGGCTGCAGGTGCTGTGAGGAGCTCCGTCCCCCTTGCCCATGGCAGGAGTTTCCTGCTGGATGCTCCCACCGCTGGATGGGGATGGGAGCGCTCACAGAGCAGAGGTTACAGACCCGCACGTAGCAGGGTGGGCGTGCGGGTACCTGGGTGTAGGGCTGGGATGGGAGGCTTTTAGTGTCCTTAATGGTTCTGCCATCCTAATTAGGATATTGCAAATCGCCTTGCGGGGACACGATCCCTCCGCGAGCCACGCAGGGCCCACCTCGGAAAGGCCGGCTGGAACAAAGGGGTTTGCTGGTTTGTTTCAGTAATTCAGGCTTATTTCCGCCTTGTGTTTCGAGCATCCCCTTTCCCACTTACCACCGGTGCCATGATTAGGAGGGCGTTCTGCGCCAGTGGCGGTGGCTGCCGCAGATAATGGTTTGACATTTCAGATCACCCACAGCTAATCAGCCGGTCGTGGCGGCACATCGCAGCTGGCCATTAGGGACCTGTGGCTGCCAGTCCTCTTGCTGCCGGGCCACGGGGCAGGACCAGAAGGGCTTCCACGGGGCCGGGGAGCATCCGGCTGGGAGGCTGTGAGCCGCGGGCCCGGCTCCGGCGTGGAGGTCGGGAAGCGCCCCAGCGTCCCTGCCAGCAAGGCACTTTCTTCGTCCCCAAAGAGACCCGCCACCCAAAATGATCCACGGCCGGTGGTTTCCACAGCTTTCTGATGTTCAAAGGGGTGTTCCAAGAAGCCGCACGCTTGTTGGCAGTCTCTGGAATCCTCCGGTTTGTCCGGGCCTGGGAGCCCCAAAGAAAGAATAACAAAGGAAGAAATAATTGTCTTGCTTTTCAGGCCTCTTTCGTGGCAGAGTCGCTTGGGATATTTCTGGAAGATTCGAGCTTGTTCACTGCAGAGGAAACAGGATTTCTGCAGAGGTGCTGGCCAGGCTTGGGATCTGCAGCTGAGTAGGGAAGAGCTAGGCAGCCTTTGGAAGCCACCTGAGCAGTGGGATCTGGCACGTGCCTCTCTGGGCTCTGATTTTGTTCAGGATGGGGGCTGTGACACAGATTCCTGGGGCTTTGCCTTTCAGGAGCTTTGCTGCCACAGAGCACGCCCAAAACATGCTGAACTGCCAGAGGAAGATGTAGGTGAGGTCTCCGCTAATCTCCACTTAAACCTTGGAATGATTGAAGTATCCAGCGTTAGCGATGGCATGAAGAAGTCAATGTTGAGTGTGGTTCCTCCAGTGCCCACTTAAAGATAATGTGTTTTCATGGACACAGTTCAGCATATAAAAGACAAGTTTCTACCTGGTTACAGCACCTTGGAGTAAATGATGAGTGCTAGGACTCCTTTTTTGCTTTATTTTTTTCCTCTTTGGAAACACTGAAACTGAAGTTGTTTACCGCAGCTGGTGCTCCCCTAACTTAACGTAAACATTTTCTCGGTGCCTGTCTGAGGTTTTGGAGAGAAGGTGCCAGGTGTGGGCAGAGCTGGCCGGGTGTCCCAGGCAGGCTTTGTCCCCGAGGCTGCCCCACACAGCAGAGCTGCCTGTGGGGGACACCGGGGCTGGGGGCTGGATCACCCACAGGACGTGTATCCTGTAACGCCATTTTCCTGCTCTGGATGGGGAGGCGTTGCCGTGCTATCTGGGCTCGCGCCTTCCAGATACATCAAAATGCCCCAGAGGCATTTGGAGCTCGGGCTGGAAGAAGGAAGCTGTGGCTGGGTGCTGAGGACATGAGGAATGAAGATCTCTAGTGTAGCTGGGGGGAGATCCCCTCCAGGGTGCCCTAACATGTCCCATTCCATCCCCAGAGGGATGCCCGGATACCTGGGCTGCTTTTGGCCGTACCTCGTTACTTAGAGCAGCTCTCCCTCATCTGTACCTTAGGGAAATCACTTGCTGGGGAGCTGGCTGAAACCCCAGCATCTCCCTGGGGGTTTGTGCCACTGCCATGCTCCCGTAGCCCCTCCAGCTCGTGGAAACCCTTCTTCCCCTGTACTGCCCTTCCGTAACTGCTCGACTTCTGGGGAGAGAAGAAGGAGAAAGCAGCGACGAAACATCTTTGTTTTCTGAGGTTTCTCCTCATCGGCTTAATTGCAATAACATTTATATCACATAATACAGTGCAGCAGGGTTGTAATTTTCCTATCATCCAAATTGCAGGCTGAAAATGGTGTTACGAAAGGACTGTAGAGACTGAATTGCTGCTTTCAAAATGACTCCTGTTAACTGACAGTGTGACCGGCAAATGGCTCCCAAAGGCGGCGTGGCTGGGAGCAGCTCGCAGAGCTCCAGCCTGGCGTGGCTCAGCGCACGCTGAATAAAACATTCGGGCCTGAAAGCCACTGTCCCTCTTTGAAGGCACCTGCTCCTCGCAGGGACGCGCTGACGCGCCAAGTCCCGTGCCTGCTCGTTGCCGATGGAACCGTGGTTAAAAGGCGCTTCTGGAATTCGGTTCCCACTGTTATTTTGTGAATGTTTCTGTGTCCCTAAGAGCCGCTCAGCGTCCCCTGCTCCCTGGCTTTGCTGGGGCTGTGATGTCGGTGGCGTTCCTGTGGGATGTGAGGGGCTGCTTCCCAGAGATGCACAGCCAGTCAGAGGAGTTAGAGGCTCATTCGTGTAATTTAGGTCCTTGATGAAACGCCAGTGCTTCAGCCCTGGCCTCTGAAATCCCTGTCTGCCTTGGGAGGCACTGAGAGATGGGCTGCAAACTGCTGGGACAGCTGGTGACATTTTCTTCTACCTATACCTTTGACTCCAAGTAGGCTTTGAAGTCCAAATGCCAGCAGTGCAAGAGAGGGTTTCACCCAAGTTAATCCCATCTGGGGTACTGGGCTTTCAGAAAAGCTTGTGGAAAGGCGTTTTTGTGGGTGTCGAGTCAATAGCTTCTGCCTGGGCTTGGGGTGCTTATTTTTTTTTAACGCTTTGGCTGCTAATAGAGGGTTGTGCTTGATTTCCCAGTGAATAGTCCCACCGTGTGTGCGTGTGTTGGCACGTGTCGTAATCTCCACCTTGCTCCCGGGTTTCGTTTGAACTGCAAGGAAAATAAAACCTGGTATTTGAGTCTTTTTTTGAATTGTTGTATCCTGTTCCACACCATCATCAGGGTCTCTTTTTTCTCCTAGAGATCCCAAGCAGGGTTAGTGTAGTACGAAGCGTACGGTGGCTCTCTGCTCATGCTCCGGCTGGTCTGTAAATTGGTTCTGTAAACGTTACTTACAGTGAGCATTAAGCTCCTTTTGCCAGATAAAGTGATGAAATGTGCTGGGAGTGAAGCCTTCTGCATGTGTAATTCTGCCACGAGAAGCCCACTGAGGCTTTTGATTATTTAAACCTCAATGTATTTTTTTCCTTCCTTCCTTCCTTCTGTGGCTTCTCCCTGGAAGAATTTTTTTTGGTTTGTTTTTTTTTTTGCGCGCGCGTCACCAGAGCCGAGGCCTTAAAGTTTTGAAGCACCAGGTGAAGAAAGCAATTTCATGCTTCACGCCACCACTAATGTCCCGTTGTAATCTGCAGCCAGCAAGCCCCTTCCGCTGAAGTTGGGGGATAATGAAGGGTTTAACTTTTCGGTTCTGTCAAATTAGTTGGGGGGCCGGGGCGGGGGGGGTGGCGCGACGAGGCCGCTTCCCTTCGGGGCTGCGGAGATTGTCTGCGCGGGCAAATAAGTGAGCATTACAGGTGATTCCATCCCCGCGCCGAGGCGGAGAGCTCCCATTTATCGCCATCAAATGCATTAAGCCGCGAGTCAAAGCCCTCCGCTTTCTGCTCGCCGCGAGTCTGGACCAGAAGACAATCAAGCCATAAGGGTCATTTTCTGCATGAGCTAACCTTTTCCTCTCGTAGGGTTTGAAGCCTTTGTTGACAATGAGATGCTCAGTGGGAACATTAAATTAACACTTCATATTCGTGGCTGTAAATTTACTGGCAAGCTGAGGAAAAGTCAGGGAAAACAAACACTCCATCATTTCTGCTTCATTTAGCTGCTGAATGGGGACACTCTCACCTGCAGAGAAAAGAGGTCAGGGCAAACAGGGATAATTTTAATCTGACTCTCAGCCTAGTCTTTAGTGGCGGTGGATTGTGTTGCGTTCTGCACTGAAAGTAAAGGTGAGAGCGAGGTGAGAGCAAGAAAATGGATAAGTACTATGTGAAATGCTTCAGAGACCTTGTCGCGGGCAGGCAGGGAGGGATGGTGGGCTGGTTACTACGGAAACCAGTGGCCTAAACACTATTAATTTTGCAAACTACGGAATCAGTTTGCTCTCAGATAATGGCTGCACTGAGATTTCCCTGTGCCGGTCAGGAGACAGCACTGGATTCCGCCGCTGAAGGCTTTAGGAACGAGCTGGTTCGCACTCCGGTAACGATGCTCGGTGTGATTCCATCCCAGCCATGCGTTCCGTGTCTCCCGTCTCCCTCCTAGATCACGGCGATGGCTTTCAGGGCTGATGGGCAAATAATGCTTGTCTGCTGCAGCGCTGACTAATGTGACAGCGCTGGGCTGTCACCAGCTGTTAGCGCGTGTGACATTGGTGCCCCGGCTCCCGAAATGCTCAGGGTATCTTAAAAATGGCTGCTTGTGGGTTTCGCCTTATTCTGCTGGCAGATGAATGCAATAAATTCCGTGGAAAGGGAAACCTGAAAGTTTTCCAGAAAGGTGTTTGGAGGCACAACACATCTGACCCACAACACTTGGGTCTGCTGGGGCTGCCGAGGCCATTTGTGCCAGAGAACAGTCGGTAACAGGGTTTGGATATTGGAAATATTTTCGGCGGGAGTTTTTTCTCTGGCAGGAGGTGACAATCTTGTTAGGGAGCTGAAGGGGCCGCGGGCTGCCCAGCAGAGCTCACCCAGAGCATCTCGCTGGCCTGGCCGAGCATCCCCAGGTGGCGGGAGCTGCGGGAGGGAGGCAGGGAGCAGAGGAGAGGAGGAGATTAAAGCGGAGACAGTGACAAGCCGATAATAAGGAACCCTTTCAGTAGTCGTAATCCTTGGCGTGCAAGGACAAACAGCACTGCTTTTGTTCTCAAACTCAGATTAACTTTTGCTTCGGGGGTAAAACTTGGAGCGACTAGGTGTGGCCGCATCTCCCGGAGGGAAAAGCACGGGCAGGTAACAGGTGAAGTGCAAAGCACAAGGTGACCTATTCCTCTGACTCGTGCCCGGGCGGCTTGTCCTCCGCTGCAGCCTCCCCAGCGTGGCTGTGCACCCCCAGCACAGCCGGCAGCCTTGTGAGCAAATTTGTTAGGGCACTTGGGAGAAAACAGCCTTCACCAAGAGGTCCAGTTTGTGTGGACACACAGCCCTTCAGGAAAGTCTATGAGAAGAGACTTTTCGTGGAGTGGGGACATTTTTAAGATATGAGATGTTATTGGGGGGGGGGATAGTAAGGGGATAAACTGGATACAATAAAAATGTAATAAATTCAAATACCACTTATTTTTGGCCAGGCAGCTTTCTGATCCGGTTGCAGAGGATTGCTGTGCCATCCAGCAGTGCTGCAAATACTTTAATTAGCTTTCCTTGCCTGCCGATAGGCTGGAATGAGTGTGTGTTCACCTCTGCTCAGGAATTTGGAGTGTGGGCAAGGAGAGGAAAAGATGCTCCCGTGATGGTGATGAGGGGGAAGGTTTTAAGATCCTGAAAGCAAATTAGGAGGAGGAGGGTCAATTAACTACAAAGTCTCTCTGGAGGAAGCCAAGTGTTTCTGGCAACGCTGCCCACGGCTTGCCCCCGGTGCCGCGGCTGTGACATGGGCAGCCCGAGAGCTGAGCTGCGTCGGGCAGACAATGAATTCACAGATTGCTCGTGGACGAAGGGTTCCCGACATCCTCACTGGGCAGGAGGGCAGCGGCGTCACGGCACGTCCCCCTGCCGGGCATTCCTGCCGGTGGCCCAGGAGATGAGCCGAGGCTCCCTTCCGGGCTGGTGCCAGGGGAGGAGGGAGGAATGTGGGCAGGCGAGGTGGGCTGGGCACGGCCGGGGCAGGGGCAGCATCTCCAGGCTGGCAGATGTGGAGCCTCCCCTTGGCTGGGCTCCCTGCTGGGGCCTCATCCAGGCAGGGCGGCTGGCTCGGAGCAGCCCCCGCGATCTCCTCCGAGTCCACAGAGTGGGCCTGCGCTGCCTGAGCCGGCCGTGGGCACGGAGCAAGGGTTGCTTTGCCTCTGTGAAACATTACCACTTGTTTTACCGGCCTCCTCGAAGGTGAGGCTGAAACACACAGTCCCGCGGCTGGGAAGGGAAAATAACGAGGATCAGGCACGACCCCCACGTACACATGATAATTTCTCGTCTTGGCTTATCTTGTAAGAATTATAAGATACTGCGTAGGAAATAAATCATAGTGTCAGGACCAAATGCCATTTTGTGGCTTGGTGTGATTTGCAGCATGGCAGGCAAACCGATAGATTTCATTCCCTCGCGCAGGGTTCTCCCCTTTAATTGAATTATACCCCGGCGAGCGAATGGGATTCGTTCGCCGAGAGACAAGGAAATTACCGTTTGATGAAACAATGCTTCACTCCTCGCTCACCTGCACAAACATCCTTCAGGAAAACTGCTATGCAGATATCCTTGATTACAGACTATTGTTGCTTTTGATCTCCGTTTGGTGCAGCAGTGCCCCGGGGATTGTACCTGGAGCGCAGCGAGCATCTCAGCTGTCCTCGGCAGGGTTTGAGAACCCTCAAGAGGGTGTTTTGGTTCCAGTCAATTAAAATTCTCTCTGCTGCAGGCGGACAGTGGACAGGCAGGTACATCAGCGCATCGCTGAGTGTGTCACAGCATCTTCACTCACTCCTCAGGGTGGGTGGGGCATTGCAGAATAATTAATGCTAATGGCCCCCAAGAACTCCATTTCCTGCTAAATTACTAACTTGGGTAATCAGAAGCAATGGAAAGATTTCTGTGCTCACATCTGTGTCGCTGCCACAGCTGAGGTGGGGAGGGCTGCAGTCACTGCAGTTCCAGGTCTGGAGTACTGGCTCCTGTTGCTGCAGCCACAGGCCTCTGAGGTGCATTCCGAGGGTTTGGAGTGTTCAGTGATCTTTGGAATTAAAACTTTCGCTTAATTCCTGGTGCTCACACTTGTGAGGAAGTGGAGAGAGCCTTGAGTTGAAACCCCAGCTGGCAAGGGAGAGAAGCCAGCCCACAAAATCGTGAATTTCCAGCTGATTCCATGCTTTGGGAGGGGAAAGGTTGAGCCCTGACCCTCGTGTTCCTGGGGCCGGCAACCCCGAGATGCTTCTGCAGCAGCATCCTGTTGTCACCTGATTCGTGGAGGAAATACACCATGCTCTTAAAACGACAGATTAATTACCTTGCGTAAACTGGCCTTGACAAGCTCTGGAGGTTTTAAAGCCATCTTCTCCCAGCTGTGAGCACGTGCCCGGCTCTGCAGGTCCCCCTCTCTGGATGGGCTTGCTCGAGTGGGCTTCTAGTGGCGTTTGAAACACGAGCTGGTGACAAAATCTGTCTCAATCTACAAGGTGGAGGGATGGTAACTCATCAGAGCACAGTGATGCCGTTTCTAATTAATTTACCGGCAGCAGCCACTGATCTGTGCCACCATTAGCAAGCTTATTAGTGCTGTTTGCAGGAGTTGCAGTAAACACGCAGAGCTTCTCTGGGAAAACCGTGCCACTGCCTCACCACCCTCATGGGGAAGAATTTCTTCTGAATATTGGAGCTCCTGAACTCACGAGCTCCTTCCCGGAAGAAGATTCTGAATGCAAACCAAAGTGCACCAGCTTTCCAGCTGCTGGGAAGTCAGTGTGCTCACAGAATCGAGCCAACTTTCATTTGTGCCCCTTGCCTTGACCAAAGCCCAGGGGCTCGTCACTGCTCTCTCCCGTGGTGCCCTGTGGAGCTGGCGGGGAGAGCGGCCCCTTGTAGGCCTGGCGTTTTCCCGCTGTGCAGTGGGCAGCTCATTTTCAAATTTCTGCCTAAGGGATGAAAAGAGAATAAATTTTGGCTGGCTGCACACGTCCTGCAATTAATCTTCCGTGCTAATCTGAGATGAGCGAGGGCTCGGCTAAAGGTGGGGTGGTTTTTAATCGCTGTTCATGTTCTGCCTGGCTCTGAGGCCTTGGGGCGCTCCGATCCTGGATGTGGGTGGGCAGAGGCAGCATTCCTAGAGCGGGGTCCGTTCGGTCTCCGGAGGAATGCAAATTGCTCCGCTGCCAATGGTTTTCCTGACCATCCAGTAACTTTGTAATTAACGTGTTAGCTTGTTGCCAATTAACAAGCAAAACCGTCTTGGCTGCCAAAGGCTTTTCCGCTCCCAGTGTATTCCCTTTTCTCTCCTGCCTTTCATCTCTGCAGTTGGGGGGGATACCTCCGCTCCAGCCATCTGCCCCTTCACTCCAGGAATTGTTGCTGTGGCTCCCGGCCTCCTCCTGCATCAGAGCCAGCCCTCTCCGGGCGTACCGTACTGCTCCATGAGTTGTCTTCCTCCCTGCGCCTCTGATCCCGCTTTTCTTCACTCTTGGCTGCTTGCCCAGCTCTTTGGGATCATCTCCCTCCATTTCAGACACCCAAATCCTGTTGCTGCGTCCCAGACTCTCCCCTCCAGCTCCGCTCTCCTGCTCTGTTGCAGCACCAACGCTCCCTCAACGCATCTCATCCAGGCACCTCTTTATTCTCTCCATATGTGGGGTGTGTGTCTCCGGCAGGATATTTATATAAATTCCAGCTCGCCGCCTCCATAAAATACCCGTTCGGAGTGGGGCTGGGTGGGGTGCCCCAGATGCACAAGAGGAAATGTTTCATATCTCGAGGAGCGCCGTCTGTGCCCCCCGGCAGCCCCTCCCGCCCGCCTATCAGATGTAGGGCTTAATGGGCTTAAGAATTAGAGCAGCTGCTTGGTGCAGAATTTATTGACTGGCTGTGCATAACGAGGGGAATTAAAATCCTAATTGCCTGAGCTGCTCCCCGTCACTCGGAGAATTTTTACTTTTCCTGGGGCTTGCCGTGTTTATCCTGGGCTCTTCCCTCCCTTCTGCCCTGCTCAGGTCGATAGCGCGCCCAGGGAACCGCAGAACCCTTTGGGCTGGGAAGGGCCTTTGAGGTCATCTGGTCCATGTCCTCGGGATGATGCCGCCCTCTTCCCCAGCGCTGTCCGGGAGGAGGCAGCGGTGACACTGGCGGCAGCGGTGTCCGGGCCCCGCCGGAGTTGGGCGCTATGGCTTGGTGGCCTTGTGAGGGACGGTGCGGGGTGCGGAGCCCCTGCACGGGTCACGTCTCGGAGCGGCGGGCATGGCCTGGCAGTGGCAGCGGGAGAGGCCGCCGCTGAGGCTGGAGCGTGCTCTGCCTTCCGGAACAGCCTCGGCCACCTGGTGCAGCTTTTGGAGGAGCCCTTTCCAGTGGGTTTCTGGGTGCCACCTGGTGCTGCGCTAGCGAGGCTCTGCGGCGTAAAAAGTGTGCCTCGCGTAGCCGTGGCCACCCGACCCCCGTGCTGCATCTCCTGGCAGCCCGAGCCAGGCCTCTGCTCTAGGCTCTGCTGCAGCTCCCAGAGACCAGGAGAGGCTTTTCCTCCTGCGTCCCTTGCTCTCAGAGAGCCTGAATGGGCACCGAAATGGCCTCACTTAAGGCTATGTCTCATTACTACATTAAGTCAACAACCACTTGAGTATCCAAGGATTTTGATCAAAGCTAGATATTGAAGGGAGGACAAAGAGTGGCAAACTTATTTGACTTCCACTTATTTCCAGAGCCTGTTGAGCACTCGGCCATACTCCTCACCGGCCTGAAGTGTGTTCCCGGGAGAGCAGCCGCCTGCTGTCTGCTCCTCCGTGGTCAGGCGAGAGGCTGCAGGCTGAGGGGAGGGAGGGCAGCCACCTCCCTGCCCGTGCCTCGCCTCCGGCACCCAGCGAAGGAGAGGCGAGGTGGCCCCCCTGTGCTGCCCCTGGGGACAAGGGACCCTGTGGCGTGGCTGTCCTGCAGGACACCCCGTGAGCTCACAGGGATGCGCTGCTGGGACCGGCACCAAAAGCTGCCGGGAGCTCGAGTGGGGACAGTCCAGAAAAAGGCAAATCCGGGTTCCTGACTGCTGCTTGGGGCCCGGTCAGGTCTCTTAATTCTCTTCTCTCAGACTGAGGAAGGGCAACAGCTGTGTGGCTGTCTGCAGCGTCCTCTGGGGATGCGAGGGCTAAGGAGGTAGGAGCAGTTCCCAGTGCGAGCCTCCAGCCAGGCCCAGTGCAGGCTCCTTGGGGACCTGCTTCGGGTGGGGCTTGCCACCACTTTGAGTTTTTGGGCGCCCACTGTGCTGTGCCAGGCTCCCCATCTTTAATACAAACCCTCTTCCGCCTCTGCCAGTCCTGTCGAGGCCGTGCTCCTGCAGGACGTTGGTGCAGCAGCACAAAGCCTTTGGGATTTTTTATGCGGAAATCGATCAGGGTTTCGGACTCTGGTGGAGGCAGGGCCGAGGGCTTTTACTGCAGAGCGTGTCGTGGCCAGCCCTGTCTCCCTAGTGCTCTGTACCTAACGGCGCTGCAGTAAAAATAAAAGTAATCTACAGTAAATGCATCCTGGGTCCTTGTTTAATGATAAAACCCCCTCAGTGCAGTGAAAATAAACTGTTAGTGAGTCTCTGTAGTAGTGTCTACAAAGAGGGCACTATCTCTTGGATTAATATTAAGTCCCCTCCAACAATTCTCAGTGTTATTTGCAGAGGGCTGGAAAACAGCAAGAGGAGCTGCAGCAGCTTTCATGTGGGTTTGGTTTTTTTTTCCCCCTTTCAGGCACGTCCAGGCACCGTCACTCCGGGCTGAATTAGACCTGTCTGAGCATTCACCCTCCTGTCACAGAAGAAGCAGAGGAAGCAGCAAGGCTCAGAGGTGCTCCCGCTTTGCATTGAACCCCACTTTTGTTACCGTCCTGAAAACCCCGTGGAAATATGAAAGCAGAAACCTGTTCTCGCAGGGGCTGAAAGGCCATTGAAACCCAGAGAAACCCTGAGTTTAGCGGGGGAAGTCATGGTGAAGGCAGAGTGCAGCATGGGAATTTGCATTCAAGAGGGAGGAAAATGAGGGATTTGGGCAGAGAATAACCGATAGGTGCTGTGAATTCATTAAAAATGGGCTATAAAAGATACACTACAAGGTTCTGGTGACAGACCAACAAAGCTTTTTCTTCCCCTTCATTGTTTCTACTGTCACAGGATCCTCACAATAGCGGGTAGTTTAGCCTTGTACTCCACGGTTCATTATCTATTCTTCTATTTATTAATGCATTCTTGGGTCTTAGTGATGTGATAAACCATCCATGCTTTTCTTTTATGGTTTAATAGGATGCTTCTGAAACCCCCTCCGTGTTTACATAACCTTGCGATTCACGGTTATCTATCATTTATTTCCTATTTATTTGTGCACTCTCGATAAAGCCGCCGCGGCGGCGAGGGACGTTGGTGCCCCAGCCGTGTGGGGTATCGCCCGTTCGGGACCCTGGAACAAAGCCTTCCATGAAAGGATGGATGGTTCCCTCTTCCAAAGGGAACCCGGGTTTGGTGTCCTCCAGCCCTCCACAAGAAGGTGGTCGAGGCTCGTGCGGGTCTCCAGGCAAAGGGATGGGAGCTCCCGTGAGCCCCCTGTGCCAGCCCCAGCCCCACGGCGGGGCTGAGCCAGACTTCAGCGGGAAATAAACAATTTGGTGCTTTCTCTGGGCAGCTCCAGAGCTCCTTCCCAAGAGCTTGGCTGCTGGGATGGTTTGCTGCCCAGCGGAGCTGGAGCAGAAACCCCTTTTTGGCCGTGGGGGTGGCACGCAGGCCTTTCTTCGCGAAACGCCCTTTGGAGAACGGAGCGCCGGCGTCACCGCAGGGCCTCGCTCTGCATCAGCATCACTCTGCATCAGAGGCAGAAAATCTGAGTGTGTCATCTAAATATGACACCAACCCTTTATGAACCGTACCAGGAAAGGGATGCGAGACCTCATTTATGATTTCATTCATAATCCCTTCAAAATGAGTTGGTACCAGTATGTGATAAGTGGATTATGTGTTAGGCCCAAGTAAAGCCAGACACAATTAGTGCTTTAATAAACCGGTTGTATGCATTACTAACAACCAAGTCATAAGGGAATTGGTGTATTTACAAACCCTAATTAGTAGTTTGTTACTGTGATACCAAATTTAAACAAATCTGTAGCATCACTGACCATCTGGGTTAGAAATCTCTGTTTTGAATTTAATTAGGAAATAGTTGTGACAGAAAATTGGTCCTTGTTAGTTAGCTAACGATCAGCATCGCCCTAATTGAAATGAAGAACTGGCTGGCGGGCTTGTGAGATGTTTAGATACAAGCGGAGACAATCAAAAAATATTCTCTCACTTAGGACTTTGTAAGCTGTGATGATTGATTAAATAACATCCCCCTGATATTTTAGCAGCTGAAATGCAAATGACCCAGTGATGAGCATGAATGACAAAAACCTGGCAATTAGAGCTGTGCCTTTCTGGGGTTGCTTTTAAGGACGGTTCTGCGGGAGCTGCCCTGGGCGGGGCGCTGCGGATGCTCCGGGGGCACCGGCCGTGCCCTCGCCTTCCTCTGCCCCCGCATCCTCAGGAAGGGCATCTCCCCTCCCTGAGCGGGAGCCCGGCTGCCGTCCTGGTGCCTCCCCAGAGGGCAGCTGGGCCCTGCCACGGCACAGCCAGCCCGGTTCTGGCTCTCGGTGCCGGCACCCGGTGCTTTGGTGGGAGTTGGCTGCACCCAAAACCTGCGGCTCTGCCCCGTGCCAAGCAGGCTGCGGGTGTTTGTTCGGTGGCTGATCCGGGGCAGGGAGTGACATCCCGATCGTTTTCTGGAAGCGCTCTCGGGGCAGAAGGGAGTGTCCCAACCTTGCCGTCAAAATCCAGACAGGCCCTTTAAGGACACAGGCTGCAGCCCTTAATTGATTTGCACTTGCTCCCTTCGTAGCTCTCCACGGGGCTGGGGACACTGGGATTCCTGGTGAGGTTTCCAGGTGAAAGGAAACGCGTTGGCCATAACACCCACCCCGGTGCTGCTGTTGGAGCAGGACTGGATACCGAGGAACTCTTTCTGTCTTGGAGCAGACAATGAAGTTTCTGTAGGGGCTTTAAATCACTTCATGTTGAAAGGAATTCCCCGACGGCTTCATCAGTCACTGTGTAAGATTGTTAGAGATCTCCACCAGCTAATAAATTTGATTTGGGGTTTGTTTTGCTGGCATTTGCACAAACCCTCTGAGAACTATAGTTACTGTATTCCCATACAGTGTCTGAATTCCGAATTGAAATGCCCGCTCCCCTCTCCTCGGGGAGGCGAAATAAACCTTTGCCATAGAATATGAATGTCGGCTGTTTTTCTTTGTGAGCCGGCGCATTATTATTATTTGAGGAGATATAGTGTTTGACAAAACCATTTATTTTGTTTCAAATGTTTTATCGAGTAATAAAACTCGTTTGCACTGCTGCCACGTGTGGGGATTTGTGCCCACTGGGATGTGAGGGAGACGAGAGAAGGAACCGCGTGCCGGCCCGGCCGCGTGTCCCTCAGTGCTGCTGGTCCCGGTCCCGCTCCGCAGGGCCGTGCCTGGGGGGCCGTGTGGGCTGGAGGGCTCAGCCCTGCCCCCACAGAGCCCAGCTGGGGGTGCAGGGGCAGAGCTGAGCCCCCCAGCCCTCCCCGCCTCACCCACGAGGCTGCCGCGGCCTCAGGCGGCTGCACCGAAAAATAAAGGCGATGTTGTTTCCTCTAGGCCGGGTATTTTTTTTCCCGCTACCCGGCACTCGCGAGTTTATTATGAATGACCCCTTTTCACGGATGTTCCCGTTCTGAATGGGGCAGCAGCAGTGTTTCAATCTAGAAAAATGCCCTGTGGGCAGAGCCAAGTGCAGCTGAAGGAGGGTGTCAGCCTGTCGGTGGGCTCGGGCCGAGGGGCTCGGGGCTGGCCAGCAGGGCCAGGCCTGCAGAGCACGGCCAAGCTCTCTGAATGCCATCTCGCTCTTCTGCCTCCCCTGCCTCGGGCTGGGGTTCGGCAAGGCTCGCCTCAAACCCTGCTGCGTTTTGCTCTTTCCTCGGGCTCCCTCTCCCGCCCTGGCATCTCTCATCTGTGCGATGGGGCCAAGGGGAATTCTCTTCCAGCCCGAGGCTGCCCGGGACTGGGGACACGGTGCCCTCGGAGATGTCTGGAGCAGCCCGAGAGGAAGCCAGACACCCTGGATTTTGATTTTTGCAGTGCTCTGCTGCTTTATGTCTCTGTTTCACATAAAGATGTTTGCTCGAAGGACTCGCGGCGAGCGGAAAGGTTTGGGTTCTCATGTTGTAACACGGTCAGAAGTGTCCTTTCCGTGGGTGTCAGTGCAGGTGTGCTGCTGTGCCTGCACCTCAGTGCTGGTGCTGCTCTCGCAGCCCCGTCCCCGGAGAAGTGACAAACCCCCGGCACAGGCTGGCAGCTCCCGGGGCCGCCGGGGCCACCTCGTCCTTCACCCACCAGCGGCTCGGGAGTGACACTGATGGTCCGCAGCAGGAGCCCTCCCGCCCGCCCCCCGCGAGCGGGATGACAGCTGCCGCCAAGCTTCCCGAGGTGGGACAGGGTTTAATGCCCTGGAAAATGCGGGGCCCTGCGGAGCACGCAGAGGATTGGCAAATGGGGCGCGCTGGCAGGCACGCGTCGCCTGCGAGGAGGGTGCGGAGCGGCCGCCCTGGAAAGCAGCACGTGGCACCCACATCCCCCTCCCCGAGCCAGGGCTCGGCCCCCGGATGATGGGACGTGTCCTTGTCCTGCAGTGTCCCTCAAGCCATTAGCTCTGGGGAGCTGACTCCGCGCACGCTGGGTAATGCAGGTTGTTTTTCTGTGGTGCTGAGGCCCGGCCGCAAACATTTCTCCGACAGTTTTGGTGTTTGTTGTGTACATTCAGCACGGCTTTCAGCTCAGCCCGGACCCGGTGGTTGCTCCAGCCCAGTTCCAGCCGGCCAGGCAGGAGCAAGGCGTGCAGGGACTGCCGCCTGGGCACCCATCATCCTTTTGGGGAGGTTCAAAATTGTTTCCTTGGTGGGCGCCTCGACCCGCACGCTTCACCTCCATATCCATCTGCCTGGCAAGGATGGCCTCAGGCACGTCCTGTCACCACTGGCGTCCTGGCCACCACCAGGGTCATCACCAGCCGGTGCAGGGACTTGTGACTCGCCTGGGAGATGGATGGAGGCATCGCTTTCCCACAGCCTGTCATTAGCCCTCGCTCTGGAAGGGCTTAGCAATTCCTAGCCGGTAAATTATGTGCCATTCCTCAAAAAAGTGGATGAAATAAATGGGGCTAGCGCATGTCTTTTTTGCCCTGAGCTTCAGCTTATTGATTTGGACATATTTCCAGGCTGGGAGTAATCAATTCTGGGGCAGAATAAAATAATTTCAGGCAAACTCTTGGAGCGCCTCGTCATTAATTTGCCTTTTGCCGGCGCTTGCTGGGGCCGGGCGGGACGCGCTCGGCGTCCTCCGGAGCGGTGCCCTGGGGATCTCCCGGGGCCGCCGGGGCTGATGAACGCGCTGCGTTTGCTCATCTTTACCGAGTCCCTTATTACTGCTAATTGGGAGGGACAGTTCAAACAGGCACGGAGGAGCCGTTGTCACGGGAGCGTGACTTGGTTCCCGAGGAGCGGCCGGAGGACGGCGCTGCCCAGCCCCGGCCCCGTGCCCGGCCGCATCCTGCCTTTGTGGGGACCCCCTCCGGGCAGGACGGGGTGGCTCGGCCAGACCCAGCCTTTCTTTGGGGCTCCCCGGCAGCAGGGAGATCTCCCTTCCGAGCGCAGCCGTGTCTCGTCTTTCCCGGTTATTTTTACGTTCAAGTGTTCTCATCCGAGCTCATATTCCTTCATTTATTGCTGCTTTCCCTAATTAAAGCCTTTTGGATTATTCCCCTGCACGCTGAGCGGTCCTTGCAGCTGGGTACCAATTCCATCTCTACAGCAGGACTGACCCGTTACACTTATTTTTAAGAGACTTTTTTAATGTTACTTGGGGAAAACAGCTAAGCATAAATGTTTTGGAAATGAGAGGAGGAGGACGGGCTTTGTTTCTCGGCCTCACTTTGGGTTTGCAGTGCTGAACAGCAGCGGGGAGCGGGCTCGGGGATCGGGTCCGTGGTGCTGCCGAGGGGCTGTGTGGGAGGGCAGGAGGGCACCGCCCTTCTGTCCTTGCCCGGGTCAGGGCCAGGGGTGTCCCCTCAGGGTGCCCAGACATGTGGTGGAGCAGATGGGGTCCCCTGGGTGGGCTCAGGGCTGCTGGGAGAGGTGGGAGAGGGCGGAGCCACTGCTTTGCTTTGAGAAATAGGGCCTGGCTTGAGCCCGCATTTCCGTGTTTGCCTCTTCTTTTCTTCTTTTAATACAAAAATGAAGGTTGCCACAGTGGAAACGAAAGGCCTGGTTTCTCTTTGAACAAGTCATTCCTCTCCCTTTTTTAAAAAAAGACCCCAAACCTCCACGTCTGCTGTTTGTGGTGCGGGAGGACGGAGATGATGCGCATCTGCAGCCCGACTTTAAATATGCTCCGGGGGCGTCTTGTGCCCACGTTGTCCCTGAAGAGGATAAACCTAAGGGAACAATCTTAACCTCAGAAGTTCACTCCCACCGCCAAGGCACCAGCAGAAAGCTCTCCGTGTGTGGTTGGAATCCTGAGCGCTCCTCGAGAGGAGCCCCAGCCCTGGCAGAGCAGCCAACAAGAGGCATTTTTTCCTTTGGCATGTGTGGTGCAGATAAATCGAGTTTGTTTTGCAGCCCATTCTGCTCTAGATTTCCTGTGTCATAACTGAATGAATTTGTTGTTCATTGATACCTTAATGTATAGGTTGTTGGGGAGGGATTTTTTTTTCTCTCCGAGGAGGAAAACAATGTCCCCTTCACTCGTGCCTGAATGGATCCATTTATTCTCCGCCACCTCCGGAAGTCATTTATTTCGCCCCGCGACAGCTGCAGGGTCTGTTTGTGCAGGAGGCTGGCAAGGCCCCGGCCCTTCCTCCTGCCTGTGCCCAGCGCCGGCGGGGCCGGGATGGGCTCCTGCTCCTGGGCTTTGGGAAGGGCTTGGGACAGACCCGCACTTGGCCTGGGGAGGGAGGCTCTGCTCCACTCTGCTCCACTCGGGGTGAGGCCACGGCGCAGCGCTGCTCTCCTCTCCCCAGGGATGCTCCTGGGCGTTTTATTTCAGTCCCTCTCCTCGTGCTATGAGGCGCTGATGGGTCCTAATCAGCAGCAATTTAATTAATATACATGCCTTTGCAGAGGTCGTGGTTCACTGTAGCTTAGCAGTAACCAGGGGCCGTGTGGTGGGAAGCCGGGATATTTTCCCTTGATTAGGGAAGGAGGGGAACTGCTCGCTGAGGAGATGTCAGTGTTGGTCCGCTGTACCCTACGGCCCAGTTCAGTGAAGCCAGAAACTTCTGTGTATTTCAG
This sequence comes from Dryoscopus gambensis, assembly GCA_013389985.1. Taxonomy (NCBI): domain Eukaryota; kingdom Metazoa; phylum Chordata; class Aves; order Passeriformes; family Malaconotidae; genus Dryoscopus; species Dryoscopus gambensis. The sequence goes on along the minus strand of WEIT01028303.1, from coordinate 56,743 downwards.
TGGCCAAAATAAATTTAAAAGGTCTCACGTGTCCCCAAAAACACTTCCAAACACCCTAACACCGTTTCCTGGGAGAAACTCCACCCATGTGCAGGCTCGGCGGTGCCAGGCCCCGTGGAAACAAACCTGGAAACAGCTGGTGTGGAAACGGGGAGGGAGGAACTCGTGCTGCCGTTGTGTCGGACGTGGCGACGCGTCCTCCGGCCCCCTTGGGCAGCTTAGAAGTGTCCCTCAACATCTCTCCTGGGCATCCTTTGCTTGGGGGAGAAAGGTGAAAGGGCACTGAAGGGCACGAGGAAGGAACCCCTCCGCAGGTCCATGGGTGTGTACCTGGCGCAGCGCATAACCTCCCCTGACCTGGAGCTGCTCCCCGGGCTGCCCCGTCGGAGCCGCGTGCCTTGGCACACGTGTTTGACTGCCCCGGCTCCCCGTGGAACGAGCGCGTGCTGAGCGTCGAGCTGCACTGAGACTTCGTTCCTGCCCTGCTGAAGGACTGCAGATCACCCGCGGCCCAGCCAGAACCGCCTCCTTTCCTGCTGCGCCTCGTCCCTGAAAGCCCGGCTCCGGAGGGTTGGGGGTGTGCTCCCAAACTCAGTGAGCTCACCTCCCGTTGTTGTCCCCACCCGTGCTCTGGCCACCAGCACATCCATGCCTGGGCCGGGGCGCTGGGGCCCTGCCGCCCATGGGGCCCGGAGCCGGGACGCCCTTCCCTGTGCCACAGCGGCCTCGTGGCAGCGCGGCC